>JAGXOD010000072.1:3482500-3807500 GCA_020368025.1 Brachyhypopomus occidentalis
TTTCATGTTTTGTAACTCGCTGGGTCTTTGGTTGCTTCTAACACTTCGGGCTCCTCTAACGAGTGGAGATCTGAGCAGAGAACGCAGACGTCCTCCTGTTTTGGGACGTTTGGCATGATACATGTAGCTCTGTGTGAGGAGCTCAGTGTAAAAGACTGTTAGAAAGTGAATTAGACACTGGGCTCCTAGTTAGCTAGATGTCTCCATCGTTAGGAGAGTATGGAGCAGACGAGCAGTGTGAGTGGTGATGAGACACCCATGACTGTAGAGACTGAAGGGGCTGTGAAGTTGGTGATGAGTGAGGGTCATTGTGGCTGCCTGGTGAGGAGGGTTATGGGAGAAAATGCAGAAGATAAAGAGCGCAGTTAAATAGGCGTGAGCATAATGAGAGCATTCTCCCTCCAGCAGCGCTCTGGGGCTCTGATTGCACTGCGACACCTCTTAAATCATCAAGGCCCTGTTTGAAATGCAAAACAGCTCTCCCTCGAGCGCCGGACAGAGCAGACGCGGCGGGCGGGCGGGCGGGCGGGGGGTTGGGGTTGGGGGCGCTCTCAAAAGAGCAATAACTCCGACAGATCACAGGCTGTTGGTGTGGGTGATCTGCTCGTTCTTCGATGTGCTGGATGAGTGCCAGCATGAGTAGAGGCTTTTCTGGCGTCCAGGGTCGAGTCAGATGTTCAGACTTTCTGTGGTTGCCTCATGGAGATGAGTGCATAATGTATGTTTCCCTGTGCATCCATTAGTAGTAGTAGTGGATATGAGGGAGTACTGTATATTTGTGCATGCACGGAAGTGTGTGTGTGTGTGTGTGTGCGTGTGTGTGTGCGTGAGGGAGAGGGAGCTTGAAGGAGTGTGTGTTACAGGTTTTAAATCAGTCCTGAGTGCAGAGCTGCCAGGTCATTATTAATGATGCTCCCACAGAGTGCTCTATCTCTCCCTGCAGGGGGGCTACTCACACACTTCACACAGAGTGCATGCAGATGGTGGAGATGGCTCACTGCGCACAGACACACACACACACACACACACACGTATTCCTACACACCTACGGTGCATTAACGTCTATGCAAACACTAGCGTTAAAACACGCAATACAGGTGCGGCACTCCCTTGGCTTAGTGTAGCTGACCCTAATGGTGTGTGTGTGTGTTCTGCAGGTTTCTGCTGCTGTCCTGGACACTGGCGTTCAGAGGGACATGATTCCGCATGAATCGCGCTCAGCGCTGTCCCACAGGCGTGTGTTCTGGTGCTTTCAGCTGAGAGCTGCGACCATCCAGCCCTGAGCCCGGGAGAACGCCCCTCCCACCGACCCCCTCCTCTCCGCCCCCTCTCCCCCTCCCCCGCCGTCCCGCCTCTCCCGACTCCGCCATCTCACCCGCAGGTGGGCACGCGCTCCCCTCGCGACCCGCACGGAGAGAACCAGAGGGAGGCGCAGCGGAAGTCAGCAGAGCGACAGGGCGAGACATCCAGACCCGGAGGAGCGGGCAGACGGGAGCGTCATGAAGTCCAACCAGGAGAGGAGCAACGAGTGCCTGCCCCCAAAGAAGCGCGAGATCCCAGCATGCACTTTGCCCTCGGAGGAGAGGCCCGTGGTGATGGCACCGGCCAGTGAGAGCCAGCGCGGGGGGAACCTGGCGTGGCTGGCCAGCGTGGCCAGCGGGCGTGAGAGCGGTGAGCTACGACCCAGCGCACCGCCGGCGCCCGACGGCCCTCACTACAAGCCGCTGGTGGTGGAGTACTCTCCGCCCTGCTCCACGCAGGCCCCCCAGGCTCCGACCGTGGTGACCACCGTCCCCGCTGTCTACACGTCGCCCCTCACGCAGCACAGCGGCACCATCCAGTACACACCGCTGCTTCCCAACCTGCACTTCATCAGCCCCCCGTACGCCACGCCCTACGCCGGCTACGTCTCTCCCCTGGCGCCACCCCCTCCACCCGCCGGCTCCCAGCTGCGGCACGCTGACACCCACACCAGCTCTCCACCGTCCAAACCTGAGCAGCAGCACCACCCGCTGGGTTGTCCGCCCGGGCCACCCGCCTCGGGCAGCACGCCCCCGCCTCACTCCATGCAGTATGTCCAAATCTCTGGCTCCCCCCGGACAGCCCCCTCACCCCAGAGCCACCTCCCCTTGCACCTGAGCCCTTCCCAGCATGCACTAGCACTGGGCGGGCCCTCTCAGGTCCTCGTTCAGTACGCCGATGGGCCCTTGGCCAAGAAAGAGGAAGCGCGGCAACGGGAGGTGCTCAACGGGGAGCTGGAGACGATCCGGCGTTTCGGCCTGCCCCTGGAGTCTGCCGGCGGGAAGCAGGGGAGTGTCTCAGCCAAAGGGGCGGCGGCTAGCCAGCAGCATCACGCCCACCAGCAGCAGAGCTCGCAGCACTACGAGGCCCGGCACATGGTACTGCCGGCTGAGTTTGCGCAGGACAGCTCTGCATTGCGGACCTCGCTCGTGCTGGTGCCTAACAGTCACAACTCCAGCGGCACCGATGCTGGGGGCACCTTGGGCAAGCTAACTCCCCCCACGCCCCACGCGGAAAAAGGAGGCATCTGTGCGGGGAAGCCCATCTCCCGCACCCCCTCCAGCTCCTCGGTCAGCCTTCCCTTCCCGCCTCACCCTCTACCCCCCCCTCCGGATGGCCCGAAGGCAGCGGTCACCACGCTGTCGCCCCACACGGTCATCCAGACCACACACAGCGCCACCGAGTCGTTGTCCCTGGGCCTCACGTCAGCCAACTTCTACCCTGCCCACCAGCCCATCATTGGCTACATCGCGGGCACAGGCCAACAGCAGTCCCTCAGCTACCACGCCGGCCTCCCCCCGCACCTGGTCATCCCCGGGACTCAGCCCGTGATCATCCCCGTAAGCGGAGCCGAAGCCACCTGCACGTCCGCCGGACCGGGCTTTCCTGCTCCGCTGCCGCACGCGTTTGTCACCTCGCCCGCCCCCAAGGCGGAACCCTTCGAGTCTCCGTCGTCCTACCCGCACACGGCCGGCGCCGTGGTCCAGGCCCAGCTGCACCTGCCCGTGGTGCCGGCCCCCGCCAGCGTGCTGGCCACACCGCCTCCTCCCTCCTCTGCTCCGTCGCTACCGCCCTACTTCACCAAGGGCTCCATCATTCAGCTGGCGGACGGAGAGCTGAAGAGGGTGGAGGACCTGAAGACGGAGGACTTCATCCAGAGCGCAGAGATCAGCAGCGAGCTGAAAATCGACTCCAGCACGGTGGAGCGCATCGACGGCAGCCACACGCCCAACTTCGCCATTATCCAGTTCGCAGTGGGAGACAGTCGCTCACAGGTACGCAGCATCGTGCTTTACGGACCTCAGTGGCTCCGTCGGTTCTGCCGGACCCGTACAACAGAGTGCGATGACCAGGGCGTTTGCAGTGAATGTAACATTTGAAATTACTGCACAGAATTCTTAAGACGGTTTATGTCTGAAAGAAGTCTGTAAGATGGCATACAATTAAAATTGCCAGTAATTATTACTTATTGTACGAATGCACTGGAATTACATCCCCTCGATCAAAAACCTAGACTAGGTGTGTGTTGCCATAACAGTAACAAAGTAAAACTTATTAATGTTTTATGAGATCTATATTAATATTAATATGAAAGATCTGTTTATGTTACAAACAATACATATGTACATGTGTATATATATATATATATATATATATATATATATATATATATATATATATATATATATATATATATATTTTGCACACACAGTTTCAGACGTATTGTGATTATTCCAGTCATCGTGCGTTGGAAGTGTGAATGTTGTTACTGCTAGTTACAAATTGTCTTGAGTTTGCACCAAAGTAATGAGGTGTCCTGGATGTCTCCTATATTAACGCTCTGTGGTCGCTACAGTCGTTCTTCCGCCTGTTTCCGTATGGTACGCTTGTTTGGTGCTGCTTGTATGGGCTCCAAAGGCAGAATTGAGTCATCCCTTAGTTTAGCTCCCTTCTGTTCTGCTGTGAGGGGGCTGTGTGAAAAATCTGTTTCATTTGTCTGTGAATTGAGATTGGACCGCCCACTCAATCCAAAAGTCTGTCACGCTCAACACTGACACTCATGGCTAAACACAATGTCTCTATCAAAGCAATTCATCACCACATATTGCGTTGTGAAAATGACATTTGTGCTTTCTGGGCCCCCCTTTCTCTTTCTCTCCCTCTCCATCACTCTCTCTCTCTTTCTCCTTTTCTCTCCCAGGTCAGCGTGGAGGTGTTGGTGGAGTACCCTTTCTTTGTGTTCGGTCAGGGCTGGTCGTCCTGCTGTCCTGATCGGACAACTCAGCTGTTGGAACTGCCGTGTGCCAAGCTGTCGGTGGGCGACGTGTGCATCTCCCTCACCCTGAAGAACCTGAGGAACGGCTCACTGAAGAAGACTCAGACGCAGCTCCAAGACGCGTCCAGCCTTGGGCCGCCCCTCAGACCACCCAGGGCGCCCTCGTCCACAGTGAGGGCCGCGGGGCCACGCCACGCGGAGCAGGAGAACGGACTAGGGCGATGCGGCGGTCAAGGAGGAGCGGATAGTCAAAGCAAACCGCAGAACGGAGAACTGAGGTTTGGGGAGAGGGCCACTTATAAAGGCGCACCACCCACAGAGGCGGAGTGCATCAGCAAACCCCAGGGCCGCAAACGGAGGTGGTCGGCCCCCGAGGGCCGTAAGGTGGAGAAGGTGGAGGAAGAGCCTCCGGCGACCCTTCCCAAGCCTTCTTTCATCCCTCAGGAGCTTAAAATCAGCATTGAAGGCAGATCAAATATTGGCAAGTGAAAACCAATTGGACTGATAGATTGCGGTTTTGAATTGAATGGAAAAAAATTACCCTCAATTGTTCTTCTTTCTTTACTTTGATCTTTATAGGTCTTTGATCTTTATAGGTCTTTGATCTTTTGTTTTTTTTTATAATTTCAATTTTGAATTCTCAATTTTTTTTTTTATATCCGAATTACTGTACCATAGGCTAAATTAACTCGGTATATACGTATCACCTTATGTGTAGTAATAACATTTTAATAGGTGCATTGAATATATACAGACGGTTGGTGCAGTTTTATTTTGGTTGGGCAAATGTGGGGCAGGTATAATGCAAGGTGAAGGTGTTTAAGAGTGAGTTATGTAGGACAGCTGGGTCAGTGTATGATGCCCTCTAGGGTACAAAATATCGCGCAACATTTTCAGTCCTACATCTGTCCTCTGTGTTTGTCCTGTTAAAACATGAGGAGGTGATTCAGAGGACAAGCGCTGAAGTAGCACTACATGGGATGCCATCATGCACACACTGCACTAGTAGCATCCATGCTTGAGCACAAGGGGCGGGGAGGGGGTTGGGGGGGGTTTGGGGGGGGGGGGGGGGGGCATGGATGACGTTGCTCAGGGAGGCGGGACGGAAAGCGACTCCTTCACCGGCTGCTGGAGTCCTCATGATGTCAGCCATCTTGCTCAAGCAGTCTCGTCGGAGATTCACACGTAGACGGGAGATAATCTAAAGGCCACGTCAAACAGCTCCGAGGGACGTCGCGAGTGCAGTGTGTTTAGTGTAGAGGGGATTAGCTCTCCCAGGGTGGAGACGAGGGCGTCCGATGCTGTGGTACAGGCCAGGTGATGTCATCCAGGTGAGACAGGGAGATGTCATCAAGCAGTGCCAGAAGTGGGAACTACACTCACAGACTACAAAAATGGCCGACTTTGCTTTTATATATTCAACTGTCAGACCGTTTCATTTGATTGTTTTGTAGTTTTGCTTGTAGTTCTTTTCTGCTAAACCCTCCTATCTTATCTGATGGGTAGATTTTTTTTTGTGCTGAATGTGCAAACCTTACAATCAGGGGTCACGTTTCTCCTAGGCACAAAATGGATTCTTGTCTATGTATATGTGTGAGGATGTATCTCAGTGCATACAAACACAAACGATTGGCTTCAACTATGTGTAGAGAGCTAAAGAGAGGGCTTCGTGTTTGATTCAACCTTACCTGTGCTTTATTTTTATGGAAGGAAGCTGACTGTGGGGAAATAAGAGAATGTCGCCTGAGGTGGTCGCCAGGTGGTTGAAGCACTTAACACACTTGTCACAATAATAATTACCTATTATTATTACTATTTTATTATTACTAATATTATTATTATTATTACTATTGTTATTATTATTATTTTACATTGATCTCACAACATGAACCCAGTACTGTACAGTATGTTGTATTAGCATAAGGGTGGAGTTTAGAGCTTTGTGGGAGGGGCTTGCAGGGTTTCTTTGATCTGTGAAAAGAACGGAATGTGACTGTGGCGAGAGCACAGAAGAGAGCTGGAGAGGGAGCGTCTGTCGCCAAGGCGACGGCTCTCTGACGAGCACTGTTCTGCTCTGGTCTGGTCCAAAGGCTTTGAGCCATGACAGGCGTCCAGACCCGCCCAGTGGTACATGGACATCGACCACGAGACAACTGCCATTTTCGTCAATTAAACTGAGAGGTGTGAATGCGGTTGTAGGCAGCAACAGGGCTTCAGGAGTGAAAGGACGCTCCAAATATGCCGTGAGGAAGAGAGAAAGCACACGTGAGAGATTCTGGACACAGACGTCTTGTTGGGGTGAAAGGGTGTCCTATACCTATGTTGTTTTGGCTTAGTTTTTTTGTTTTGTAATGTATGTACGTGGATGTGCATGCATCCAAGTGTGTTTGTATGCATAAGTGCATGCACACACACACACACATATAGGCACACACACACTTACGCACGCACACACACACACACATTCACACAGTCACACATTTATTTTTGTCATATTGCTGTTTGTTTTGTCTCTTTTGTACATTAACATGTATAGAAATGCATATACTGTATCTATATCATTGTATGAGAGCATAAGACTAGAGATGCCTTAGTGCAAACATAGGTGAAAACTCACATGTAGTACTCTCAATGGTCTGTGTGTGTGTGTGCTTGTGTGTGTGTGTGCACGCGCACATATTGTGTGTGTGGGCATATTTGTGTGTTTGTATATGTATGTATAATACCATATATAGAGAGATATTTGTCCAGTGTTTCTGTTTAAAGTTCTACTTAAGAGAATCTTGCAGTTTGCACATCTGGAGAGGTAGTGACAGGACTTTTATTCTTTGATGTTCAGCGAGCTCTCAGAGGAGAGGGACAAAAACCCAACTTACTGAAATGTAGCAGTTGCTTGATAAGTTTGCTTGGCTTGGAGGTCTCATGTGGTTTCCTGCCCCCTCACTTACTCACCCAACACCGCGCCTTGCTGACCCTTATAAGGAGTGCGTGCTACACACACTCTATTACCCGCAGACACATGTAATGTGTACGGGGAGGTCACAGCCTAAAGCCGGCACACTCGTTGAGCTGTCTGATCGATGGCTTTGTTCAGGGGTATTTGGATTGGTGACATGGACAGGGTGAGCCAATGTTGGTGGATGGATGCTTGGATGGATGGATGGCTAGATGGATTGATATGGATGGATGTGTGGTTGGATGGCCTGATGGATGGTGACGGGTGGGTGAATGCACCCAATATTCAATTTGAAAATGCTTTATTTTTTTATAATAAAACAGGGTTTCTCAGATCAACAACACAATCGTGCATTTTTCTTTTTTGCATTTTGACATTTCATTTTGCTCCCACTTTGTAGAGTGCAAAATTCACTTGGTGTGTGTGTGTGTCCGTATGTATGTGTGTGTGTGTGTGTGTGTGTGTGTGTATGACAAAATGCAAATGTCTTGTTTCTTTTTTGGAAGCTAGGGTATTTTGAGACAGAAGACAGCTTCAATTAAACTGAAGTGATTTTATAACGTGTTAGGTTTGGGCCAAAATACAGACGTTGGTTTGAGTTAGTTTGTTTTTCTCTCTCTTTCTCTCTCTCTTCATTTCATTTATGTGACGCCATCACTAATGTACATACAGTGAACGCGCTGCAGTCCTTCCGCCATGTCTTTCATTCTGTTTTGGCATTGCCTGCATTGAGCCTAGACACCTGTGTCTGTTAGCGTGCTATACGTGTGCTGTTTGGGGCTTTAGTTGAACAGCTTCCCTTTCTGCTTGCATAGTTTTGTAGGTATAAATTGAGAAGCATTCCAAATAATTACATACAGCAATAATCTTAGTCTCTGGTCAAACCAAAAAGAAAATCAATCATTTATCACAGACGCTCAGTTACTGAGTTCTACTACTACTTAGCCTAATAGTTGGGCTCTATCCTCCTCTTACGTTGTTGCAGTTTGCACATCCGGCCCGTAGTATCTTCAGGGAGAAATGTACACATATGCAGAGGCAGTGTCTGTCCTACCAACCCAGCTCAAACCTCTTTGGCTAGTGACCTCTAGAGCCTGTTCAGGTACCCACGCAAAACCAGTATGCCTCGACCCCGCCACACGACCCCACCAGTTCACCTACCACAACCGCCAGCTACCTTTCAAGGCTCAGCGTTGATGTGCAACTGCCCTCCAGCACATTCACTCTCTCTTTCTCTCTCTCTCTCTCTCTTTCTCTGACCCTCTCTCACTGTTTCTCTTTCTCTACATGTGTCTGTCTCATTCTCTCTATCTCTCTGTTTCTGATTTTCATGTAGCCATTTAGAACCAGAGAACTCAATCAGTATTCAGTTTCCCAATACACAGGGTGTAATGTGGGTGAATCTCTGTGTACTTTAAGAGAAACCCCAGCACAGAGGTACAGGCCATTTAGACATGGGTAGATAAAGCAATGCATTCTTGTGCTGATGTGTACTAGTCAGTCAACACTTCTTCATTGGCCAGGAAAGTTACCATCACCAGCAGAGGAGAAAGGATCATTTGTTTGTGCATGTATGTGTAGTAATGGAGACTATGTGTATGTGTATGAGTGTGTGTTGGGTTGTGTTTGGACTGTAATGTGAGACAGTCCTGGCAGACCTGAGTTGTACCACTTGTAAACGGTACAGCTGGAATAACCTATACATATACAGAAACACATATTCATTTACTATCCATAGCTACAGAAACCTACAGTATGCAGAGAGAGGAATTACTAGAGTGTTCAAAAGAATATATGGAGTGAAGATTTGGACATCATGTTATCATTCAACCAAACTGAAATCTCCAAAAAATTCTGCCATTTTTTGTTTTGATCTTTTCTCCATTTATTGTTGTTTTTTTCATTTCACAATCTGCTACCTGTTAGGCCATAATCTGTGTCTCTGATTTTATGGTTTTGCCCAAATGTACTTGAAACAGTTCTGCAGTAACTGTAATCACTGGCTCCTATTGACTAATATGCAAACAGCGATGAACATCTTTAGACAAAATCACAAAGATTAACATTAGACAGGGAGACATACCAAATGTTTCATCCACATATCCAGTGTGTATCTATGAAGCTTTTCCTTAAAAGCTAAACACAATGTGGGTTTTCACCTGAGATTTCATCTAGATTAGTATTCTGTGCTTTTCTTAAAATAATCTCAATCTAGTAACTTGCCTAAATGCAAATACACTTGAAAAGCTATTCCCATTTGAGAATGTCAGCCTGTTGTATGAATACAGCTGAACTCATATAAAAAAAATCCCTCAATTTTTATATAAATAAAATCTAAATGCAGAATATATGTAGCATTAGTTATTTATTACCACGTCAAGTGTCTGTGATTAATCAGTACTCTGCGCCTCTGTATTAAAGCTGGTTCCAGCACAGATACTTCATTACCACTTTGTAAAGATGCTTGCCCCACTGTTATCACGTGTCCATCAACGTTTGTACTCTCATTTCTCAATACGCTTCACCTTTTGGCTTCAGAAGCTAACGGCGTCATTTACACAATTTGCTTTGTTCCACGTTAGCAGTCTTTCCTCGGGCTTACTCAGGGATGAGGAGTGTGTCTGAACGCGTGTGCTTGCACACAGGCGTGTGACGTGTAGTTACACATGTCCGTTGGTTGTACATAAATGTCCTGGTGTGTTACACTGCTGTAGGCAGAAGCAGTCGGTTCTTCGCCCCTTTGCTTACATAGTCCCCACAAGCCTTTCCCTGTGTAAGGCCTTCCTGGCTTTCTTTGTCTCAGTGTGTACTTGTTCCTCATACGTTGTACCTGTTTGCTGAATTAGTGACTAGAGTGGATGTGACTTGAGTGGGTGTGTGTGTCTGTCTGCTGTGTGTCTGTCTGGTGGTGTTGCTTCTCGTCACCAGTGACCCTGATCCTCACCTGTTCGAGTGATCCAGACTGAGAAACACATCAAGAAAACCTCATTAAAGTGGGGACCACTTTTGTAAAACTAACAGAAATAAAATGCACATTTTTGTCATTTATAGAGTAGACTTTATAATACTGTTTCAGCACTTTCTGACCCAAGGAAGGCTTGGTTCGTGCCAAGTGTTTTTGGGGTGTAACATTAGAGAGCGCCAGGGAGAGACACAGGGTGAAAAAGAATACGAAGTCATACCTGTTGGAGCGTGAGGTTTCTCTCCTGCTTGTCTGAGGCTGCCTTGTTCTCTGCTCGTTTCTGGGTCCAACGAGTTGAGCAGTCGAGGCTAGAAGTCCACTTTGAGTTGCATTGGTCCTCTAGGAACCAGAAAAAAACATTACTTTTGTTGCACATGTGTGCTCTGACACAGATTTTATTTTCTTAGGTAGGTCATATTGATTCTGTGTTGGACTATAGATGTCAAACACATATATTAGGACCTTTTTATTGTGCTTTGGTCTTCTGTGTAGCACTCTGATCTTGTGAAAGGGGACATGAGAACCATGTTTAGCGAATGTTTTACGATTTTAAGTGGCCCTGTGACACTTGTTAGAGGGGCACCTTGTTTTACTTATTTTGTTTTACTGGCACAAATAACAAGGAAAGAATGTTGGTGCGAAGTTTAGCATTTTTGAAAATTCAAAACTATTTTCATGAATAAAAATGTTATTTTGCAAATCATGTTGACACCTTTTATTTTTCAAATTTCGTTTTTGTTTGTTTGTTTAGCTAAATTGAAATCAACCAGGAGTCCTCTGTTCAACTTGACTGTTGTATGACGTCTTGTCAATGTCCAAACCGCTGGATTAATAATCTCAGGCGAGAAACTTCATTAAGCCCACATTACGGTTTGTTTTACCCTATAGTGTGTGTGTGTGTGTGGGCTTCTTAATATGGGTAGATTGTTTATTATTGTCAGTTATTAATGCTATTGTTATTGTTCAGCTGTGCGGATGCTGGATAGTAAACCTCCTGTGCTCCTCGCTGAGGGAGGCGCACACATCATCGCAGTGAGATGCGCAGTCTGTGTCACGCTTGATCCTCACAACCTTGTAAACTGACACTCGCTCACTCAGAGAGAGGGGCCGCCCTGTGCTCTTCTTACCCAGACTCCTCTGCTCCCCTTACCCAGCTGTCTTAGGTCTGGCCAGACCATGGAGGAAAAAAAATGGCAAGAAACTTCTGAAACCCTCTTCTTGGGATGCAAAGGGTTAATTGTCGATATCAGGTCCAACTAAACAATTTAGCCTTGGTTCCCCACTGAGAACTGAACCCTAGGACCAGTTGACGACTGCAGGCTTGGACCCATGGACCACGTCCCACTTGTGTAAAAAGCTGTTCACACGTTCAGTGTCATCCTCATATATAGCAATCAACAACCTTACAGCTGGTGTATGTATTTATCTTTCAGAATTTGTTTTGCTACACTGTCGATGGAAAAAAAAAACTTTGACATAAAAAATTACTATTTTGTACCACTATGTTGCCAATGAATGCTCAATGACATCTCTGTAACTCTGTATTCCACATAGCTAGCTACCAACCTAGTGCCACCGAAGCTTAAAGTCAGTATGAAAACTTTACCTATAATGCAATGAAAAATGATTAAACTGGATGATGTACATTTTCCCCAGGAATGAGAGGGCAGGCTTTTAGAGGCAATCCCAGCCTGTGTGAACTGCTTAACAGCTGAAGCCAGACACACTTAAAAGAGCTCCACCTAGTGACCCTCCAGTGAAATGGCAACATCTACTCAATGGGTGATTAGGTGAGAGAGGGAGTTTTAGTTATTTCTCCATGTGCACGCTTTACCTACCACTTCTGTTGCTTTTTCTTATTTTGGTATCCCTCTTTTTTCTCTTGTTATCCCTTCTGTTCTTTTGGTATTCCTTTTTTGTTCTTTTGGTATCCCCTTTTGTTTGACGCTGTTGGGATGTGAATAAGAGATAGCAGAGAGTGACACAGGTCATTCCACAGAAAGAGCAGAGTCTGGAACTAGTAGTGTTAGGCGTGCTGGATATGGTGCTGCAGGTCTGGTCATAAAGAGATTTAATGTCTTCCATTGGAAGGAGAATGGAGGCTGTTTCTAGTTTATTTTCTTCAGTTACCATTTGGGCAGAAAGCATTGCAGAACCGCTTCAAAGGACGTAGGCTACTGTCCGCATGCGAAGGTTGGGTATCGGTCGCTATATTGTTTAGAGAGAATTAGACATGATGATACAGCTTCAGAGCTTTGGAGTTACTGGTCTTATTGTATGAAGATACTATGTTGAATAAGACTGTTCAATGTTTAAATCTCTGAATGTCATGTCCAAGCCCAAGATTTTGTTTTCTGGGTATGACATAGAGGATTCAGGCCAGTAGCAAGAAGCAGTCCAGGATGATGGAATAATGTATGTTTTGCACCTTAGTACAAGAAGAAACCGTATATAATTGCATAAAGGCCTAAGTAGGAATTTATGTTGAGAAAGGAGATTATTTTTGTTTAATTTTGTTTCCATATGCGTGCATACTCTGTAAGTTGTGTAAAATATTGTACTTGCACTAGCTTTTTTAAAAATGGAAACTAATATAAAAATTCAAGAATTGAAATTCTATTTTCTAATTGTGGTGTGTCTATTTGTAGGATACACTCACGTCTGTTTTCCTGGATTTTATGGTCCCTTTCTTTGATGGTGCTTGCCGGTTTTCTAGTTAGAACTTATTTCATTATTCTGAATAACTAAACAATATTTGATTCAGGTTGTGAACAAAATTGTTTAAAAAAAGAAATCGTCTGTATACCAGTACAAGTTTATTGTTTCAGTATACACGTACTAATAAAATTACAGTGCCAATAGCAAAATGTGGGCTTTTTGGAGTTTGTGAAACATTGCTCTGTTCATTATGGTTATTAAACATGGCTGCGTTCATGATGTTAAGAGAAAGACAGCGTTCTTATTTAGCTGTGCTCTAGTGATTTACTAAACACAAGCTTCTGTGAAATCTAATCAAAGACTTGAAAACTTTACACTGTGTATTCAGACATCTTTGTCCCAGCTTACATGAGCACACACAGACATCAGCTGAGCTGGAGTAGCAGTGACTTCATCAAAGCCCTGGTCAGGCATTACTGAATCTGATAGGGGTGTCCATTATACTTTGTCAACAGAGACCTGTTGCTAGGAGACCACGCCCCCCCAATAGGTACCGTGTTGTCCATTAGATAAACAGCTCTAATGCTGAGGGATGCATCCCACTCTACTGGCAGCTCCTGACGGAGGCAGTGATGGAGCGTGGGTGGAAGTGGAGGAGGCTGTCATGAGTATCAGCCTCCATTAGCAGCTGGCCCATTCATTTAAATAAGTGTCAGGGAAAGGCATAATCAGATCTAATCAGACAGCAAAAACCATAGCACTCTGTGGAGATCAGGCAGAACACAATTAGATTGGAACCCCTAAACAGTAAACAATGCAATTTAAACTTTGGCATGTAGGTATAAATAGCAGCAATTGCTATGTATGTGTATGCCATAAATGATCTATATAGATCAAATATGTGTGGGCCACAATTATGAAAGTATGGTAGTAATTATAAGATGCATATAAATTCAGAACATAGTTCATAACTGAAGCAAAGACAAATCCCCCAGACAAATCACTGCCAATTACTGTGTCTGGGAGGAGAGGCTTTGCAAGTGCTCAAATGTTTAGGAAAGCAGAACCTCTAGTCTGGTATCAAATATGGGAGGAGCAACTCAGCCGTGAAACTCTGTGCTCAAATTGTTCTGCGAATATGTATTATGGTTTCATTTCATGGGGATGAAAGCAATGGACGTCTGAAATGATTTCATGGAATTAAGGCACTCTACTCTAAAATTGTTTATTGATGTACCTTTATTACTTCATCAATTACACCGTCACATTTACCAGTTCAACATAAAAAGGCGTGTTTCCTGATTTAAACTGCACAGACCTAAATAAGGACCACAGGCAGGCGCTGCAGCATGTCCCTGCTCTGTGTCCTGCCACACCCAGTGTATGTTCATGGAGGAAGCGGACCAACAGAAATAGTACAGTATGTTGGGCACCGGTTTCCACTAAAATCAAGTCAATGTTACACCACACGCCAAAAGGTTTAAAGCACTTGGAAGCTCAACCAGTATTTACCATAGTAAGCATGTAGTACTTGTAGTGCATGAAGAAAACGTATGAGCACTTCCTTTATTCTTTCTAAGCCTGTTGCTGGCTCGTATTTTTCAAATGGTAACATCGTTGCATAGTTTCAGTGAATGAATTCCCCGGCAGAGCATTGTTAATACAGTTTCCCGAGTCCTTGTTCTATTCACTCGTACTTAGTCATCCGCTGGCATCTCACGGTCTATGCTTGAAGAGCGTAAAGCTTTATGCTAACAACAGGCAAATCATGCTTTAAAACAGCTGCTTTCTCAAGGGAAAAAAGTATAGCGGCAGGACGTGGGTCCTGAGCAAGACTGAAGGAATCTGTGGCTTTGTGTGCATGTCAGGGTGTGTCTGAAATTACCCAGTGAACCCTGCATTCAAGGGGCAAGCACAAATCTGGAGATCCTGGTTGACGCTGAGGTACGATAGGCTGTATGCATGTCTGACCCCGCTCCCTTATTCTACTCACAGGGTCAAAGCAACACGTCCCCTACTCCACGGATGCTCCTCCCGGCTGATAGTGGGTGGTGTTGAGAGGGTGGGAGTTGCTTTTTGCACGTGACCCTGATGGACGGTGTGCTACAGTATGGGTGAGTGGGTGAGACTGGCTGTAGGGCTCTAGCTGAACATCTGGCTGGACTGCTGTGTGACTCTGATGAAGGTGGTCCTGCGTCCCAGTTCCTTCAGCTTGGCCGCCCCCACATAGGTGCAGGTGGAACGCAGGCCGCCCAGGACGTCCCGGATGGTGTCCTCCACGTCTCCCTTATAAGGCACCTGCACGGTCCTGCCCTCCGACGCTCTAGGGACACAGTGATGCCGTGCCAGAAATCATGTGGCAAGCTATTGATCAGTGCAGCAAGTGCTAATTAATAACTTAAAAAAGAAAGAAGAGGAAATCATGGTGAATTCCTTTGTGCTTCTTTGACTGGTTTTTTAGCTACTTCCTGTACTTGCTCCCACAGATCCCCATACAGCTTCAGTTGTGATGAGGGCAGGACTCTGTTCTGCCCATCTGTGATCTTACATATTTTCGAATGTTTTGGAAGCATTTGTCATGCCGAAAGTTTTTTGGCAAGTCTGGAGCAGAGTGTTAGGGAACCGAACCATAATTACTATTAACTGGATGTAGAAAAACATACATAGTAACCATAGTAAGTTACAATTTCTTGGGTAGTTTTTTATCTCTAATTTTCAATGAAAATGTAACAACAACAATAATATGTTCTGAAGTCCGAGCTGCCATGTCATTGACGTCTTTCACTTATAATGACCTGAAGCTGCACTTTGGCCATACAGGTCAGCATTGGGACAGGTGCTCCATGCCCAGTATAGAGCCCGTCTAACGACAACGACCAGTCCCACTGCTCCTCACCTGTACTCTGCCACACCGCCTACATATTTCTTCATGGCTGTGTCTGAGCTCATGCCGTAGAACAGCTTGAACTTCTTCCCGTCCTTCTCAATGACGTCACCGGTGCACTGGTCATGTCCCGCAAGCATGCCTCCCAGCATGACAAAATCCGCCCCTGCACCTGCAGTTCGGCCACACACACACACACACACACACACACACACACACAAGGGATGACATGGCAGCAGCTGAGTTCATCGATCAAGCGAACATTCACCTGAGAGGAGAACTTACCAAACGCCTTGGCGACGTCTCCTGGACAGCTACAGCCCCCGTCCTAGAGGTGTGAAAGCATAAACACAGGTCCTGGAGTACTATTAGCATTATTATTAGCATTGCTATTAGCAGTAGTTGTGGTAGTAGTTGTAGTAGTAATTTTTTATTGCCTTTAATATTCTGTAGATAACTGTAGCATAATCACAAAGTCTAAAGTTTAAAGTCTTAACTTTATTTTACCAGTAAGATTTTTGATAGAGACTCAATTCCAAATGTCCAACTCAAGTTAATCTCCTTCTGGTTTATAGATAAAACAAAAATCTAAAAAATTGGATGCTGCCCTCTTATGGTAAAGTAGATCAAGTGCAACTTCTTGCAATTCATCCCCTTTCATTACAAGAATGAGTTGTGATTATGCAAGACTCACAGAGATGATATGTCCTTTTAGTCCGTGAGCAGAATCCGCACACTCGATAACAGCACTTAATTGTGGGTAACCCACTCCAGTCTTGATGCGGGTGGTGCAAACAGAACCTGTGTGCACATTTTACAGTCGTCATTTCTCTGGACTCTCCATGCAACGCATTCACAAAGACTGAGGGAATCCCTCATGAAGCAGTGGAAGAAGATAAGAAATCATTCGGACCTTTTCTACATTAGATGATTTAAATGACCTTACCTACACTGCAGGTCTGCACAGCGGGAGGGAACAGTTTTAGTGTTTTGCCTCATTATGACATTATGAAAATCAGGTGTGCACACCTGGTCCGATGCCAACTTTAATAATGTCGGCTCCAGTCAGAATCAGCTCCTCCACCATCTCTCCTGTTACCACATTTCCAGCCTGCATGGCCGGTCAAAATAAAACGAAGCATATTGTTTATTTTGTTGATTATAAAATTGAGCAGGAATTGACAACTATATCATGATAGGAGAAGAATTCTCATGGCTCTCACCATGATTGTGTGGTTAGGGAATTTCTCCCGAACTTGTTTGACAAACTCTACAAAGTGCTCTGAGTATCCGTTGGCTACGTCCAGGCAGATGTACTTAAGAAGCGGAATTGCTTCTAGAATGTTGCAGAGTTTCTCAAAGTCTGCCGCCCCACTGCCCGAACTGGCAGCCACATGCTGAGGATGAGAGTTGAGGTGAAGAGGTGAAATGGTGCAGACTGCAGCTGGCAATATTGCCACAGCATCAACACAAAGGAATATTCTGGAATCAAGGAGCCCTCAGAGGACTACAAAAGGACATTTTAGGTGTTTTTGTATCACTTGGTTTAAGAGCCAATACAAAACCTTCCTGTCACGTTACAGCCCTGGACCCCTCCCTTTGAGTATGTTATAAGTGTAGTCTGCGTCCAGATATGTACTTCCTGTGGGTGTGGTTGTTTGTGTGAGTGCTCACCTGTCCCGTCAGGCTAATGTGTCACACGCGGGGCTTGTTATGTGTATATTATATATAGTGTGTGATAGTCCTGTCCTGTGCTCGTCTTTGTTGAGTCGATACCTCTGTGCTATGTTTGTAAAGCGCTACACACGCTATATCTGTAATAAAGCTGCGAGTTTTGACAACGCTCATCTCGCATCCTGCCATATCTCACACATTACACTTCCATTTCCATGGCTTCAGTTTTGGATTGTCCATATCCCTAAAACTTAGCACTTCTGCTTACTGCTGCAGTTTGCTTTTAAATCATAACTACATTAACTTACATACTAATCTTCAATAACATGCCTTAGTAATGTTTGAAATGTATCTGTTTCCTATTTATTCCTATATTCCTATAAATATTCCAAAAATCCATCACTTGATACAGAATTTTAAAAATGTAGTCATATTTACCTCTAAGCATTCTGGATGATTGGATGCAAATGTTTTCCACTCTTCCAGAGAGTAGTGCTTGTGGATGGCGGTGAAGAGCGTGTGCTGAGATAAAGAACAATCAAAGAGGTGTCATGACACACAAGCCTGTTCAAAGTGAATGTAATATTTCCAAGATCTTTTTAGGGTTTCAAAACATGGCCTGGAGCAGAATCAGATATAAGGCGTTATGGTGTGCATTTGCACTACCTGGATATTCTGCAGTGGTGCTCACCTTGCTCAGTACCAGGGCCATCTCAAAAGTACCTGTGGTGTCCATGTTAGCTGCAATGACAGGGATTCCATTGTAGGTCTGTTTAGAGTTACGGAATGTGAAAGTCCTCTGCAGGTCCACCTGAGCAGGTGATAAAAAAGGGCATCTACATTAGAACACACACACACACACACACACACACACACACACATTACACTCTTATAAGCTCTTATAAGCTTTACAATGCTGGCTCTCTTAATGTATGACAAAAACACAAAACTGCTCTCTGCTTTAGAAACAGATTTACCCCATCATGGGTTGCAAAGGTTGATGGTCACATGTGATTCATACAGTATGTACCTCATTTAGACATACACTACTCACAAAAGACATACATTTAGACATACACTACTCACAAAAAGTTGGCTGTCTGGTGAAATTTCAGGATGAACCTAAAATGCACTCTAACCTTTACAGGTGAACTTAATGTGAACTTTTCTAAACTTTTGAATGCATGTGTCCAGCTGTTCAAAGTTTCAGTACTTTTAGCTGTTCTCTAACAAGGAGATTAACGGTAAAATTCACAACAGGTTGTTTGATCCATGAATCGACCGATAAATTTCCTTGTTAAATTAGAATTGGTATTTGTTTAAATTCTCCTCATCATGCTGTACAGATTTTGATATGAGACCAAGACAACACCTAACAATTCATCAACAGTACCTCGTCATTGCGAGGCTTCAAACAGGATGTTGGCTGAGGGAAGTCACCACTGAGCTTAGAGTGCCATCAGCAGGTTGCGATAGAGACAGAGTGACTGAAGAGTCACAGAAAGTCATAGAAGTGGATGATGCCCTTTGGCCACATCCCACACTGATGACCATTTCACAGAGATGTTCAAAAGTGTCAAAATACAAGTCCAAGTCAAGTCCAAGTCTTTAGGCTGGAGTCCAAGTCAAGTCACGAGTATTTTGGCTGGAGTCCAAGTCAAGTCACGAGTCGTTTGGCTGGAGTCCAAGTCAAGTCACGAGTCAATTCCAGGATAAGCATAAAGACAGGAGATGGAAATGAACTATTTTATATATTAGCTGTATTGATGGTGGCGAAACTAAACAAACCTCTCCAGGTGTGTTTTCAGGTGCCTTATGAAGTTTGATGTGGTCGTTCCAGTGTCTTTAATTTGCTTCCCACATTCTTTACACGTTGCCGTCACCCACCCAAATCACCGAAACAAACGTCATGAATAATGGAATCATAAACATTCGCACACAGCGCCAGGATAACGGGCCGACTCTTATCGTTCAGTCTTATAGGCTCGGGGTCAGCTGAGGGATCAGCTGAAGCTCGTAAATCTGTACCCCAGAACCTCGATGACCTGAGGACCACCATTCGAGAAGAGTGGGATGCCATGACTCAGCAGACAATAAGTCGACTTGTGAACAGTGTGTTATTGAGACATGGACGTTATTTGTTGGGGTATACCCACCACTGTTGTTGGCTTTTGTTTCTCATGTTTGAGATGAGGAAATCCCCATTGCATATAATATTATGGCATATATGTATGTAATACATAGATAATATGTATAATATTTATCATTAGCATGAATTAATTCATGCTAATTTACAGAAATTTCACCCAAAAGCCAAATATCCCTAGCTTATAGTCTATAACTAGTAGAATCATGAGTGGGGGGGCAACATTATACGAATCATGTGTGAAGGCTATTTAAATACATTGTCTGCTGAATCATTTAGAAGAGCTGATTGAACTACTCTGTGGGCTGTAACCTGATGAAACCCGCTCTTCTTCAAACACACACACTGTCCTCAGATAAAGCAATATAATGGATCCATAGCCACACCACACCCTTTGCAGTGGCACTGAGCATGATTAACAGAACCATTTACTAATTTATTAAATGCTAAATATGAGGTATGATGGTAACAGATGATGACCTATGATTGGCTATGGTATGTAAAATTATTTTTGAAAAACGGGATTTTTATAAATTCAGCTGTTTTTGTGTGGTGAGCTGAACATTGTGAAAATTCATACTATTCTTGTGCTTTTTATTCATATAATTCCATTGTTCTGCCGTGTTTGCTGTAAGGTGGATGTCTGGTCTCTGCAGGCCTGTATGTCATTCATTGTGTGGTTCTCATCAATCGAATCAACCAAGCAATAACACGGTCTGCTGGATTTGACGTCATCCTGCAGCGAAATGCAGAGTGAAAATGAATCTTCTGATATGTATGTGATCGATGGCCGAGGTGGGCTGATATGAGCCAGCTCCCAAATGTACCCCGCAGTACAAGCCTACATTTGCCAAATAAGCAACAGAATCTGTTCTATTTCTGTCCTCTAAAACAGGTAAAAAAATGTAATTGATATGAACTACATATGATGTCTCCAGCTACTGGTGTTTTCTATGTATTTATTATTTTCTAATTTCCAGACAGTCATATTCCATTAGATTCACTACTGCTTTCCACCTTTGTGTTTGATTGCCTGCTGATTTTTGATTGGTCTAAAATTGCCAGTGGAAGGGGGAAATGAGCAGTGACAAACAAACTGACCATTGTGACTGTATTGCTTGTTCAACACCCCACAATCCATGAACACATTGCAAAAAAATAAATAAATGAAAATTAATTGTAAAAAAAAAAAAATTGCTGTACCAGACACCTGTACATACAGGCTAAAAACTGGACTGGTCGGGTGAAAACTGGATGGGTGGCCACCCTAGTGTCACTGAAGGAAACTTGCAGTGTATTTTCTCATGAACAAACAATGTGCCTGTTCTTGTTAGTTCCTCATATGGTTCAAATGGGCCTCACATATGTCTGCTAGACATAAAGGTTGTTTGCCAGGGCTACTTCAGCAGTGTGGAACCAGTTCTCGTTGACATTTAGCACACAGAGCCCTTCCAGCCTATTTTTACACACATTCTCAGTGTCTCGGCACACTGGATCGGCTCACGTTGCTGTAACTTAGCAAGATCAGTTGCCACCATAAGTTGACCCTCTCCCGTGGGTTAACTATCTGGGCTGTATTCGGGCTACATTAGCAGCATGGCATGAATGAGAAATGGGAAGCTCAGATGAGACGAAATAGGAAGGTGCACATGAACCCTTTTCAAGTGCAGCCTCATACGGGAAGTCTAAACATGGGCCTAAACAAAAACCTTGCTAAGTTAGCATGTCCTCAGCAAGGTCAGCTCCACTTCTGTTCTCCACTACTAGCTGCTCTGTCACACACACCCGTAAACACCAGTTATACACAAACACAGCGCTACCCTTGAAACCCGATTACATCCAGCCGAATTTCACTCGGCTCTCAACTTTGTCTGAAGCTCGGCGACACGGCTTTCCACCCCACGGAGACAGCAGAGATGGCCGGCCTTACCTCGGACCTGCTCTTCAGACTGCTCCTCTTTGGTCTGAACAGGACATCTTTGAAGTCCAGTTTGAGGTCTGCATCAACCCTTGGCATGGCTGAAGGCCTGAGAGCGGAGGAGATTCTCCTGAGCTGGGCTGGTGCGGTTACTGGTACACGGCTCCAGCCACCAAACCCGAATCGGCAGAGTCCCAACGTATTTATAGCGTGGAGAGGGCCATCCCAGCCCGAGCCCTCATGGCTTTATTTGGTGAGGCCCGTGCTCTCCCTCTCTGCTCCTCACTGGCTCCTTTCTCCCTGCTCTCCCACTCTCTCCTTCCCCCTCCTCTCACACCGTGCAGAGTGGCAGCAGTAGGCGTGTTTCCCATCTGGCCAGTTCACACACACACACACACACACACACACACACACACACACGCACTGCGGATCAGCACAGCACTGCAGTATGCGCACCAGCAAATGGGCTGGGGCATTACCCCCATCCCTCCATCGCTCCCTGGGGGCGTAGGAGGAAGGGATGGGACAATTAGAGAGGAGAGGAACTGAGGAACAAGGAGGAAGATAACAAATAGCGAATAATCTATATCGCTAGCTTGTTGGGTTTTAAATAAAGCATAAAAGATGGTCTGACTACACAGTATTATTGTTGTATACATTTTTGGGGGAATTGGCATTTTTGTTGCCGTATTTAAAAAATGACTACAATAAGGCACTGACAAATGTTTCCATGATGACAAACATCACACTTAAGGAAAATAGGTATAACATTTACTCTGGCTGAAATAATAAACTGGAATATAGGTTTTATTCAAAATACAAAGCCTGACATTTCAGTCAATATACATAGACGTCACATGAGGTGTGTGGCAAAAATAAAATACAACAGAATAATCAAAAGTGAAAAAGTAATTTATTTACCATAGAGAAAATATTTTGTAATTTGTTGTGATATTATATATATATATATATATATATATATATATACATATCGTGGATTTGATTCCCTAGACCATGACTGAAATGCCCTTGAGCAAGGCACCCAACCCCAACTGCTCCCTGGGTACATATTAAGCCACCCAGTTCCATCCAGTTTAAGAGCCCAAAATCAAAGTTCTGAGAGTTTTTAAAATTGTTATCTAAAAACCTCAGTAATGTGTTCACATCATACATTCGCAGACACTCCTTCCAGTTTAAGGGCCCAGTTAAGACACTCCATCCAGTTTAAGGGCCCAGTTAAGACACTCAATCCAGTTTAAGGGCCCAGTTAAGACACTCAATCCAGTTTAAGGGCCCAGTTAAGAGACTCCTTCCAGTTTAAGGGCCCAGGCTCCTGCAGGAGTGAAGGGCAGGTTTGGTATGAGCAGGATGAGTCCAGATGAATGCAGAGGAGCCCACTTTAGAACCCCAGGACTCCCCAGCAGAGTCACCTACACAAAGGAGGGAATTAGAACATTTAGCCCCAATATTCAGTATGGCTGAGCTACGGCTTACGGCTGGCTTCTTTTACCCAATAAAAGGTCACAGTTTCTTCACAATAGAAAATATTAGTGCAACACTGGATTTTAGTAATACACACCACAGTCTTCTCAGTTGTTATGGGAGAAAAGAGCTGGAATGAGTACTGCATTGGATTTGTGAGAAAGATGGCATACACTGTAGTGTTTTTGGAAGTGTACCTATAATTGGGGAAAATGTAAAAAAAAAAGCAAAAGCAAGCAAAATGACATTTGTTTCTCTTCTGCTTGTGAAGACAGATCACAAGCAGTGTGTGCTCTGTTTTTCAAGAACTGAAACAGTGCTAAAGTGTAAGTAACATTTTATAACTACATACTTTTGTGGACTATTAAGGTATCTGTAGGTTACACATGATTTAAAATGTGAGGACATCTCTTCTAAGAAGAGTTTTTAATTGCGTTTTCATGCGTTGTATGGGGGAATACCATTAAATACCCTACTAGTCATATGAAAGACTATTTGGACTTCCTCCTGAATGGCGTAAGCAAACTTCTGTCCTAGTGAAAGAGCTGCCAGTTACATGCTATGAGACAATGACACTGCATCTAGCACAGCTGAAATTCCAACTTGAAGTCCAGCAGAAAGATTAAATCTGCGCTAAATGGATGTAACTTAAACCAAGTAAAAAAAAAAATTGTAAAGACTCACCAGACTGGCACAGTGGCATTCTCAATCTGAACCCTCCATGGTTTAGTGGCATATATGGCCTCTCCATTTATCTTCAACCAGGCACCGATCTCTCTGAGACGGTCCTCAAACACAACTGGAATCACACCATCTGCTGCAGGCCCAATATTCAGCAGATAGTTTCCCCCATATGCCACTGTATTGACAAGGTCCTGCCGTGAAGGAAGAAGAGGTTTGTTCTGCTTTAACTACTACACACACACACTTCAAATATATTTATTCATTTTGCCAACCACTTCACTGCACTTTTACAGTTTACAGTGGTTATACTAGACTGCAACTCATTTCACCTTTATGACGGTGGGTAAATCCATCAAGTCACGAAGTCTCATGTTCCTACGGTAACCCCAGGAGAGGGTGTCTACTGAATTACATTTCTCCCATTTGTGTTTGGGCAACTCCGATGGGGTGTACTTGTCAGCACAGTTGTAGTAACCGCCATGTTTACAGTAGCACCCAGCTCCCCATCGGTCATTGACCACAATTGTGTCCTGCAGGGAGCAGCATTTGTGACATTGCAATTCAGAATTGTCAGGCAGAATTCAGATAAAAAGTAAGACAGCTGTGATCACCAGATTATGTTTCTCACCTTCACTGGACTGTCATTGTAGAGCCAAGCTAAGAATTCTGTGGAGTTCCAGTAAGTGTCAGGGGCTTCCCAATCCCCATCTGACCATATCAGTTCTGGCTTGTACCTGAGATCACATGATACATCAGCCAACAAACTGCACACTGGAAATGCCTCAACACATATACATCCTACCCCACATGAGGAAGGACAACCATCAATGTGCCACTTATTACTTTCCACCTATGACATTTAAGACTTCCATGTAAACAACCACGTTTCCATCCAGCAACCAACCACATCAGTATTTCCTGAATCCATTTTAAAAGATTCGACATAAAATTACATCCGTTTACCTTGTGACCAGGTCATACAGTTCTGGCATGGCTTTGTAATAAACAAAGTCTTGGGTCTTGAAACCAGATTTCTTGTCACTTAGATAGAGAGGGTTGAACCATTCAAACAAAGAATGGTAGAGTCCAAAGTGCAAAGAGCTGGAATGTATGGACAAAGTAATTATGTCATACATATAACATAATATCTATAATGATCATTTATTAAGGGAACCTATTTAGACCTTTTTTTCTGAACGGCCGTTGCCAAATCCCCCACGATGTCTCTGTGAGGGCCGTTATCAACGGAATTCCAGTTCCATGAAGTTGGAGATCCCCAGTTAGTGAATCCTTCATGGTGTTTTGAAGTGAAAACAACATACCTGTCCAGCACAAAACGTAGTGAGATTATTGCCATGTTATTAGTTGAAGTGCAGTTAAACGTTCAGCACAAGGAGAGGTCTACAGCAAGACCCGGAGATTCTCATTTCCTTGGAAGCTGTGGATGAGTGCACACCTGCATGTTAAACTAAAACCATTTGCCTTGTCATTTAGAAAGCATCTGCTGATCAATGTGATTTTTCTGACAGTTACTTGAAAGTTGATCTGTGCATTGTTTAAGAGCGTACGACTGTAATTAAAATAAATTTTCATTTGTATACATTTATTTTCTTTGTATGATGTTTACATGTTTATTTGTATGATACTATGCAGACTTTTCTAACATAACATTTAAGCATTGGCAATTGGCTATTGTTCTAATATTGAAATTAAGGAGAAATTATAATAAATTGCTGTGGTCTATTATTTATTCGAGGGTGTTAAACACAGTTTAGGTAATAGGCCACAGTACACTCAATTAAATCTGAAGTGGACTGGACCAAAAAAAATCCAAAATTTTTTTCAAAACAGACATGCATACATCATCAAAGTCTTAGCTCGCTTATAACAGTTTATCAGTAGCCGATAACTTATCCCTGAGCCTTCTACTCGAATAAGAGAGGTTAGTTATTTTCCCTTTTATATTGTAGAATCTTTCAATTCAATTCAGGCCCAAAGATAAATAGAATAAAAATAAAGAAATATTCTTCTGATGGGTTGGATTAGAACCAATGGTGGTGGGGTTTCCACAAAGTAGGATTTCTGTTCAGACAAATTAAGATCAAAGTTAAGGATTATCCAGTACGAATGCCTCTCAACTATTGGACAGTCTTGACTATTGGATAGTCTTGACATTGGGCTTAAGTCTCTGTTTGAAATATTTTACTATATACTGTATACTGCACTCAGTATATTCTGTATAATGGTCCCCGCAGTAGTATGCGGTATCCAGTATGCGACAAACACAAGTCGCGCTATGAAGTCACGTGACCGTACGAAGGTTCCGTTGTGAAAGATTTGTTGCCACCGTTGCGGGGTGCAGTACAGCACAAAAACAGCTCCTGTCCTGTCGCATACTGGATAATGTGGCGGAAGTACTACGTTATCCGGCTATCTTTCGTGTACTAAAAAGGTTATTTATCGCAAACTGAATGCTCATTTGGGGCCCAATAGGTACGCGAATAGTATGTTGCAGGCTATTTCTAACACAGCGTGATGTGCCTAAACTCGGGAATTCTGCTTTGAGGACTGCTGCAAACAGCGACTAAGCTAATGAGAGAACAATACCATACATTTTATTAATAATTATTAACAATACATCAGTACTTAATTATTGCTTTAATAATGTAATAAAAAATATTAATGGTTGTAACGTTAGGTTAGCGTAATTTAGCTATTTACTTACTTTGCACCCGAGGCATCCAATATTTCAGCCCATCTGTCCGGATCAAATAACTTTGCACTAAACATAGGTGCAAATTCAGCATATTCGAATCCAAGAGGATAGTTCTTATCCATAAACAGAGCATAAGCGGGATTCTTCGTACCTTGCCAGTACCACCAGAACCACTCACTGAACTTGCCAAACGCGGGCACAGAAAACACACCCCAGTGAATGAATATCCCGAACTTGGCCTCATCGTACCAGTTTGGAAGAGGTCTGGCGTCTAAGCTCGTCCAGTCCGGTGTGTATTTGGCTCCAGCCGCCGATACGCACAACACAGTGAAAAGCACCTGTATCCCATCCTGTATCCTCATGGCTGAAGAGTGTAAAAACAGAAACTTAACCAAGTAACTTGGGACACTCTCACGCCGAAACAGTTAATCACACTCTGACGAAATTAAGAATAGTCTCTTAGAGAACTTACAATACACTTGACTGCACAACTGAAGAAGACCGGTTTGAAAAGTATGTCGCTAGCCAGGTGGTTTTCCGCATTGATCATATGATTTTTAAACAAGAAGTTGGCACGTCATTAGTGCGGAACATTTGCGCATTTAGGAAACATTTGGATATTACTGTTAAATTAGCTGCGGAATTCAGATTAATGTCACTATTATGTGGTTAGGTAAAAAAGCATAAACCAAAACGCTTAAGTGAATACGTAGCATTAGTATTTGTTTAGATTTTAAGTGGCCGATTTGTGGTGGGCTGCGTGGACCGCGAGTTGCAAGATGTTGTGAATCATTGGCTTCTGTGCAACATCTGAAAGATTTGGCCTGTTTTCTCTAGTTAATTTTTGAAAATATGCGAAATCCTTCCAGTCCGATATTCCATGACAATTATTCTGTACCATACCGCCTCCCAAGAAACCTTTGCAACATATTTATGATGTAGGCTTTTAAAATGTAATACAAATGAAACAGATTCTTTTTACTTCATAGGTACTTTAAAGCTGTTACAAAACTATTAAACTGTAATGCACACCTCTGTGAGACATATTAAGTCAGTATCCAGATCATTAAAAAAATCTTATTTTTAAAACAGGTTTTCAAGAACAATCATTTATACAAGATTACATTTTCCCCAAGTAACTTGTTCAGTGAACAAACTTTCATTGCAGTGATGAATTTATGCAAAGTCCCTCATCTGCATCCTCTGTATCCCAGTCACTTCTTAGCTCCATACTGCAGGGGTCTCCATGGCCCAGGTTCATTCACAGCCAGTTTAAGGGCCCAGTTAAGAGACTCCTTCCAGTTTAAGGGCCCAATTAACAAACTCCTTCCAGTTTAAGGGCCCAGTTAAGACACTCCTTCCAGTTTAAGGGCCCAGGCTCCTGCAGGAGTGAAGGGCAGGTTTGGTAGGAGCAGGATGAGTCCAGATGATTGCAGAGGAGCCCACTTTAGAACCCCAGGACTCCCCAGCAGAGTCACCTACACAAAGGAGGGAATTAGAACACAGTCGCAATGTGGTACAAGAACTGTGGGTCACTGGTGTCTTTTTTATAAAAACAGCACAGATCCTTTAGAATAGGAATGGAGTAATCAATCATGTTTCACAGGGCTTTAAGAATACACACCACAGTTGTCTTGGATGTTATGGGGGAAAAGAGCTGGAATGTGTACTCCTCTGGATTTGAGAGAAAGAAGGCATACACAGTAGTGCCTTTGGACGTGTACCTGTAATTGCAGGAATAAACACATTCCATTTTATATACCAAAATCAAACAAAAGAGTAAAACCACTAGTAAAGAAGTTTCTCTTCCATTTCTGAAGACACAGAACAATAACAGAATCCCACAATTTGTCGGAACTGAATCTGTGTTTAACTGTTTTAGGATGAGATCCCTTTTTTTTCCATCACATGATGCATCTTGCATATCTTTTGTCTGGTTGCATTATTATTCCCATAATAAACAGTGGTCCTATCTGAGGTCACTGTCGTGCATCACGTGTTGCTGAGTTAGCCACTAGATGTTTCTGATCTAGCACTTCTGAGTGTTATGAAACATGTCTGACACGCTACTGTCATGTGTCACTCCAGGCGTCCTACTGAATGGCATAAGCAAACCTGCCTGTCTGTGAAAGAGCTGCCAAATACATTTGCCAGGCACAGACTACAACTACTGCAACTGACATTCAAAACATGAAGCCCAGCAAAAGAACGAAAGTGTTGTGATAAACTTGGGAGTCGTTCAAGTCCGACCAGTAATTCTGCAGACTCACCAGACTGGCACAGTGGCTTTCTCAGTCTGAACCCTCCATGGTTTAGTGGCATAAATGGCCTCTCCATTTATCTTCAACCAGGCACCGATCTCTCTGAGACGATCCTCAAACACAGCTGGAATCACACCATCTGCTGTAGGCCCAATATTCAGCAGATAGTTTCCCCCAAAGGTCACTGTAGTGACAAGGTCCTGTGATGAAAAGAAAAACAAAAGGTTAGAACTGCCAATCATTTCGTACAACTAGTGATTTCATCATCATTTTACAGTAAGTACAGTACATTTCAACTAATTTCAGTTTTATAAGGGTGAATAAATGACACCACTGAGGTATGTTTTCAGGGTTTCGTGGAATATTTTGAACATCACTGATTGGACACAGACTGCACTGAATGCACATTTGCATCAACACCAAAAACAAAAAAAGACCATGAAAATCATGAGGGCTTCAGATTATTGGCTTGTCTACTAATTCCATCAAATTATTTGAAGTCAAGCAAGCTATTAAAGACAGACCATGCAGTGAAGCCAAACAGTAATGGTTTTAATTTCAATTGTCTGTTGCCATTGCTTGTGTTTCTCAAGAATAACCCTCGTTATTAGATTGTAACTCATTTCACCTTTACAGTGGTGGGTAAATCCATCAAGTCACGAAGTCTCATGTTCCTACGGTAACCCCAGGAGACGTTGTCCACTGAAGTACATTTTTCCCATTTGTGTTTGGGCAACTCCGATGGGGTGTACTTGTCAGCACAGTTGTAGTAACCGCCATGTTTACAGGAGCAACCAGCTCCCCATCGGTCATTGACCACAATTGTGTCCTGCAGGGAGCAGCATTTGTGACATCGCAATTCAGAATTGTCAGGCAGAATTCAGATAAAAAGTAAGACAGCTGTGATCACCAGATTATGTTTCTCACCTTCACTGGACTGTCATTGTAGAGCCAAGCTAAGAATTCTGTGGAGTTCCAGTAAGTGTCAGGGGCTTCCCAATCCCCATCTGACCATATCAGTTCTGGCTTGTACCTGAGATCACATGATACATCAGTCAGCAGACACCCTAGAGCTTCCAATGCATCTGGCTTTGTATCACCAGACATACAGACTAAAGAAAGACAAAACAGAAGGATTACAGACTTTGTCCATAATAGCCATAATGTGAGGACTGATGGCCATCAGCAGACTGGTCACTCTACACCTGCTCACCTGACAGTTACAGTTTGTTATAGTTTAACAAACTTGTTTTCCCAGATGTGTTTAAATAGACCTCACATGACTTTGGCTTACCTTGTGACCAGGTCATATAGCTCTGGCAGGATTTTGTAATAGACAAAGTCTTGAGTCTTGAAGGCAGTTTTCTTGTCACTTAGGTAGAGAGGATTGAACCATTCAAACAAGGAGTGGTAGAGCCCATAGTGCAGAGACCTACAATGGATATTCATGAACAAGTAATCACATTTGGTGTATTCATAATTATTTTTTATAGCCTAATGAGCTAACAATCGCACATAAACATACAAATACAGGTAAGAAGACAGGTACTTTTTTGCCCGAACGGCCGTTGCTAATTCCCCCACGATGTCTCTGTGAGGCCCATTTTCAACGGAATTCCAATTCCATGAAGTTGAGGAGTCCCAGTTAGTGAATCCTTCATGGTGTTTTGAAGTAAGAACAACATATCTGTGCAGAGCAGAACATCGAGTGTATTTAAAGGATCAAAACAAACCTCGAAAAAATGCTTAGTCTCAGACAAGCTTCAATTTACTCACTTTGCTCCTGAAGCTTCCAAGATTTCAGCCCATTCATCTGGATCGAAGAACTGAGCATTAAACTGAGGCGCAAACTCTGCATAGGTAAATCCGGGAGGATAGTTGTCAGCCATAAAACTAAGATATGCGGGTTTCTTTGCCCCCTGCCAGTTCCACCAGAACCACTCACTTCCGAACGCGGGCACAGAAAACACACCCCAGTGAATGAATATCCCGAACTTGGCCTCATCGTACCAGTTTGGAAGAGGTCTGGCGTCTAGGCTCGTCCAGTCCGGTGTGTATTTGGCTCCAGCCGCCGATACGTACAACAAAGTGAAAAGCACCTGTATCCCAACCTGTATCCTCATGGCTGAACAGTGTAAAAACAGAAACTTAACCAAGTAACTTGGGACACTCTCACGCCGAAACAGTTAATCACACTCAGACGAAATTAAGAATAGTCTCTTAGAGAACTTACAATACAAGGAACTGAAGAAGACCTGTTTGAAAAGTATGTCGCTAGCCAGGTGGTTTTCCGCATTGATCATATGATTTTTAAACAAGAAGTTGGCACGTCATTAGTGCGGCACATTTACGCATTTAGGAAACATTTGGATATTACTGTTAATGGTCATTCCTACAATTCGGTTTTATACCTTTAACACTGTTTTTATTTATCAGACGCTAGGGGTTTTCCCATGTCCCTGGGGTTGTGCTTTCTGTTTTTGTGATGGGAAAATGAGGTATAATCATTAGAATGTTTCATTATTTTAATATTGTTTAAAAATATTGCTTAAGTCCTCCCTAAACTATATATATATATATATATATATATATATATATATATATATATATATATATATATATATCCTCAATGAGGTTTATTTTATCACCAATTTTAAGGGTTTATCGCATGTCCCTCAAGTTACTGTCCAAGTAACTAAGTACTGTCTCTTTAAATGAAGAGCTGTTTTGCATACCGACATAATTTCCTGGAGCTCACATACATGTTTTCAGAGGGAAGCAACTGTGGACAGTGAGTGGCTATCTCCTCATGTCAATGTCTGTTATTCCTCATTTTATCCCATCAGTCTGACATGGTCAACCACTAAATGCCACCTTATCTCTGACCGATAAAACCAAGCAGAAACCAAAACGCTTAAGTGAATACGTAGCATTAGTATTTGTTTAGATTTTAAGTGGCCGTTTTGTGGTGGGCTGCGTGGACCGCGAGTTGCAAAATGTTCTGAATTATTGGCTTCTGTGCAACATCTGAAAGATTTGGCCTGTTTTCTCTAGTAAAATATGCGAAATCCTTCCAGTCTGATATTCCATGACAATCATTCTGTACCATACCGCCTCCCAAGAAACCTTTGCAACAGATTTATGATTTATTAAAATGTAAAAATAATCCAAAGGAAACAGATTACTGTACCTATGAAGAAAACTTAAAGCTGTTACAAAACTGTATTAAACTGTAATACACACCTGACATATTTTGGCCAGTATCTAGATCATTAAAAAAATCTTACTTTAAACAGGTTTTCAAGAACAATCATTTACACATTACATTTTCCCCAACTAACTTGTTCAGTGAACAAATTTTCATTTCAGTGATGAATTTATGCGACATCCCTCATCTGCATCCTCCGTATCCCAGTCACTTCTTAGTTCCATACTGCAGGGGTCTCCATGGCCCAGGTTCTCCTCATGACCCACCACAGCACTGCACCCTAACGTATGAGCACAGTAAGGCACAAGCTGCTCCCTGTTAGGAGTTGGCTCCTCCATGGAGCGGCACATCTGGGGCAGGGGGCAGGGATGATGGTTCAGTCCTAGGTGCAGGACTGGAGCTGAGGGTCCCATCCTCACCATGATTCAGGTATTTGCAGAGGACAGTGTCTTTAGGTTTAAAGTGCCTTTGCTATTAGTGGCAAGTTTTGTGGAGACAATGTGATAAAAATCTTTCTAAATTTTATACAGATAATATCTGATAAAAATCAAAGTTTTGAGAGTCTTTAAATCAACTAAATTCTTCATTATCTAAAAACCTCAGTAACGTGTTGACATCATACATTCACAGCCACTCCATCCAGTTTAAGGGCCCAGTTAAGAGACTCCTTCCAGTTTAAGGGCCCAGGCTCCTGCAGGAGTGAAGGGCAGGTTTGGTAGGAGCAGGATGAGTCCAGATGAATGCAGAGGAGCCCACTTTAGAACCCCAGGACTCCCCAGCAGAGTCACCTACACAAAGGAGGGAATTAGAACACAGTCGCAATGTGGTACAAGAACTGTGGGTCACTGGTGTCTTTATTGTTAAAACAGCACAGATCCTTTAGAATAGGAATGGAGTAATCAATCATGTTTCACAGGGCTTTAAGAATACACACCACAGTTGTCTTGGATGTTATGGGGGAAAAGAGCTGGAATGAGGACTCCTCTGGATTTGAGAGAAAGAAGGCATACACAGTAGTGCCTTTGGACGTGTACCTGTAATTGCAGGAATAAACACATTCCATTTTATATATGCGAAAATCAAACAAAATAGTAAAACCACTAGTAAAGAAGTTTTATCCATCACATGATGCATCTTGCATATCTTGGTTTGTTGTCTGGTTGCATTATTATTCCCATAATAAACAGTGGTCCTATCTGAGGTCACTGTCGTGCATCACGTGTTGCTGAGTTAGCCACTAGATGTTTCTGATCTAGCACTTCTGAGTGTTATGAAACATATCTGACACGCTACTGTCATGTGTCACTGCAGGCGTCCTCCTGAATGGCGTAAGCAAACCTCTGTCCTAGTGAAAGAGCTGCCAGTTACATTCTATGAGACAATGACACTGCATCTAGCACAGCTGAAATTCGAACTTGAAGTCCAGCAGAAAGATTAAATCTGTGCTAAATGGATGTAACTAAACCAAGTAAAACAATTCTGCAGACTCACCAGACTGGCACAGTGGCATTCTCAATCTGAACCCTCCATGGTTTAGTGGCATATATGGCCTCTCCATTTATCTTCAACCAGGCACCGATCTCTCTGAGACGGTCCTCAAACACAACTGGAATCACACCATCTGCTGCAGGCCCAATATTCAGCAGATAGTTTCCCCCAAAGGTCACTGTAATGACAAGGTCCTGTGAAGAAAAGAAAAAATAGTTAGAACTGCTACACAACTACTATACAAATATTTTAAGATTCTTAACCATATTGCCAATCATTTCATGCAACTAGTGATTTTATCATCGTTATGGTTATTAGATTGCAATTTCACCTTTATAATGGTGGGTAAATCCATCAAGTCACTGAATCTCATGTTCCTACGGTAACCCCAGGAGAGGGTGTCCACTGAAGTACATTTTTCCCATTTGTGTTTGGGCAACTCCGATGGGGTGTACTTGTCAGCACAGTTGTAGTAACCGCCATGTTTACAGGAGCAACCAGCTCCCCATCGGTCATTGACCACAATTGTGTCCTGCAGGGAGCAGCATTTGTGACATTGCAATTCAGAATTGTCAGGCAGAATTCAGATAAAAAGTAAGACAGCTGTGATCACCAGATTATGTTTCTCACCTTCACTGGACTGTCATTGTAGAGCCAAGATAAGAATTCTGTGGAGTTCCAGTAAGTGTCAGGGGCTTCCCAATCCCCATCTGACCATATCAGTTCTGGCTTGTACCTGAGATCACATGATACATCAGTCAGCAGACACCCTAGAGCTTCCAATGCATCTGGCTTTGTATCACCAGACATACAGACTAAAGAAAGACAAAACAGAAGGATTATAGACTTTGTCCATAATAGCCATAATGTGAGGACTGATGGCCATCAGCAGACTGGTCACTCTATACCTGCTCACCTGACAGTTACAGTTTGTTATAGTTTAACAAACTTGTTTTCCAGATGTGTTTAAATAGACCTCACATGACTTTGGCTTACCTTGTGACCAGGTCATATAGCTCTGGCAGGATTTTGTAATAGACAAAGTCTTGAGTCTTGAAGGCAGTTTTCTTGTCACTTAGGTAGAGAGGATTGAACCATTCAAACAAGGAGTGGTAGAGCCCATAGTGCAGAGACCTACAATGGATATTCATGAACAAGTAATCACATTTGGTGTATTCATAATTATTATTTATAGCCTAATGAGCTAACAATCGCACATAAACATACAAATACAGGTAAGAAGACAGGTACTTTTTGCCCGAACGGCTGTTGCTAATTCCCCACGATGTCTCTGTGAGGCCCATTTTCAACGGAATTCCAATTCCATGAAGTTGAGGAGTCCCAGTTAGTGAATCCTTCATGGTGTTTTGAAGTAAGAACAACATATCTGTGCAGAGCAGAACATCGAGTGTATTTAAAGGATCAAAACAAACCTCGAAAAAAATGCTTAGTCTCAGACAAGCTTCAATTTACTCACTTTGCTCCTGAAGCTTCCAAGATTTCAGCCCATTCATCTGGATCGAAGAACTGAGCATTAAACTGAGGCGCAAACTCTGCATAGGTAAATCCGGGAGGATAGTTGTCAGCCATAAAACTAAGATATGCGGGTTTCTTTGCCCCCTGCCAGTTCCACCAGAACCACTCACTTCCGAACGCGGGCACAGAAAACACACCCCAGTGAATGAATATCCCGAACTTGGCCTCATCGTACCAGTTTGGAAGAGGTCTGGCGTCTAGGCTCGTCCAGTCTGGTGTGTACCGGTCTCCAAACGCTGACAGGTGTGTGCATAGCGACAGCAACAACAATAACGGTAACCCATCACTCTGTCTCATCCTCATGTTGTTAAATGAGAACTTGGGACAGTAAGAGCTTCTAATGCGTCCCGGTGGAGTATGTCTGTCCCCGGACAACGCTGACAATACAAATTTCTACAACGAGCTTTGAAAGGAACAATAAAACATATTCCTTTACACATTTCATAAAAGTTAGGTACTACCTTCCGCGATAGTCATGAAAGTCCCGCCTGACTGTCTGGCTTGCTCACGTGATTTGTAACGATTTTTTTCGTCATCAGAGCGTCACATTTGCGCATTTTCAAAATAATTATTCGCATATGAATTTACATGAAGAAATTGACGAAACCCATGAAATATGAAATGAAAATGAACCAAAAAGGTCTAAGTATGCATAAAAGGTAAATAAATTCAGTTACTAACAAACACTGCATAAAGCCTACCCTTATATAATGAGGTTATTGTAATCATTTGATGGGGTGTTGATTCTGTTATTGCTGTTGATACAGTCCAATAAAAAAGAGACAATATTGTCCGTTAATTTCTTCCATCTACATAAAAAATATTTTAGAAAGAACACCGGTGCTGCTTTGTTTAAAAAAATGCTACGCTAACGTGAGTCAATAGCACATTTGTGCTACTCTATCGAAAAATGCTACCGTATGTCCACTTGGAACCATGTTCCATTTCCAGTTGTATGTACCCGATGAAGGTATAACCTAACTCACAGTATTATGACTTCATTAATAACTAAAGGCGTAGGTGTACTGTGAACCATTTTTTATACTCCACTGCAAAAACTTTATTAAAAACTAAAGGATAGGATATCTCAATAGACTACTAATATCAAATAATCATTCCAGTACAGAATCGTGTTACTTTACATCACAATTTCCTCCATTGATTAACATGGAAAAAACAAACAAACAAACAAACAAAAAAACATACAAACTGGGATTTAGCCTATAAGTAGCACAACATATTGCTTGTATTTCAGCTATTGCCTGCTATACACTAATGACAAGGAGTCAGCAGTACTAACAACACTTCCAATACTCAACCAGTCCACAAAAGCACGAGTTTAAATTATTATCAAAAGGGCAGGTAGATATGAAGATATAAAACCATAAAGTACATCAATATCATGAAGCAATGTCTGAATAAAATGAAATTTCAAAGAGTTAAAGAGCCTGTTACTATGTGCAATGTGTGATATACTTTACATGATTACTATTACATTAGTTATTAAATTTGAATTAAAATACAGACTGCATGCTACCAATTAGGAGTCACGTTGCCAGATCTAAGAGGAAACGTTTCTGTAAAAAATGATTATGGAGCAATGTTTATTTCTGACACAGGTTAGTACTATATATAGGGCAAGACTGAGGCACCTGACTTATAATGAATTATGAGACTCTTTTGTATCAGTCCTCAATACCTCATAGTTTGTGCGCAGACTACAATTTATTGTTAGACATAAACTGGTATCAAATACATGTTTATAACCTGCAGGTTTATAAAATTTGCACTTTGGTCATATACCTGTTACTTGCATTGATCTATAAACAACGCAAGTTTTTTCTTGAATCTAAAATCCTGTGAAGTGGGTCCCAAATAGAAAAAATATGTTAGACTTCAACAAATAACTTCCACAATGCCCCATATTGATATTTGATGTCACGACACTGTAATGCTCTTATCAAAACTCACATGCTGGTTTTACAATTTAGACCCATATTTGAAATTTACATTAATAAACAATAAGTTTTTTTTTAATTTAGCAAAATTGCTCTCTCGCCTTTTTATTTTGCCATCCCATGTATTTACATTTCAACTTAAATACAGTATATTTCTTCACAAGGCAGCATCATACAGCCTAGAAGATGAAGAACTACACAACATACAAATAGTAAAAATAAATAAAGCACTAAAACTCTCAGGGTCCATTATGCTAATTATGTTTCCCCCTTAGGTTGCAGGGTCCACCATTTGTTCAGAATATGTGCAAAATCATTCATGTCTGACCCAGGTCAATTACCTACTCATTCACTATCTGGACCATCATGAAACCTCTGCTAATGATTCATGATTTTTTATTAACATGTGAATGCAAAACTCCAAATAAAATTATTGTACCTTTAAAGCAAAGTTTTAATTGTTAATTAACTGCTTATGCCTAAAAAGTATAGAAAAAAAAGTATAGTATCATTCCTTATTTTGCTACAGTTCACAACCAGGTCGACATGTAGTCTTGTGATTACCCATGAAGCCCAGACCCACTGCAGCAAATTTGTTCCTGTTTCTCCTTCCTGCTGAGCTTCTGAGGGAATTCACTCTACTCCAGGATCTTTATCTCTGGTCTGACAACTATTTTGACAATGGCCTCAGACATTATTAGGGATTCCTAACACAGCATAGCTTCTAAGTCAAAGGCTGCCATCTCCCAATCTAAGACTGTGACAAATTGTTTCATGAGGCGCAATTTGATTTGCAGTGATGTCATCAACATCTTGTGGGCCTCCAGTAACTGCCATGCGACACAGGCCAGTCCTACCTACCTATAGCAGCCCCCCCCCTCCCCCCATCCTGAATCTAGTCAGCAGTTTTATAATTGGAAATAGGTACATTTCAATATAATCACTGTCCTGGGGGCAGTCAGTCATGGTCTGGTGGTTAGGGAACCGGTCTTGTGACTGGAGGGTTGTGGGTTTGATTCCCAGGCCTGAGGCCATGACTGAGGTGCCCTTGAGCAAGGCACCTAACCCCAACTGCTCCCCAGGCGCCAGGCTAGGGCTGCCCACTGCTCTGGGCACGTGTGCACCACAGCCCCCTAGTGATCACTAGTGTGTGTGTGTGTTCTGACTGCACAGATGGATAAATGTGGAGGACAAATTTCGATTGTGGTGAAAATCACAATTGACAAAAATGTGGCTTAACTTAAATTCAAAGTTTGTGGGGAATAACTGCCATTTTCTATACTTTCAGACCTAAATAACTTAACACTACACACATAACACTACTTTTTTTTTTAAAACCAGGAAAGAAAATGTTGCACAGTGATATTACTAATTTTAACTGATTTATCCTACACGCTTAGTTTAGAAGATTAATTAAACTTTTTCTGGAACACTATGAGCTCCATGTGAACTGCTAATCAGACAATGTACCCGTAAATACACACAACTACAATTTCTGTATCAATATGCAACAAGCTAACGTTACTCCTTCCTCTGTGACCACAATATTTGCTTCATGATTTGTTCTCCATCTTGCTAAGAATGTACCAAAATGTGCCACACGACACATTTCCTCCAAAGCTTTGATGGTTGGTCTGCATCCTAAGACTTTATTAGGGTGAGACCATGGGTGGAATACTGATGCATCCCGGCAGACCTTGGAACAGGAGGGAACTCCTACAGAAGACTCCCGCCCTCCGCAAGCTGCCTTTGAAGGTCTTTCTTATCATCCAGCTCGCCAGCGCCGGTACTGGGTTCCTCATCTCCATTCTCCATGAAGATGGGCCAGTCAGAATCTCCCGTGCTCTGCTCCACACCCACGGACTGGCTGCCAAGGCTCATGGAGGGAGAGTCCTCATTAGTTGTAGTAACACAAGTACAGCCATCGCAAAGGCCGAACCTCTTCAGGCCCTGAGAAACGACCCCAGAGAAGACCCGTCGGCAGCCTTTACACACGATGGGCCAGCTAGAACGATGGACCTGTTGAAACAAAGGCAGGTATGAGCAGGAGACAAAAAGGACCCACTTTCTAACAAGGAGAGAATAAGGTTTGGCTCTGAACAAACGATGTGCGCAGACGGATCGTGCTGACATACAGTGACTGCGTGCGTGCGTAGATGCTCCTGTCGCGTGAAGCGCTTTCCACAGATCTCGCATGGATATGGCCTCTCCCCCGTGTGGCAGCGGATGTGCCTCTTCAGGATGCCTTTCTGTTTGGTTGTGTATGGGCAGAACGGGCATTTATGGAGTCTCCCTGTGTGGGCAGAACAATTACACAAGACAACCATTTAAAACGATCACCATCCACAATTTGTGCAGTGGAAAAAAAAGCTTTTGACTGCTGTGATAAAATGCTATGAACTCCCTCACCTGCATCCTCCATATACCAGTCGCTTTGTAGCTCCATTCCGCAGGGACCTCCATGGCCGAGACCCTCCTCTACTCTGCCCACCACTCCGCTGCTCCCCATGCTATGAGCAAAGTGAGGCACAAGCTCCTCACGGTTAGGATTGGCTCCTCCACGGAGCAGCACGTCTACAAACTGCTTCATCTGGTAGTTGGGGCAGGGCAAGGAGGATGGCTCAGTGCTAGGAGCGGGACTGGAGCTCAGGGTCCTGTCCTCACCGTGGTTCGCATCTCCGTAGAGGCCCATGTCTTTAGATTCAAGTGAACACTCACCTTCATCATCAGGATCAAACTTAATCTTAGGGTGTACCAACCCAACAAGCAGCCCTGAAGAGGATGAGTTGATGAGGTCCACACTCAGGCTGTTCTTCATAGGGGCACTTGTTGGTTGGCTGGGGAATCCTCCTTGCGAGTTCTCGCTCTCCGAGTCTTTGCTACTGGTGGCAGCTGGTGTGGAGAGAATGTCAGAGGGAGCCTCAACAGAGTTGGGCGTGTCCACGCCCTGAGGGGTGGCCCTATCTACCTGGGACGTGGAGGCCACGGGAACACTTGAGACTGAAGTCGGAGTGACACTATCCGCCGCTCGCTCTCTCTCCCTAAGCCTTTCCCTCTGGCCCTCCTTCTCCCGGTTGCAGATCTCCAGCGATGATTTAATATAGCCCTTGCAAAAGTTTACCACATCGGTCATCTGCAAGTAGCTGGCAGCTGACATGATTTCTATTACATTATCACTCCGCAGATCTAACTGGCCCGAGTACAGGAAATCCAAAATAAGTGAGAATGCATCTGCTGTGACGATGTCCAGTGATGCGGTGCTATGCCTGTGTCCACTGTCCTGCAAGTAGTGTACCAGCAGTGCCCGGAAGTAGCCGCTGCTGGCAAACAAAATGTTACGGTGCGCCTTGAACACACGGCCCTCCACAATGATGCTGCAGTCACAGAAGAAGTCCCGCTTACGCTGTTCATTGAGCTCACATAAAAGTTTAGACTGGTAAGATGGCACCTCCATAATTGCCTTTTACATTCAGGCTAGATCTGTCTTCCTACAATAAAATAAAACAAGGATGAGATTAGAGAGATTGGATATGGGTAAATCAATGCTGAACCGCTGGGCATTAATACAATTTATTTGCATGTAAGCCACACTATTAAGACAGCCAGCAATCAAATCGGTCTACAAATCACCTTCACCACCCATCAGCTGGCGGTGAATTCAATCTAATGATTCCAGTCCCCAGCATAACAAGGTTTACGTTTCTGTATTGCTAACACAGCATAGACTGGTACGATATATACGAACTAGCATTAGTAACATTTGTGCCTAGTCTATTGTATCGCAGACATCTAACCTGGGGTATTTTTTATAGTGTGAGATTTCCAAATCAGCAACATAATGCATTAGTAAGTTTTCCCATCAACACCGTTAACTACGCTAACGTACCGGTTTGACTTACATTATCCAATTAGCTACACTGCAGATGTTCTGATTCTCGTTTTTAAAAAGCCTCTTAAGTTATAAAGACAAATATTAAGACCAAAGATGTATTTCACTGGCTAAAATTCTGTTTTTCACGCTGCGAATGTTTTGGGGATCATGTGCTAGGCAGCAAATCGAAAATAACGATGCGTTAAACAACCTGGCCATCTTTTAGTTAGTCATCTTAATACAACTAACGCCAGAATAAACGATAACCGCTAGTTAACGAGCTGTGGGACTGTTTTTCGGAACATCCGCGTCGCTGCCCCTTTAGCTTCTTAACCGAGCTAAGACGCAAGCTAGCTCGAAAGTTGCTTCCCTGGTTAGCCCGGAAAAGTTTGGAATTCACATGCATAAAATTTATTAAACCCGATTTCATTAATGTATTACCTTGGCTAATCAATGGACGTCTAATTATAGCCAATTATCAATTTAAGGCGAAATATATTCGATGTTGCTTTTATTGCCAAAGCCTGGCTAAGCTAGCTGTTTCCGGAAACATCTCGGCCACACACGGGAAATGACGACATAGACTCAGTCATATTACGTGTACACACGTTTGCGTGTGTGTGTGTATAGGTTTCGTATTTGGAATTACTTGCACTGTTTAATAATTGGTACAATTTCAAAACAATCTGCACATTTAAAAATGATTAAGAGCATTTTAGAATGTAGTTATATATGTTTGACGTCTTTTAAAATCATGGGTTTAACAAGATCTAAACCTAATTCAGAGTTGATTTATCTCTCCTGTCATAGTCAAAAGTATCCGGTTCCTCAACAGCTGATCAATTACTTTGGTCAATTCTGAACAGTTTAAACACAGCAGAAGCGAGTTCACTGTTACCCATAAATAGGCATTGGCAATGTAGTGGCAAAAACCGATTCACTTTGGACACCAATGATGGAAAAAGAGAACATCTTATTTGAAACCCATAGAGCAGGAAATATTACTGACTGCATATGCAGAAAATGAATACATATTTAAACGTAAAAGTAATACTTCAGCAGCCGCAAAAGAAAGGGATTGGCATGGTAAAGATTTCATGGCGTGGTAAAAGTTAATGCGTGAGTTATTATTAAATAATATTTAAATAAAACTGATTTTTTAAAATTAATTTTGATGTATGTTGTAATAGTTGTCTTGATTTTTAAAAATGTTTTCCTATATTTTTTTCTGTTAATTTAGGTGTAATCCAAGTGGTGTGAGGCACATGGCCTCAAATGAAGATGAAATATAAAAGCATAGTGCAAAGTGGTGTGACTTGTATATAACTACCTAATGTTCTTACTTGTATAACCAGCTTGGTATGGCTTACGGTTGGTCATGGCTTTGTAGCTAACAGGAAAAAGGCAGAGGCACGGAGAACAGGAGGGACGTCTCCACCTTTCACCCAGGCAGAAGAACTGGTGCTTTCACAGAAGGGTGGAAACACCCCAGAACAGGACTGTTTATGTTAATGGTATATTCATTACGTTTATTAATTATAGTGAAATATTGAGAACTGCATTTATCTGAACAATTTTCATTCCATCTCTTCAGCGATAGGCGGTGTGGTTCAAACAACTGAGCCTTCTGCAGTTGTAAGTGACTTAAAGCCACCATTATTTTCCAGAACTGCCTTAACTCTCCTGGGTGTGGACATCACCTTTACCCTCAGCCATTTCATGTGATACACCATGATAATGTGTGACTGCCCTCTTACAGAACATGACAGGAGATGAGAGACCATCAACATCCAGAGCTCAGCTTGCAACAGTAAGGTTAGTTTAATGTCTCACCAAATAGCTGAAATATTTAGAATGCAAAAATAATTATTTGACCATATCGTGGTATTTTTCTCTCTTCCCTTCCCTTTCTGCTTCCAAGCTGCCTGAAAAGGATTTATACAAGATACACCTTCAGAAGCAAATTGAGAAGTGTGATCTTTAGATCACACACACCATCTCCCTCCCGTCCCCCGTCACACGCATTTACACACTGACTTCCAAAATATGACTAAAGACGTGCAGTCTTGCTGAAAATGGCAATGAGAGCAAACTGGAACCAGGGCCTATGGCAACTGATGGAACCATCTGTAGAGCTTTGGGAAACACACCAGTGTCTCTACAACGTGTTTGACGCTAATTCACACAGATATGGGATGTGTCAACATAGAATAGTAAACAGGAGATACCCAGTTAAAAATGAAAAGCACATCTTGTCCACTTTTATGGCAGTAATTGGATTTTAGATTTCATTGGATTAATTATAGTAAGTAAACAGCTTCTACTACCCACGTCTGGATTTCAGAATTCCTTGTGGTGGATTAAATTATTAATGTAACTGGTTGGCCACTAAGTTGAAATACCAGACTCCCAGATAAAGGGAGGGTGAACAATCTGTTGGATCTGAACCCTGAGGGCTGTGATTTGAATACCTCTGTTGCAGATAATGATTGTAATAACTTCCATCACCAGAAGGGGGAGCAAAAACACAGAAAATACTAAAATCATTCGCATTAGGTAAATGTGTGTATGTCCGTATCTGTTCCTAACATCCTTAAGGGAGATGCTAAGATTAATTTGGGAAACATCCAATGAACTGTGCTATAACACCACAGAGATTCATTTTGTTCCAAACATGGTAAAAGGTGGTAAATGATGACATTTGCCCATGTCACTCCAATCCCTCATGTGCCTGCAGAAAGGGTCAGTCCAGTCACTTGTGCCTACATTGTCTACTCTGGAATGCAAGTTTATTTGCTTTCTTTCAGCCTTGAAATAGCTTTTTTTAACATTTGGACTAAGATAAACACACATGTCTGCAGCCGGTGCCATACAATCGACGGTGCTCAGAAGGGCTTTTACATGGAGGGGTCGCAGGGTGACTTATTTGTTTAAAGAATTTTCCCATGGTGAACCCACAGAGCACAAAGACTTTCTGGTGTCCTTTCACAACCGCAGGGTAGACAGGCGGACAGGAGCTGCCATACCCCCTCTTTTGAAAATGAAATTTATAGCACCTCATAAAACGTATTCATGTTCATAATGCCTGTATGTAAACCAGAATTAACTCAGAGTTGCAGAGTTCAGACACCCCGACATAACTTAACAAAAGCTCTGAACTGCAAGGCATTACCTTGATGTAAGGGCATATTTAGCAGTTCCTTCAGGCGCGTCTGTGCATCTGTATTTGCCATTGCAAGATGCAACGAACAACCTTTTTTCAGTCTTCAACATTACTGCTCTCTTGTAATGCAGAAAGACAGAATGGAGAGAGAAGACTTGTATTTTCCCAGACGAGGACACACACCATGGGCATATTTAGAGCCAATGAGAAACACTGATTAAAGAGGAAGAGAATAAAAAGAGACTGGATGGAGGCCTTTTGATTTTCAGCACCCTGCCCCTTACGGCCAGAAGAATGCGCGCCGTGACACATTTGAATTATCCCAGAATCTCTGGAATTTATTTTGTGGCACCACTGTAGACCCGCTCCACTGATCATAAGATTTGAGACAGAGGCTCATTGGACTTTTTTTTTTGTTGTCGTTGCGTGCGTGCGCATGTGTGTGTGTGTGTGTGTGTGTGTGTTTGCATGTGTGTGCGTGCATCTATGTGTGTTTGTGTCTGTGTGTCCCCCAAAATCCACCGCAAAGAGTCTAGATGCTTGAACAATGGGCTGTGAGGGGGACATGATACGATTTCGTCTCTTTGGGTCTAATAGGACAGGCGCCCCTCTTTGGCCTGAAGACGCCACTCTCCTCTGCGGTCATAGGCACGCAGGGAAAATGCCTCTCCTCTCTGTAATTACCACTTAATGTGCTTGTGCCTTTTTGGAGACGCTGACTCTTTTTTTCCCTTCTGCAAACTTCTTTCTCCATAAGTTTGACGGCTGCCAGAAATAAACACGTCAGGCTTTTTATTATCACATATATAGCAGCAGAGGGGAATAATAAACGCTGTCCTCTTGACCGCGTGCTTCCGGCAGCGGTGGGTTAGCGCTTAGCATGGCGTTGTTGTCTGGGATGGGAATATTGCTCACTGGCTCCTCTTCATTCATCAGTCTGTCAACACCGTCTCACTGTCACTGCCTGGATCTCAGGACCACGTCCAGGACCTACCATAGACAATAAACAGCACGCTTGTGTCCACTCATGTACAAGGGGTTTGTGTCCATAGTAGTAGGACTGTGTTTGTGTAAATGCCTGTGTGCGTGCCTTGGTCCACGCCTCTGTGGTTCGTATAAGCCTGCGTCCGTGCCAGAGAGTGTGACTTTGGCTTTGGCCGGAGCGAGTGAATGTATGAGTGGCGTGCAGCCGTTAAGCCTCCCGCTGCTGCCACCTAGAGGCCAGCCAGAGGTACTCGCCCCCGTCCCCTAATGACAGGGCTGGCTGGATGTAATTAAGTTCAAACATAGCAGCATGCCAGCCGAAGCCGGAGGCCTGCAGTCGTCAGAATCGTGCGTCTCGACCACAGGCCGACAGCTCTCCAACACCCCTGCACTGCAACCTCATGCCTGGGCCTGAAACGGCCTCTCACCTCTCCCCTGCCGAGGCAGCTCCAAGCCTGGTCCCGCCCCTGTTGGGGGAGCCCGGCCCTGTTGTCCTTTATCTCTCTCTCTCTCTCTCTCTCTCTCTCTCTCATGCATTTCATCCATAGCTAATGCCATGCCAAGATGACACGTTCATCACACGTAACTCCAGGTCTAACAGCAGAACCCCCCACCCCGGGGGCATCAAACTCTCTCGACGTTTCCTGCACACCCGGCGTAATCCTACTCTAGGAGCTCTAAAATTAACTTCTCGTGGAATGCTGTGACACCTCTTTTATAAAGGCCTATTTATGCTCTCTTAAACATCCACTGAAAGGAAGAGATAGGACCCGTGGATAAAACGTCAGTGACATGTTCTGAGTTTGGAGGAGTTCACAGGTCACAGCAAAGTGAATAAAAAGTGCCCATCTACCATCTCCGTAGTCTATCTCCATAGCCACGCCGGCTTCATAGGCAACAACAGGACCGTAAGCTGAATGTTATTATTATTTAGCTGTTTTTTGTGTTTTTGCTGTTTGACATACCGGTGGGTTTTTCACAGGGTTACGAGTTGGATCCCACTGCAGCCTGAATTGGAGTAAGTGGATCCAATTACTGAACGTTCTCTCATTTCACCTGTCATCATGTAACCAGCTCTGGCAAATCAGGGAAACAAATGTAAATGTTTAGGAGTAGAAGCAACACTCAGCAACATCTGCAGTTCAAACACATAACCCAGATAATAGCTCAGCTAACAACACACACTCCTCCAAGACAACCAAACACAAACAGTGTTTGCAAATACAGGACAACAATATTTACAGTAGTCCTGCCAAAATGGTGCTGTGGCATTGGCTAAAGGCACAAAATGAATTTTGACTTTCCTCTTCTGCTTCTCCAGCTCATGAAAGATGGTGTAAAGTGTGTGATGTGGTCAAAGGCTTCAGTCAGAATGAACTGATTACTGGAGAGCTGCAAATCCCATGAGTCATACCATACACTGACATTCTTTAGGATCTTAAATATAGAACGCACCCCCCCCACCCCCCCTCGGATTAGTTTTTCTCGTTCGATGTCGGTGGGGCATCTTCTCTTGGTTTTGGGACTTGAATCATAACCAGATCCCTTTTCCCACTTTTTTCTCTTCCTTCTTTCCTTCTTTCCTTCCTCTTCAGTTGCTGGAGCTTGTTTAATCTTGAGATGAAAATTGGCTTAGTGTGGGAACTGCACAATTCTTTGGGGAAAGGTTTTGTTGTTTTAGACTTGTATAGCTTTTTTTTTCAAAACCAGAAAAGCACCATCTTGTGCCAAAACCTCATAAACTGAGATAAAAAAAAAAAATCAGAGGGAGGGAGACCGCAACACCAAGACAAAGATAGGGCCTGCCTACTACTAAAGAGCTTTACAAATGACAATCTTTCAAAGGGAGCAAACGACAGAGAGGGGGTACGACAGCATTTTGGGGGGAGAAGAAAAAAGGGGGGGAAAGAAATGAGGATTGGGCTAGGGGCTGGGGAGGGGGGGGGGGGGCAAAGGGGAAACATTCCCCCAGCCACATTAAAGACATAAAAAAGAAAACAAACAGAAAACATGTCTGACATGAAGACACTGGTTTCTGTGGCGACAGACAATGACTGCTTGTGGCCTGGTGAGGCCTCCCCAGCCAGTCTGGGTCCCGGCACCAGCGAGAGTTACCGCAGTCGGCCACTCTATCGCAGCTCTGCACTGTGGGAACGGGGCTTGAAAGGGACCTCACCATGGGCCACAATGGCTCCTTTTTTACACTGGCTTTTACCCTCCTTATTTATCTTTTAGGAGCCGGATGAGGCGGGGAGGGCCGGGTGGGTAAATAGCGGAGCTGCCTTTGAGAGTCACAGGCAGCCAGCCTACGTGCGTGCTTGGGTAGGATACACTCTCTCTCTCACACACACACACATACACACACACACACACACACAACCTCTCTAACACCCTCTCTGTGTCTTCATTAAATGATGCCATGCACAAGTTAAACCAGCGTCTGATAAACGGAAATTTCTAAATGATTTGATACAATCCAGATTACAGGATCAGTAATCAGATGAAGAAAAATGATGGAAACGAAAAAGCCATCCGCACTCTGGGGAGCCCGCCTCCAAAAGAACACCCACACACACACACACACACCCACACACACACACACACACCTCCCACAGGCTGCCAGGGCTCATGCGTGGGGCACTTTAAAGTGGGCAGGTCCCTTCCACTCACAGCAGCAGGGCAGATAAGGCTGAGTGGAATTCCAGTGTGGTCTCTCCTTTTCGTGCACTGTGAGCCTTTGTGTCAGATGAAGAACATTCAAGCAGTGCAGCACCGGGGCTCACTGCAAACGTGCACACCCGTAGGACGTTAGCACATGCACACTGGCTGGAATAAATAATACAGAATGGGTATGGATGTAATGTTTGTGTGTGTGTGTGTGTGTGTGTGTGTGTGTGTGTGTGCACGTGCATCTGTCTCCGCTTGTGCATGGTGTGTCTGCTGCGTTGCATGACGGTGACTTGTAAACACCGCATAATCTGATTTGGTTTCATGTAGGTGTGTGCACAAGCGTGCAAAAGAGGAGGACAGAGGACAGAGGAGAGTGAGAGCGAGCATGTGCGCCTTTGCTTTTGTGTGCGTGTGAGGCTCGTAAAAATATGGGCTTGTTCATTTCAGTTGTGGAGGCGGCCTTGTTGTGGTGAGGCAGGAAGGGCACGCTGAAGGCACTGAAGTGGCCGAGCACGAAACACCAAACATCTCTCTGAACCCCCCCCCCCCACACACACACACACGCCCCACCCCATTCCGCGCCAGCATTTCTTCCCTCTTACTCTTCTTTTTTCCCCTTTTGTACTAAATTTTATTTTTTAAGCGCATTTATTCATTTGAGTCGTTATGTACCGATCTTTCTTTGTCTGCTCGTTTCCCGTCTGCTTTCGCCCACTGTCCCCGGAGAGTGAAGCGTGCCATGACACAGATCAAAAAGGGGGTAGTGAGAGTGAAAGGGGGCAAGGAAGAGAACTAATCAGAGTGAAGGAGAGGAAACTCAGGCTTTTGAAGTGGGGCGATGATAATAATAACAGCAGAGACCCTGCGGAAGGCCTGACTTCATGTATTGCTCTTTTCTCTCTTTCTTTCTTCTTGCTTTCAGATGGGGAGTTCAAAATAGGATCCAGACCCAAGCAAAAGAGGGATTGGAAATGAAAGGAGATGGAGTCAGAGGGATGGAGGGACAGGGGGATCTTTTACACTCATCTTGACTCACACACCACACCAGAAGCCTTTGGCGGCGGCCGAAAGCAGCGCTTCCGCTTTATTGCTAACGACATCCACCGTCTCCCGCTCGTACTGCCACGGGGGTCTGCAGGAGGCCGGGGAAACGTCAGCTTTTACGCAGTTCGGGACCCAGGAGGACATGGGAACAGGCTTACAGCCTGAGATACACGCACATATGACCTGACCATGGAGAGATGCCTGTTTACATGCATGAAAACATTAATGTGAAGAAAAGCGAAGCTCAGGTGAACTCATATCCATTGCTCCTGTTGTTTTGTGCTAGACGAACATCTTCAAGTTGAACATCTTCAAAACTATCTTACGACTTGCGACTTTTAATTTCAGCGATAATCATAATGCACCCTATTGCCATATTCAAAAGATGACTTTTCACAAAATGAGTAATTGATTAACAATAACTGGGCTAGTTAGCAGACAGCTAGGTGCCAGAAGGATTTGCTATTAACGTTATTAGTCTCACATAGCTGTAAGATAGCACAGTGATTACAGCCACAGGCTTTAACTTCAGAAGATTTAAATCCGTCTATTGACAAGAGACAAGTACCCGAAGCGCTGGCAGCAAGTGTGAATGAAGTGTGTGTGTGTGTGTGTGTGTGTGTGTGTGTGTTTGTGGGGTGAGTGCAGGAAAAATAGCTTACCATTTTTGTCCACATCACTAGTCATATGTGTGAATGAAGAATAACCAAGTCCATTAACACAATCCAGAACTACAATCTGCATTTTAATTTATACTTAAAAACATGTACACCAAAGACATACACTTTTATGAAACTTAGAAATATTGCTTCTAATATATTGCTAAAGGTAAATACCCCCTATAGGGTCAGCATGCGTTGGTTGTTGGTTTTACTTTGTTTTATATCAGAGGCTTAAATCCTCACACAGTAGGAAGCTGCCATACATCATATAGCAAATCCAAACGGATCTGATCATATATGTTTTACAAATATAGGTTTGTGCATGTATAATGTTAAGTGGATGCCATTTGTTAATCTGTGGGCTTATTGTTAAAAAAACAGTGTGTGTGTGTGTGTGTGAGAGAGAGAGGGAGAGAGAGGCAGGCAGGCAGAAGCACTGCTATCCTATCTCCATCCTCCTGTTCAGACACTCACTGCCTGATTCCTCTCTTAACCTGCATGTCTTTCTCTTCAGACAACAGGTCATGAGGTCAGTGTTCATATCAGAGCAGCTTAGCAGTCTCTCTCCACCCTGGGTGAAGTGCCGGCCCAAGGCCCACACCACCACACCACCACACCACCACGTCTGCAGGGCAGCCACAACCTCGGCAATCCCTCCGCCCGACACCTCCAGCACACACTAATCAAAGGCATTCCCAGCTCACTGGAACACCCAACAAGCCACTGCATAGGCAGAATGCTGGAGACCACTGGTGCCCATTTTCACACACTCGTGTGTGTGTGTGTGTGTGTGTGTGTGTGTGTGTGTGTGGGTGGGTCGGAGAGTGAGCGTGTCTACGTGTGTTTGTGTGTGTGGGATGCAGGGCGAGGGAGTCCAGTTTAAAGTCACTATTCCCACAGCTTTGTCTCTATTGTCCTCTGAGAAAGAGGCTAATTAAAAAGAGGAGAGGAGAGAGAGAGAGAGAGAGAAGGTTGTAAGAGAGGGAGGGAGAGAGAAGGTTGTAAGAGAGGGAGGGAGAGAGAGAAGGTTGTAAGAGAAGGAGGAAGAGAGAGAATTTGCATGAAATGCATGACAGGGAAAAATAGAGGATGAGGCAAAAGACAGAAGAGGCTAATTGAAAGGGGAAAGAGAGAGGGGGGAGGGGCTCAACTGGGGGTGGAGAGGAGAGTAATACCAAGGGGAAGCCAAAACTGGCAATATTGCTAAAGAGAGGGGGAGAGAGAGGGAGAGAGAGAGAGAGGGGGGGGAGAGAGAGGGAGAGAGAGGGAGAGAGAGAGAGAGAGAGGAGAGAGAGAGAGAGATGGAGAGAGAGGGAGAGAGAGAGGGAGAGAGAGAGGGAGGGAGGGAGAGAGAGGGGGGGAGAGAGGGAGAGAGAGAGAGAGAGGGAGAGAGGGAGGGAGAGAGAGAGGGAGCGAGAGAGAGGGTGAGAGAGAGAAACTGGTGCCACTATACAAAAAGGATCAAGGGAATGTGACTTGGCAAGTGGCAGAGCACTGGGGGTCCACTGAAGAAGACGAATGAGACCCACGTTGGAAGAGCAGGAGAGAGCACCAATACAGCCTCCCCAAACATAGCTCTACTGTGGTGGGAGGGAGAAGGAGAGAGAGAGAGAGAGAGAGGGAGAAAGAGAAAGAGAAAGAAAGGCGTGCAGGCACTGAATGCTGCGTGGTTTACTGTCAGTTGTTTGCGGAGGGTAGAAGAAGGAACCCATCGCCACCAAAAGTTTCTCCGCAGGACCAAGTGCTGTTGTTATTCGCCATTGGTTCACCATTTCATCCGGATCATCTCAAGAGGAGGACTGCATAGCCATGAAGAGACCCCATGATTACAGCTCTCCAGATTCAGACACGGATGAGCTGATCGATGTTGGACAGGAGGACAGTTACTGGTGAGGACTGAGCCCATGTACACCTGGACCTTCACCTTTCCCTGTCTACCCCACCTACCCCCTCCCCCCTCCCCAGAGCGCACTGCCTAGGAAGGGCACTGTGGAGGGAGTCATATGTAATGCGGAAGTCACCAAATGTGCATGTGTAGCTGGAAGAGTGAAAGGTGGATCATTTATGAGCCGTGTTTTGAAGATGTAGCCCAGGTTTAGACTGGAAAGGATTTTCACTGCAGAGTATTCACAAAAATGTGGGTCAGTCTGATTCAGTTGTGTAGTAATCCCTTTAACAAGAAGAGCTGTCATTCAATTATGCAGTTTCGTTTACTTCATTTGCAGGTCTAATCTAGATGGGCGAGGGCATGTTTATAATATCTCTAAATGTGACTGCCAGGTAAATGTTGCAGAAGCTAGCAGTGTACTGTGATAGTCGTCTGGAATTAGACTCTCAGTGGATTCTCCATTTAAATATTACATTACATTGTGCTGAGATTGGAGCTGACACACCTGTCAATGGTGTCCACTGTGTGCTGATAAGTGATGCTACAGCCAGAGCTTCTGTAGGAGCCATCACCCCTGCACGCTCTCCTGCTCAGGACCACCATCTCCCACATGCTGATAGACACTCCCACCCTTCCTTTGCTCACGTTGGTCATTTCTTCCTGTTGAAATGGCGTCGGTGTGTGTGTGTGTGTGTGTCTTCCACACACCTCGACGCTCAAACTCTGATCACTGACCATCTCTCATCACTTCTGTCCTGATCTTTCACTCATATCAGATAGTTTTCCTTTTTTTCGTTAAGCGCATAGAAATCAGGAACAGATCTGAAAATTGTACGTCTCAATTTTATTTTTTATATAAATAAGTTAGCTACACCCCAACTTTAAAACTTTAGGTTTTACAGTTTAAGCTTACATTATACGCAGCTGTGGAAAAGTTCGGAACTCTGCAAGAAATTTGTGTCTAAAATAATAAATATCAGGTCTGGCCTCACAACTTACCATTATGTTTTAGTTTACAATTCAAACCTCAACATGCTGGGCAAGTCCCTGACTGCGTATTAGTCTTTAGATGTGAGTAACTATGTGTAAGTTACTAAGAACGCGAACCCCCAGCTGCGTAAGCCCTACAGATATGGAATCATCGTGTCTTCTTGGCTTCAAAAAACGCACTTTTTCTGAGATGCAAGAAGTATGGCATGCCAGCCAAGTGAAACGAATGTCCTGAAATGCGTTAAACCAAAATAATCCATTTTTTTTTCTCTTTGCCAGGCGCTCCTGTGTCTAGCTGTTTTCAAAGTTAAATTAGATTGAGTTTGATGATGTGCAACTGTGTCTCTGCATTATATTAAGTACAATAATGACAACAATATGCAATGACATCAAAGCTTTCATCTCTCCCTCCCTCCCTCTCTCTCTCTCTCTCTCTCTCTCTGTCTCTCTCTGTCTCTCTGTGTCTCTCTCCCTCTCCCTCTGTATTCATGTCTCAGCCCTGTCACTGGTTCCATGTCCCCAGGCACTACCTCACAAATTTTAGCCCGCAAGAAGAGAAGAGGGGTGAGGGGTCATCTTCATTCTTTTTTGCATTCATTTGCATTTGTGGCGGTTGACGAAGCTTCTGGCTCAAATAAATAAAAAATAAACAATGCAATTAGCAAAGCATATCTGTAAGATCTTTATCTCTATATCCAAATAATCTCTGCTGTGTTTAGATAATTGAGAAGAGGCGTCGAGACAGGATAAACCACAGTCTGTCGGAGCTGAGGAGACTGGTGCCAAGCGCCTTTGAGAAACAGGTGAGACAGTTGGTGTGCGACACATTCACTACTTTCCAAATGGCAAATCTTTAATACTGCTGAACATGCCATCAGTTACTTACAGTTATCAGCTGAATCTGCTCATCTGACAATTTAATGTATCAAATCCCATCATTAACAAAATCCTATTATTAAACATTATGAAAACAGATCTCCTTCACTTCTTCTGGTCAGGGTTCATCTAAGCTGGAGAAGGCTGAGATTCTTCAAATGACAGTGGATCATCTCAAACTGTTGCACGCCATGGGGGGGAAAGGTGGGTGGGATACATTTCTGCTGTATTTTCTTGTCACTTCATTTCTGCAGAAGAACAACATGCTGCTGCTGCTCAATTAGGGACATATTGAATCTGTCATGTTATTTTCCTTCGAAGGTTACTTTGATGTGCGCGCGCTGGCGGTAGACTACAGAACGCTGGGTTTTCGGGAGTGCGTAGGGGAGGTGGTGAGGTACCTCAGCTCCCTGGAGGGTGCGGAGTCTTCAGACCCCATAGGCGCACGTTTGGTCTCTCACCTGAGTCACTGTGCCTGTGAGCTGGACCCTCTCCACCAGAGCTCAGCTACGCTGCCCTTTCCTCCGTGGCTCTGGGGATCGTTCCCCCAGCTCGGCGCATCCTCTGGCCCAGCTTCCACTTCCCCCTTCCCTTCCGTGAGCCGCCGAGATCTGGCTCCTCACGCCGCCGCCATCCTGGCCTACCCGTCGCCTGCACTCCAAGTGGCACCCCTCGGCCGCCAGGGGGCGCTGTTGAGCCCCGCCCTATCTTCGGTGCGCAGGATGCCCTCGGTCTCCTCCCACCCTCACAGACTGCCGGAGCCCTGCCCAGAGGGCCATACTGGTCCCTCACCTTTACACTCTGCACAGGCTCCTCCTACTAGCTCCTCCTCCCCCTCCTCCATCTCCGCCTCCACTTCGTCATCCTCCACTAGCCATCCTCTGGTGTCCTTCAGGCCCTTCACTGCTCTGGGGTCTCCAGGGCCACGGCTAAGGGGCGTGAGCAGCTCCAATAAGACCACGCAAGCTTGGGGAACAGAGATTGGGGCATTCTGATTCAGCCGATGGATGGGACTAACAGAAGACATGCCCGGCCATTAGAATGAGGCATTCATGATTAATATTACTTTTGGTTATAGACATTACAAAATGTTTAGAGTGCAAGAATATGAACATATCCTCCAGAGACACAGCTTTCGGTGTGGTTACTCAAGAATTAAAAGTGATAATATGTTTGTTATGTCATCTAAGTTCAGATGGTAAGTAAAAACTGAACAAGTCAAATACAGAAAAAAGAATGAGAAGAATGAGAAGAATGATACATCCACTGATCAATTCATTAACACTCAAAAAATACTCTTTTCCCACACATTTGCTGTGAACAAACTGGAACAAAAATGTATACATTATAAGACAAGGCTGAATTCCATGTCTATCATATCCTACATAAAATGTCACCTGTGAGACAAACTGATAAGAATGGACTGCTTCAGTACTTCAGTGTAAACATCTTTCCATCATCTCTGTTGATTTTGTTTCTTTGTTTCATCATTTAAACACAAGTTTACTCGGATTCTCATATGTTACCCATTTGACATGGAAGTGCTTGAGGAGATTCCATAAATACACAAGTGCCTTTTCAAAAATTCTTGCTTCGTGTTGTTGTGTATTTGTCCCTGGGCAAAATTAAAAAAAAAAAAAAAGACATGGGAAAGACGCTAGCTGACGGCTGTGCCTACAGCACAGACCCAAGACCAGTTATCTGCGAGATTCCTTTGGGCACAGTGTGAGCAGGGTGGCAGTTTGTGTCTGCTCCACCCCTCTCCAGAGGGGGCCATGGAGATGGTGCGAGTGGCGGCCACAAAGGGAAAATAGAGTGGGTGCTGGCGGAGGTCCTGCACCACCCGGATGAATCTGGGCAGTCTGTGTGCCCCTCAGTGCGCCTGCCTACAGCTCTCAGGCTAAACACTGTAATTTGGGTGATCCTCGCTGTCTCACTCCCAGAATTACATGCGTCTACTCGTACAGAGACATCCAAATGCACACGCAAGCATGTAGGCAAGTGAAACACGCAAGGGCACGCACACTCACACACGCGCAGTCTCACAGAATAGTACGCTGCACATTTATTGTCAGATGGAAAGACGTGGATACATGTATGCACATAAGCTTTGGTACCAGAGGGTTTATGCGTAATCAGTGTCTAAGCTAATAATGACCTATAACAACATTTAACTGCGTGCTAGACAGAGGAGATGTACAGAACACACTAGTTCTCTTCTTTCAACACATGTAGAGCATTTCACTGGAGAAAGCCTTCTGTAAACAAGACATGTGGTTCGCGCTATTATCAAGATAGACAGCAAATTAAAGTGCCATATTCTGCTCACATAACTATGGAACACATTCACTTGCTCATGTGGACAGTGGATGTCATACATGAATTTAAGAACTTTAGAATGTGGGCTATTTTTTCTCAAACAAAATAAGTGATGCATGATGTGTGTGTTGACCGTGATTACAGCATAACAAACAATACCACTATATTTTACCTCAGAAAAGCAATTAAAATGTCTGGCAAGACATCAAAGAGTAACTGGAAGTGAGGTTTTTCAGTGAATGCAAGAATGAATGTTTCTGCTTCTGGGGTTGTTTGTTTGGCTGTGTTTTTTCTCTCTCAAAGTTCATATTTCAAAAAGGGTGTGTATGCTCATATAAGGAATGTCTGTGTGTGTGTGTGTGTGTGTGTGTGTGTGTGTGTTTCAGGCTGTGGTGGGACTCTGTGTCTGTGAGGACTGAAGAGTGGGTCATCCAAACAGCACAGGGGTGGATGAGTGGCGTACTGGATGTGGGCACTTAAGTGTGTAGATGTGTGTTTGTTTTTTTGCTGAATGTTTAGACTGAGTCTCGCGTGAGCGGCGTGTGTGTTTGCGTGCACGCACGTGTGTGTGTGCGTGCGTGTGTTTGTGTGTGTGTGTGAAGCTCCTCTGCCTGCCATTCTTTTGGCAGCAGCAAAGCCAGTTCTCCTACCGCAGCTTCCAGCCAGAGCCACCACAGTCACATGAGCTGGGCTTTCCCACGGGGAGGGGCCCTCGCCTGACCTGGGGCAGCGAGCAGCGACGCCAGGGTGCCACCGACCAAGACCAGAGGGGCCTCGCAGAATCTAACCACTGGACTCTGGACTTCTTGCATCTGCCCAATTTAAAGTTTAAATACACCCACTCCCCAATAGCATCCAGTAAAAAAATACTGTAGTATAAAAAGTGCATACTATCTAATGGTGGTAGCAAGGTAGTGTAGTATGTTAATGGTGAGCAAGAAGCCGGATGACTCATGTAATGCATTCAGCGTGGACAAAGCGTGCCTTTCCCTACAACTACCAGTTTATACAGTTCCTACTGGATGTCACAGCAAGATGTGGGGCTCACCATGCGACCACTGCTGGTCTCATTCTGTGGGTGTGGCAGACCAAAGGTTTGAGGACATTTTAGCCCATGTCTTATCACGTCTTAATCTAAGGTCCCAGCCAAAGAGGTTGTACTCTGTTGTTTGTCCTACAGGTTATTTATCCTACATTAAACATTAACATTTACCATCTGGATTTATAAGAATTAGTTATTTTTTTTATTCCATGTAGAGAGTAAAAAAAAAAGAAACAAAACACAAAAGTATAATTCAAAGCCAACAGCTGAAACATTTCTTGCACATCTACAAAACTGACAATGTTAATGGTGCTATACAGGTGGGGTTTCTATCCTTTGCTCTGCTCGAGTTCAAGCAACATGATTGTGAAAAGTTGCTCATGTCTGCATTAGCATCAGTTTACTGTTCTTCCTCATGACTGAAATAACATCAGTATACCATATACAGTGTATGGGAGATTGGGTTTGCCCTACTCTTACTCCTCCAGCTCCGAGCTTTCGTGATTTCATTCTCCAGCCTTCCACAACTTCTCCTACACACGTCACTGTTTTCTTTCAACGGTCAATACCTGCCACAATCCCATATATCAACTTCTCTGTTCAGAGATGTTGAACGCAACAGGTTTTACCAGCCATAACACATTTTTGACACTAGTCATTGGCCTCGTTATAGTCATTTGATTGTTATTCTTTATGATTGTATAATCTATGCGTAAACTCAGGGAGGCAGTTTGGCTCCAGACCAGGTATCTTCTGTATATCAGCTCAGCATTGTCATTGGTTGAATTTAAAGCTGTTTCATGGCAGAGTCGGTTGTATGAAGTTTTTTATGTCAAGTTGTGGCTATTGTAAGATGTTTTTGATATCACAGTTATAGAAATACTGAAAATATGTTAATAGACAATAATACTTTTTTTTAAGCATAAACAAATAAAAAGTACAGAATAAAGTTATGATATTTGTAATAAACTAAATATTTTTCAAATAATGTCTTCAAACATCAGGAATGGTGATCTCAGAATGACATTTCCCCTTTATTATGCAATAGTATTTCAATTTAAGTTAAAAAAAATTGTTTGAATTTCTCGAAACCACTAAACCACCATTTGAAGAACCTGAATATCAAATTAAGATTTTTCTAAAGTGAGTAATTGAATTCTCAGAACTCTTATGAGCATCCATCCCTAGGGATAGGAATAAATCTGTGGGAAATAAATGTACCTAAGCCATGCCAGCTCTCCAGTACATTTCCTTAATATAAAAAGCATGGCTTACTTGTCATTGCCCTCTAGTGGTTTGGGGGTGATGAAATATTCAATGCACATTTTATTCACATTGGTACATCCTTTTCACATTTTTACGACTGTCATAATATTGAGTTATAATTACCATGAGACATCAAATAATACAAGCATTTACACTATGCAAGTCAAATGACATCTGAAACAATACATTGCTCAAGGAATGACTCTAGATTCATGACATGAACCTTTTTATCCTTTTCGGCTCTTTGTTGAGAGCTAACACGCACTCAGTCATTTTAATAAGCAGCAGATTATGTGAGGTAGATTTGTGCTTATTTTAAAGAGGGAAAAACTCCCTCGTAAGCGGAGTGAGGCGTGAGTGTAGGGAGCGCTGGTGCCATCAGCATACTGACTGGGCTCACACTGCATTTCATTCTCGCCACTTATGTGGATTGTTTACATTCATTGTTTTGCAAACCAAGTATGATCATTCTGCAAAAGACATAAATATAATACCCCAAAAAACACTGTTTGTCTGTGGGCAACCAGTATAGGGTTCTGGTGTTCTTAAGCACAATGGAACAAGATAAGCTGTATTTTCCCAGACGAGGACGCACACCATGGGCATATTTAGAGCCAATGAGAAACACTGATTAAAGAGGAAGAGAATAAAAAGAGACTTTTGATTTTCAGCACCCTGCCCCTTACGGCCAGAAGAATGCGCCGTGACACATTTGATTACCCAGGAATCTCTGGGGTTTTGTGGCACCAGTGCAGACCCGCTTCACTGATCATACGATTTGAGACATAAGCCTACTGACAGTTTATGATAGGGGTGCATGTAAAAACGTGTGGTGTTACTTCAGAGGCAGGAATGGTGCTTTGTGCAGGCTAGCTGACAGTGGCACATGGGGGTAGATCTGCAGAATCTCCATCGCAGGGATCCACTCTCCTGGACACAGCTGGGATCCACTCTCCTGAACACAACAGGGATCCACTCTCCTGGACACAGCTGAGATCCACTCTCCTGGACTAAACAAACGTGCAACAGCACAGGCAATACACAGTTATAATTCACATGGTGCAAACAAATACACAGTTTAATCCATAAAATCCATACATAATAACGTATAAAGTGACTATGCCACTCACTGGCAGAGGGAAGTCATAGAACTGTTAAAAAGTGATAAAAATCACAATAAACTAACATTGATCACATCAATTTTTTTCCATCTTTAACATTAATAAAATAATATTATTTCTAATAAAAGAAAAAAAATCTACTTATAGTACTGCAGTACCCAAGACCAAGACTCTGTCTTGTCTAGTTCTTAATACAATTTGAAATCTTGTCTCAGGGTAAGAAGGCCTCGACATTCTTCATGAGATCAGCCAATTACATTATCTTTAAATGGGAAGGGAAATGCTATCCTAATCTTTAGCAGATGTTTTTAAGTTTAATATGATAATGATATTAGAATTGCATTTCAGCAGACGGTTACTAGTACATTTGTACCTGTTTCATAGAACTAAACTAATCCTCCTTTCTTTGATATCATGTAAATGCTAGTGCTATTTGCTTGCTGGTGTATGTGAATTTATGCCCTGAATTCCTATTATTATTGCTGCATATTTTATTATAAATTGTCGTTTGGTTTTCATTCACCTACTATTATGTTTGTTAAATATGTTGTTAGTATTATAACAGCGTATTTATCAAGAAAAGTGAAATGGCGTTTATCAAGACAAGTAAAATGTCATTTATCAGCGTATATACATTCCATGATCACTGAATATTATTTGTTGATATTCACTGATTCAAAATTCAAACAGGCTTCAGGGTTATTGCAGTGTTATTATTAGTTATACCAGGTTTTCTCTGAATGAGTGTATGAACCTTTTTGCTTCTTTTGTATTCAGCTGACACTGTTTTGACCTCTGAATAACTTTTATAGAGGTAGACACAAAGAACTTGCTTACCGTAACCATTTCAAGAGTCAAGAGACTTTATTGTCATCTGCAGTTGGAAACAGGTTTCCATGTACAGTACAATTAAATTCTTTCTTTGCTCCTTGCCAAGAATGCCAGATAGAGAATACAGTAAGTTTGACTCAAAACTTAAAATACAGTTGGACTGAGACTATAATAGACCACTGAAATTGCTAGGCACTAAATAACATAATCACTATGTATATATTTAACTCAAATATATACCAGCATATGTTTTGCCCACCAGCCAAAGCACAGTTTTCCAATTTGGCAGAAAACCCACCCAATCTGGCAATACTCAACAAGATCTGGTTGTGGAATTCATGATTTTTGCATCTGAAATTGTAATTCTGACTAGGTATTAGAGAATTAATATCATTAATTTGAATATGCAAAGTTCCTGGTTAAATGTAGCTATTACTGGCTTACTGTCACTCCTTGTAGCAGTGTCAGGGATAGCATACAATTCATAACATTGAGTTGGTCATAAATTAATGGATGGGAGTAAACTGAAGTATTTGTTTCAGTTTTAAAGTTTAGGCAACTTTTTATAGGTACTGAAAGAACCTTTACTGTTTTTCATTTATTAAAACTGTTTTGTGAATAGCAACCACACACATTATGCCGACGTTGAACTTGACTGCGAGCCAGCAGCTACAAAGCTGATGTCATGTCATGTGTAGAACTCTGCACAGAGGCCCGTGTTTAGTGTATGGAGAGGGGAGAGTCCCTGTGTAGCGAAAGGGGAGAGTCCCTGTGTAGCAGTGCTGCTACACTGGACAGAGAAAGGCACCTCACAGCACAGCACACATTAGCAACAGTGAAGATTACTGTAATACAATCAAAGTCTAGCTACGTTTCCAGGACTGATTCTACATGACACAAATTAGGAATGGCATAATCAATAACTCATGAATAATTTCAATGATAAAAAGTACATGTACATCTCCATTGTTACCTTGCATATTTTAATCATTCACACTCTCCTCATAATTTGGGCAGGAACCAACTCTGGCATTGCCAAAGTTTTCATGTTTTAGTCAGTTACACTTCAAATCTCATAAGGTTTTACACTAACAATGGCCAACTCTCCACAATGGGTTTAAACAGATAAAACATATTCACCATCCCTTTAAGGAAAGCACAATGCATTTAATCATTGCCTTCGTATCCTCATGCAAATGAATGTAATTATCATTAGAACATGTGATAATTTAATTATCACACATTAAAAATGCAGTAATATAAATTACTAAACGGTGACTATAAAGAATTTCAAGAAGCGAAAACGAAATATTCAATAGTAAATGTTGAATTCTTGGTATCAATTTCCCTCTTTTGACAAAATGTAATTTTTGAAATTAAGATTTTAACTAAAAACAAATTTAGTTTCTGATTAAAGCAGGCTTAAGGTAGCATTAAACGCTAAAAATGCCTGCTGTATAAAGTGGCTTTTCAGACACCAGTCACGTTGAGCAGAGTAGTTTACATTCAGGTCAGATTGGCTTGTTAGAGCCAACTATGAACAGAAGGGAAAGTCTATCGTGTGTCAGATGAAGAACGTTTGCTCTGTCTATAGCCCACATAACTCAATACCTCTAGCTACCCGACGTAGAACAGATGGCAGCAAAAAGCTAAACTGTTTAAAAAGTTTAAAAAGCGTAACTGAACTATAGGAGAAAGATTTCAAGACGAGTTGCTAGTCTTAGGGTGTCAATTCATTATGCAGTGGCGTTAGGTTACGTGAAGCAACTTTATTTTGACTCTTTACTGACCTCATAGTTTTGAAGATCGAATGATATTTAGGAGAACATGGATGTAAAACATATCAGATTTGGCAATATTTTTTTTTACCACAGGACAAAGCTAAATGCTAAACATTTTCGCTATATGCTAAACATCTTAAACATTTTAAAAAATGATCTTTTTCAAAGATCTGAAAAATAAATCTACCTGCCCCCCCCCCCCACGCTAATAATTAGAGAAACGTCATGAGTGCATAATGTGTAAAAAGTGGTGTCAGTGAATCCATACACAAGACTATATTTGTACACTAGATTTATTGAAGTCATCAGGGAAATGCAGACAGAGATGGGCCCTGGCAGAGTGCAACACAACGTCCAGTCCTCTCACACGGAGCTGGACGAGGCTAGAGGCTAGAGTCATCATGGCTTAAAGCCCTCCCACGCTCACAGCTCCCTTCCTTTTGCCGCATCGCTCATACTTTAAACTCATCATCAGAGAAAGACAATTTGTCTTTGACCACATTAAAACGTATTCTCTGTTTATGATGACGTACCTTGGCATAGCTTTGGCATCAAAGAGACGAGGAGAAAAACAAAAAAACCTGTGGATCCTCCACCTGAAGCAGCTCTTTGCATTAAATTCTATTTTTGACATAGATACATGTCTTTCGTAGCTTTACATACTGCATTAGCTTATGAAAGTAATAATGGTGCTCATAGCAAACCATAAGTAGGACTTTTTTATATATAAAATGAAGCATTTTAGAGCCCATGTACCAGTCAGAGGTCACGATAGCTTAAGTGACTGGGTACAGAAAGGCTTGAAGTAGTGGTTAATATAAAAAGAGTGAAAAGTCATGATTATCTGCTTTATGAATAGATCATATTTAAAGAAAATCTTTCAGCTTCGCTTACTAAAAATGTAAAGAAAAAAAAAGACATATAAACACACGGTAAAGTGATCTGAGACATACGATCTCAACCCCGAGGTTATTGATTTTAGAGATACTGAGTAAATATGGGGCCATATGCTCTCCACCAAATCCCAAATTTAGTTTTACCTGAGTTGGTGGTGGTGTTCAGGTTGTGTAGTTGTCCTTTCCCGTATGAGAACTATTGCATATCAGTAAGGATATTTCCACACTGCCTGCTTTTACACAAGCTTCACACATTCAGTGCACCAGTCACCACACCCAAACACCTGTCCAGCAGGTTCTGCCCACACTGCTCACTTTTTATGAGGTTTTCAGAGTACTTTAAACTGTTAGACACGAGAAGAGTGAGAGAATGGAAAAAAGGCTTTAGCATGAGGTGGAAGGTTACCAGTTTGCACCATACGCATCTTTCCCTCTTACAATATGCATTAAGACTGTCTTGGAATGCACAATATAGTGTATAGAGATAAATATTGCCATTACTACAAGCGTGATTACTGTAGATACATACGGTTGCCTCCCTACCACTAGAGGCACCAGAGAGTTTGGTGTCTGGCCTGACTTAGATGTCATCCTCAGAAATGTCTAATAATGACACCAAGCGGCACAATTTCAGGCCACTAAAATAAGACGCTGACTCCAGCCCCCCCACCCCAGCTCACTCCTCATCGCCGGCCTCCCTTTTCGATTCCTCCAGCTTCTGATCCATGTGTTGGGCGGGGCTTGCAAGAGGCACTACGTCTACCGCAGGCAACGTGGCTCTGTCCTGGTCACTTTCCTTTCTTTGAGAGAGCTCGTCCTGGGCACACGGATGGACACCTTAGCATTTTTGAAAAGCTGCTACAAATGCACATTCCATTTTTACCCATCACTGAGCAGCCGGGTGTGGCTTAGATCACGTCTCACCTGCTCAGTAAATCGTTGATTCACTACCTGATCCCCAAACTCTTGGTTCTCAAGCTCTTCTCCATTGGAGTGGCAGTTGGGACTTGGCACCTCTATTCCGTGGCTCTCCAGAATGGCAGCCTCTGAGAAAGTGAGATGTTAACAGAAGAGTGAGCAAAAGGGGGGTAAAAAAAGGCAATAGAATTTAAACCAGGGTTACTCTACATCAAAACCTGTTTCTTGAATTTTTAGACCACAGAGTCATTTTTAAAATATCGTAATTCCAGTCTATCTCACCTATGTTGGCACGCCTCTTCATCTCCTTCCTACGATTGGCAAACCAGTTATACACTTTGAGCGCTGTGACTCTCTCAAACTCGGAGAGTTTGCACCCTGGAACACCATTTCACAAACAGAAGAATCCAGTAGTTTCATTTTAATCTGGACAATCTAGTCCGTGGTGGACATTCACAATCACGCAGAAACCTCAAAGAGAACACTTACATTATTTTTCCTCTTACAGAGCTGCTTCCAGTTCTGCATATAAAACGATGAAGGATTAATCACCTGGTTTTTGGATGACTGAGTTGCAGGCATTGGCAATCTCCTCTCTCTTCGCTTCATCAGGATATTGATTCTCTATAAAGAAACTGACAGATGACATCCAACAAATCAAGAGCACATTATATATAGCGAAGACTGGCACAGCATTATAAGAACAAAGCCCAGAGGTGCACAGACACACACACACACATCTCCACTAGAATTAATCTTCACAGCCCTTGTTTATAGCCCAGGTGACAAAGAAGAGCAAAACAGCTACACATCCTGAACCTTCCCAGTGCAGTTACCATGGTTTTGCTCTTTGTCATCTTCCTGATAACTTGAACTGCCTACAGCTGGGACTGACAGGACTTTGTATCCAAAGGCCCTCTAGTGGTAATGAACCAAGCCTGTCAGACCATCCCTGTGTAACAAAATACAGCTTATAACTCCACATTGATCTAGCTACATTCTGACCAAAGATATCTTCTCTAATGCGTTGGTGACTTGAGACATACTTCTTTTCAAATATGCATGGAAATATATCAAAAAAATAAACATTCAATCTTTGTTTTCCCACCATCACAGTTAAAACAGTCATCAATAAGATATTTCAGAAAAAAATCTTTCTCTTGACAATAATTTTACTAAGTAAGAGAAAACAATGCAACAATAATATGTTTAAATTAAAATAAAGACAAAAGTTGCTCAGTGGGGATTCTGCATTAGAAAGCTTGTATATTTTTAATACAAACAATGAATCTTTTTACAGTAGAGTTTAAAGTACAGCCAGTCACACTTAAGAACCCCAATTCATGCACTCAGTTACTGACAACGGTGTCAATAACCTTACGGTGTACAAGGTTTATTAAGAGTTGGATGTAAAATCCATGATCAAAGGCAAAGCTTCAGACACCTCACTATAAAACAGGCCTGTAAATCACTGCAGTGGGAGACAAACGTACTTGTGTGCAGACACACTGCAAACACACTGACAAGGGGTAAATAAAATGTACCTACAACATGGAGAAGGCCTTTTTTCACAATGCACTTGTAATGTAGTGTCTTACATATAACTTTATGTTTGTACGTTCATCAAGTGCTCCAGTGTGCATTATTCAACAATTCTTTGTTTACAATTGTTTTCCAAACTGGAAGAACTGGGTTTTACCTCATAAATAAACATACACTGATGGAACACTAGAAGTCAGAGTTTGTTCAGGATGTACTCAGCGCACAGGAAATGGTTTCTCATATTATTTCCAGCCCTAATTTCCACTACAGGCTGATTCACAGTGTAAATCTGGAGCCCCCTGACCATTTTTTACACATTTTTCTCAATTTGCAAAGTGTCTCAAAGCTCACCTCAGAGTTCACGCTCTGGGACACAATCTTTCTTTCTTTCTTTCTCTCATCTTTTTGGGAATTGCTCATTCTTTGGCAAATGCTTCTAAAACAGTTTGAAATTATGTTTTGGACCAATTCTAACTGTCTATTAATCTCTATATTTATGTCTATGTTTAAGTCTATGTTTAATGAGATCTTTTTTTCTTAACTGCATAGTCTATACCATCATCTTTATATATTATTGTGAGCCATGATATCAGAGAATGTAATGAAGCAATTTAAGTTTAAAGCTAAACAGTAAAAGCAGCTATTTCCAGTGGGAAACAGACCCATGGGACAATAGACCTGATAACCTGCTGATACAGCGACTGGCCAGTTTTCCCCATCACAAACTCTTTGTGATTGGCTCACCTCTCCATGATTGACTGACACTCTTTCCTCCATGTGAAGCGGCTGCCCCTTCGTAGTCTGAAAGGCCCGCCCACAGCCGCCCTGTCTCCGGGGCTACCAGCAACCCTCCAATCAGGTTCTTCTTTGACCAAGGAGCGCATAGAAAGAGTAGCACCTGCAGGCATATTAGACAGACATAACAAAATAAAAGTGAAATACGCTATAATAAAACACACTTTTTGGCAATCCATATATATAGAGATGTGTCAAGTGCTGAACAAACATTACATGAACTATGCATTTAATAATATGATGATATCCATAAATCTCTCTGGAAAATGTGAAAATGATGCTCTCTGGGTCATGCATTGCCTATCGACCAGCTTTAAGTACAGCAGATGGGTCCATAAGTTAGAGGCTTCCTTGCAGCATAGAGGTTACCTGGCTGGGACTGGTGAGCAGAGTACCAGGGGAGAAGGTGCATCAGCAGCTCTCTCTGTCTACTCCACGGGGTGTCAGTTCTGGTCCTGGAGCCCTGAGCGTGCTGGTTTTCACTCCATCTGAACCCTTTAAGCCATTCAGGCAATCAGAAAACTGGACGTTAACTACGGTCTCCTCCAAAGGCCCACAAACTTCCTACACACGGGGTCTGCACCACCTTCAAAACATATCTGAGTAAAAATCGGTTGTGGAAACGGTGCGTTCAAATCTGCCGTGTTACGAGGTTCATAATTCAAGGCATTAAGTATGCAGAAGCATGCTCAACACTGCAGCACTGCAGAGGATTACAAAGCAACATGCCAGCGGATGTGTTAGTAGCGTTAGGTGGAGCAGGGACATGGAGAAAACCAGCAAGTTCCAGGCCCAGGATCAGGACTGAGAGCTACAGTGCACAGCCTAGTCTGGGATTGCGCAGCAGGGAAGCGAGAGGTAGGGGTCCCCCGAGGCCTCACACTCCGCATTACTTCACCATCCCCTTCAGATATTGTCACATTCACTCTTTTTTAATATGAGTAAGTGAGTGATTTGGCGGGATGACAGGCTGCTAAGTTCATCAGTATGCACATCTATAGGACTTGCCAAACTCAACATTAACCCAGCGATATAAATAATGGTAAATGAAATCACTTGGTTTCATTTCAATTCATTATGTCAACAACACTTTATATAGTTTCTTAAGGCCCGTTTCAGACTTGATATTTTATACGGAATCATTAGCGTGGAAAGCATATGGGAGGTAAGTGTGACAGAAGTGAATGTTAGACGAACAAACCCCCCCCACAGAAGCAGCATCACCTTTCCTGCAGGAACACGTTCACTCCCAGACTGAATCTCCTGTCCTGCGCAGCATTTAGATGCCCATGTGAAACCCAAATGCCTCTGGTACTGGTCAGAGCAGCCATGCTTACCTGGGGAGTTGCGCTCCAGTAGGTACCAGCGGTAGAAGGCCCTGCGTTTGGAGTCACTCATCTCCAGGCCCTGCTGTAGTAGCCACTGGGATATGTAACTCTGGCTGATACCTACAGCAGGGAGCACAACATGAATGGAACAGGCAATAACGACTTGTACAGACGTTTTCTCTGCCACAGAGAACACAACAGGTAGTTATAGTCGGTTTTAGTTCTCCCAAGTGTGATTTTTAAATGTGTTTGATGCTCAGTGATTTTGATTTTGTCACCAATATTAAAGCCATCACAGCACTGGATGTCAAAGTGAGTCATATCCGTTACCTGTGACTTGCCCAACAATAGCCTGAGAGATTCTCCTGTTATTGAGGAAAGCCTTGATCTCCTCCTTTACCAGGTTACTGTCCCTCCTAAAAACAACACAGGCCTAGGGGTGAGACATCAAATCAACAACACCAGTCACTGCGCCAAGACATGGAGTCTAATACCAGACGCGCATGTACCTGAGTTATTATGCACTGTGATGTTATTACTGTTATAGCTAAATTATTAACGAGCTACAGCACTAATTAGATTACACTGTACATTGTGAGCCATGGTATCAGAGAATGTAATGAAGCAGTTTAAAGCTAAATTAAACAGTAAAAGCAGCAGATAAAAGTTTTATCATTTTAACAGTTTCTGCAATTTCCTCCCTGAAATGACAACATGAAGAAATTACACTGTTACGGTGTGAAACGGTCCAATCAAGTCACATTTACATAAGCCTTTTTTCTTCCTTTATCACACTGCACCAAGCGTTTTCTATTCTGAGCAGCCCTGATCACTACTGGGTGTCAGGGACAAAAACTGTCAAGTAGGAAAAAAACACATGCATAAACAGGAGTGTGAAGGCTCCAGAACGCAGACAGCGTCCAGTGATCAGTCGTGACTGCATTTCACCGAACAACAGCCATGACAGAAACGAGAAAAACTTAACAGCTCTAGTACATACAAATAGCGATTTTTAGAATGCGTTTCTAAAACTCTTTAGACACAGTGCGCATTCTTAAAAAGAAACACACAGCGTGCATCCTCAAAAGACTTTTAAGTAACAACAGAATAACCCAAAGCATTTTTGCCTGTACATTCCACTAAAGAATATCAAAATCTAGGAGGGACTAAAAAGGCTACATGCAGATTTAAGAACAAAAGCATAAGTTTTATTTTAATTTATTTCCTGTTACCATTGCCTTAATGAACAGGAACATTGTTACGTTTTTCATAACAACATTTACCTTCATCTCAACATTACAGTCAAATTACTCATCGTACTATATGATAATTACATCATTAGAAGTATTTTCACAGTCGTAGTACCACAAGCAATATGCCTCAGAGTCCAGCACAACCTGAAACTTCAATAAGTTGAAGAGCTTTAAAACATCCTATCAAAACTAGCCATCTCACCATCTGTCCCAGCCCACATGACCCACTTCAGAAAGACTTGTCATTCTCTGAAAATTACACCATGCCTCCTGGGATATTTGCTACCATTATCTGTGGTTATATTAATCTCTCCCTCTCTTTAACGTTCTGAGCAAATACCAGCAACATGAAGAAACACAATGCAATTGTATACCTCATGTATTCCTCCACCTTTTCCTCCAGATCCCAGTCCTCTTCTGCCAGATCATAACTGAATGACCTCTGAACTCCACTGGGTGGGTACAGAGGTGGAGGTGAAGCATCATAGCTGTTGCTGGGTGACAGTGCAGCATCCAGGACAGGGGTTTGCGTGGTAGCTGAGGTGAGAGAGGAGGACGAGGAGGAGGAAGAGGGGACAGTCGGGGCCGCGGAGGTAGGAGCAGTGGGTGGGGCTGAGTGATTGTCACAGCAAGGGGTGCGGTGGTCTGGATCCAGTCTCTCTAGAGACTCCAGGGCTTGGATTATCTGAGGTTTGGTTAGCCCTGATAGCCTGAGACGCTGTAGCAGGTCAATCTGCTCAATGGTATAGCGAGGTTCCACATCACAACACTCCATCCTGGCATCTGAGGGAAGAGTTGACTTCGTACTTGTGCGTGTGGAATTTAATTAATGCGTATGACAAAAGTACTGCAAACAATTTCCAGTAAACAAATTTTAGTAACTTTTTTTTTTCCTATGGCGGAAATAAAAAACATACCTGAAGTTTATTTTGAAATGAATGCGTCCACGTAAATGAAATGTCTTACGTGTTGCGTTGTTGTAAAGCCCCAGACTTACCTGACAGCTGAGGTGATAGTCGGCCCGTTGGGAGCGGTTCGGTTCGTGGAGCCACAGCAGGGAGGCACCACTGTCGCATGGTCGAGAAGTCACCGCAGGGGCTAAAAGACGTCTGTCAAAAATTCCCGAGACATTGAGCTTACCACAAGAAAGTCCTTCGGGACATGAAAATTCTAGCTGTAAAAGTTAAACATATTTATTATGCTTAAATGCGTAATAACGTGCGAATTTATAGCAGTTTCTGCAACTGTGACAGCTTTCTATAATGTGTTTTGCTGCAGTTTTTGAGCAGTTAGCTAGCGGTAGCGTACTAGCTTTAGCTATCAAGCTAGCGATTTGCAACGGCATACTTGAAACCTTTGTTTTGATCCTTGATTCTCCTCTTGCTTAGCGCACTGAATTACTTTGGACAGCCTCTGAGCTCGGCGAATACACAAGTCAAGTAATACTGCAAAGTCGCCGGATAGATTTGATACAAAGATACTGTAACGAATTTTTTTGCCACTTTTTTTTTTGATTGCGGATGTGAAATGGCAGCTGACTAGCAAAGCTGTGATAAATAGGACTAAGTGAACTGTTATTGCCGCTAGCGAGCAGGCTATGCCGTACGGGCTTGTCCGCCTTACCTCCCCGTGCTAGTGCTACCTAACTGCAGCCGGAGTAATAGATCGTGCAGTAGGCGACGCAGTCGGTGCACTCCCCTGGTAAATCTGGGCCCGACCGCCCGTGCACTGGCTTGTACTCCCGAGTCGTTCCAACTAGCTAATGAAGGTGATCCAAGAAGGGTCACATTGTCCTGGGATGCTGCAGTATAATATCACTCGGTATTATGGCGAGCGGTCTCAACGTTACTGACCTCTCACCCGCAGCGACAGTCCAAGTCAGTGCAGGAAGTAGTTATCCCACTAGGAGGGAAAATTAAAGGAAACTTCTGTTGCGTACCCTCATATGATTATTATTAACAGAATTAACAGCCTCGCTGAACATGTCTGTGAGTAACTGGAAGAGATGACAGTTACACAGCACCCTCCAAGTATTATTGCATCTAGTGTGGCGTGTAACCACATGTTCGAAAAAGCACAAATCCTTTAAATAATCCTTTAAATAATATCCGTATCTGCTTTTTAGGATGTACTATGCTCGCAACAAAGTAGTATTAGGTCCGTTTCAAGCCACGAAATGACAGCCCTTAGCAAAAAGAAGTTTATTCAAGTGTACTATGAGTATACTTATTTTTTACTAAAACTGAGGAAGTATACTTGAAGGTTACTTTTTATAAACTATTTTTTAAATACTTGAGAATAGTATAGTGAAGTATACTTGGCTTATACTGAAAAGTATAAACAGAAGTCTAAGACTAAGTACATTAATATCCTTAGCAAAAATAAGTTTATTCAAGTGTACTATGAGTATACTTATTTTTACTAAAACTGAGGAAGTATACTTGAAGGTGACTTTTTATAAACTAAATTTTAGATACTTAAGAATAGTATAGTGAAGTATACTTGGCTTATACACAGAAGTATAAACAGAAGTCTAAGACTGAGTACATTAATACCAAGACTTACACTTGTATACCAAGACTTACACTTGTATAATACTTACTATATCTTGCTCCAAGTGCATAATAAAGTCAAGTCAATGACTCATGCTTAACATATAATGCAAATGTGCACTTTTTCCTTTAATTTTCTCCAGTAAGGAAGGAATTTATTTCATATGTATTTGTTTTTGAAATGTGTGAAATGTTTGAAAATATATCGAACTTGTTTTCAACATTCTGTCTTGTGATTTTGTAAATGCATCACACTCTTGTGTACATACAGTAAACTTTAAGAATACTGAGACGGCGCCGGACATACAGATTGACAAGCCCCGCCCACTCGTCAGCAGAGGTTGCTGGGAGATAGGCGAGAGAGACTGGAAATTATAAATAATCCGTTTAATGTGTGAGTTGCATGTAGTTATTTTGCTGTTTTTAGTTATAAGTGTGTGGGGGATGCACATGTGTTTGTTCTGTGAGGAAAGCCGGGAGCACCCTCACTGTGATGTGGGTGCGGCTGGGTGAGGTAGTTGCCATTAAGGGCAATGAAGCATTTTGAAAAACTTACGTGGATCTATCAAAGTTCATTCTCTTGTTGAAATGAGCTACTCGTTTGACTCCTTTCTTCACTGCCACGACAATATTTTAAGGAGTGTATTTCAAATACATAAATTTTAAGCTATAAGTAATATGCCAAGCAATCTTAAAGTGAACTAGGTAAATAACCAATGTTTAACAGTATACTTAAAATATACAATAAAAATAAACTCGAAGTATATAACTAGTACAATGGCAGTATATTGATAAGTATACTTGTGGTATACTTTAAGCATACTAGAGGGATATACCAAGTACATTGATAGCATATAGATGAGTATACTATTTTTATACTATAAAGTGTACTTTTAAAAACTTAAAATGAACTTAAAGTATACTTTTATAAACTAGAAATGTTCCAATTTAGTCCGAAGAAGTATTAAATTGGTATACTTTCTAGTACACAAAGTATATGGTCTGTAGTATACTTGCTATACTTATACTTATACTGAAGTATACTTAATAAAATGAACTTTACGTATACTACTTTTTGCTAAGGGAGTATAGTGCAGAGAATGTCCTGGTAACACAGGAGCACATCATTTTGGTTGACATTTGTAGGCAAACCTTTTTTTCAGTTCAGTTTTGGATATTACGTGGGAGAACACGAATAAATAATGTACTATGAGTGAAACAGGTTAAAAAGTGCCTTCCACTGCATGAAAGTTTATGACATCTGAAATAGATTACGACATCTCAAATAAATTAAATAACGATTATGCGATAAGAGAACTCGACTAAACCTCACATTTAGTAAGATGAATCTCTGTTTCTCTCACACACCCTCTCTTTCACACCTTTCTCTCTCTCTCTCTTTCTCTCTCTTACACACACAATAAGGCTCACCATATTTGCTCACTTAGTTGGTCAGAGTTTAGTCACATAATAGCTGAAGTGAATGCCACACCTCAGGTTCTATCAGCAGAGACCAACACAGAACCTTCTGCTTTCAAAGAGTGTGTTCTAGTGTTAGTGTCCGTGGTTAAAAATGAACTGGGCTTTCCTTCAGGGACTAGTTAGTGGCGTCAACAAGTACTCGACCGCTTTCGGCCGCATCTGGCTCTCTGTGGTGTTCATCTTCCGTCTGATGGTGCTTCTAGTGGCAGCCGAGAAGGTGTGGGCTGATGAACAGAAAGACTTTGACTGCAACACCCGTGAGCCGGGCTGCCACAATGTCTGCTATGACCATTTCTTCCCCATCTCTCCCTCTCGCCTGTGGGCGCTGCAGCTCATCTTCGTCACCTGCCCGTCTCTCTTGGTGGTACTGCATGTGGCGTACCGGGACGACCGCGAGAGGAAGCACGAACTGAAGCATGGCGAGGGCTGCACGCATCTCTATCAAAACACCAGTAAGAAGCGTGGGGGACTGTGGTGGACATATCTCTTCAGCCTCGTATTCAAGATGTCTGTGGACGCGGCCTTCATTTTCCTGGTGTTTTACATCTACGAAGCCAGCTTCTTCCCTCTGCTGGTGAGATGTCAAGAGGATCCCTGCCCTCAGGTGACAGACTGCTACATCGGCCGTCCAACGGAGAAGCGCATATTCACAATCTTTTTGCTGGTGGTTAGCTTGGTCTGCATCCTGCTCACTCTGTGTGAGATACTGTACCTCGTTTGTAAGCGTTGCCGCGAATGTGTCGTCTCACACAAACTCAACAACCAGACTGCATCCACCTCTTCACTGGCCAGCAAACGTAATAAAGACAGCGTGCAAGAGTTTACTCTGTTAGACCAAGCTAACGGCCATACCACACCTGAGGACGTTGGTGCTCCTGCTTACGGCTTGGTCATCTCGTGAACTCAGACAGCTAAGAGAGAAAATCTAGGTTTTTTTTCCTTGTGTGTGTATTTCTGTCCCAGCCTGTGTGCTACACTATCTTAATATGAAAAGAAGGAATCTAAGCATATTAAGCAGGCAGATCACTATATGTCCATTTCTTTAATTAGTACTAAAACATTTTTTGTTCTGTTTTTTAAGTTACTGTAATTATAGATTGATACAGTAAATTTGCTCCTGTTTAAATCTTGCTTTTGATGTTTTCTCATATGTGATGTTGTTGGCAAACCTCATAATAAAACTAAGCAATAAAATAACAGGACTTATGTCTCATGTGTGAATTAGGGAAAAGCAGAAGTAAACTGCTCACAGACAATCAACTCTAACAAAGATGCACAAGAATCAGTATTAGTGCTTTGAGACCAAATGTAACCATTATACCTCAACTAACTACTTTCCATTATAACTCACCATTATAACTCAGCTTGACCAACTATGCCTACTTCAACATTTGCAATATTATGACTAAGCCTATGAATTCAATTGTTATGTGAGATACCCACAAACAGTTCATAATGTATTGAGACTGGTAGTGCTAATTTATTTACCATCCTAAAGCATGCCTGTTGTGTGGTAGTGGGGGGGTCAAGCATGCATGTGCAGTGTTATGCATATAGCTTAAAAAATATTCATTTTTTTATTACAACACCTGAGTTGTGATTAAGAAACCAACACTTCTGATATGAGTATCTACTAATAGGTGAAGTCTTAGAAGAAACTCCCTTTAAAACAAACTTTTAATTAGTCAATGCCCGTTAGTAACTCCTATCAGGGTGATATCATGTATTAATCATGTAATTTAAAATCTCAGCTATATTAGTCCTTGTCCAGAACTTTTGTTCTCTGTGTTCCTTGTCTTGGGTAAATAAAATATTTGGCGACAAAGCTTATCTTGCTTTTAAGGCTAGGCGGAGGTCATCTGGGGTAAGCAGTCACCAAAATGGAGTGAAAATACATTCATCTTTAGGGGCAGATACGCTTCATACATTTACAGCTCCACAGGAATAATAACATCCAATATACAAAAGTGTATTCATTTATACAACATTTGTCACATGAGTTAGCAGGTAAATTCCGGAAAGCAGGTGGGGCAATAGTTTAATTTCACGGTGAAGTTAGCCCTTTAATAATAGTAAAGCAGAGCCATATCTTAAGTAGTCTGTGGAACATGAAAATATGAAAGTAAATGAAATTACTATGCAAGTACAATACTGAATGACATTTTAACAGATTGCCTTTATGTCAGTGGACTTGTAGCCACTTTAAGTCAGTATGCAGATAAGAAGATGATGAAACCACACCCCTTCACGACTAAGTGTGTGAGTACATAGAGTCCAACAATCCAGCATAAGAGTGAGTAGATGCTAGAAAAGCAGCTAGTCAAACTGAATCTGTTAGTGATGAACTAGGCACCTTATTCATATAATAAAATGATGGATCAAGCAACACTGTAGGTATGGCACCTTGGTGATTTCATATGTTACTATTGTAACATACTATGTAAAAATTAATCAAATTATACTATGTAATTTGTATGTATTTACAATTGCAGATGGAACAACAATCCTGTAATTTACATAATTCTAATCTGATGGATTTTTTTATGCCATGTGAAAAAATACTTGCGATTATTGTGTCTTATTTGAATCAAGTAAGATCCATTATAGAATACTTTATGATTTAAGGCACTCTCAAGCTAATGAGTAGGGTTATTTTTTCCTGTGTTTCTACTGGTTTGTAAGGATTGCCTGTCACTGCTGTCAGTTGGTTGCACCACTTGAAGGCATCATCCAGCTTCCTTACTAACGATTCTCATCTAACTTTGCAAACCTTCATTCATGGATTGGAAGACTCTCGAATCCCTTCTCAGTGGGGTAAATAAATACTCCACTGGTTTTGGACGGATCTGGCTGTCCCTGGTGTTCGTGTTCCGTGTCATGGTGTTTGTGGTAGCTGCCGAGCGCGTGTGGAGTGATGATCATAAAGAATTTGACTGTGACACCAAAAGACCCGGTTGTTCCAACGCCTGCTACAACTACTTCTTCCCCATTATACACACACGACTCTGGGCCCTGCAGCTCATCTTTGTCACCTGTCCTTCCTTCCTGGTCGTGATGCATGTGTGGTACCGCGAGGACCGTGAGCGCAAGTACCGCCTCACCCATGGCGAGGGCGCAAAGCTCTACGACAACCCCGGGCAGAAGCACGGGGGTCTGTGGTGGACATACCTCTTCAGCCTGTTCTTCAAGACGGGCATCGAGGTGGGATTCCTCTACCTGCTCCATCTGATCTACCAGAACTTCGATATGCCCCGCAGTGTATTCTGTGATATTGAACCCTGCAGGCAGGTGACGTGTTACATAGCACGTCCCACGGAGAAGAAGATCTTCACATACTTCATGGTGGGGGCTTCAGCCATCTGCATAATTCTAAACGTGTCTGAAATCTTCTACCTGTTTGCCATGCGACTCATTCATCTCACCCACAAGGGCAGCCACGTAACCTCACGTAGGAGATGTGGAGAGCCAGGATGTGATGGCTGTAACATAGCAATGACCTCTGTAAACTACAAGATAGCTAATGCAGAAAAGGCAGAAAAGCAATTTTAAGGACCCAGACCAGGGATGCAGGAGATGTGGGACATGGCTTAGTATATACAAATGTCAAATAAATGAATGACAATTTGTTACTTAATGTTGTTATTGTCTGAAAATAATTTTAAAATATATTTTTAATTATTAATTGAATTTTAATTACTGGAAGGTGTGTGTGGATTACAATTTTACACAACTATAAGTCGTGTGTGTGTGTGCGTGTGTGTGTGTGGTGTACATAAAATTAATAAATCAATTTATCCAATAATCTTTCTTTTTCTTGGCTGTCTCTATAAACACTTGTTTTAAAACACAAAATGGACATAATTGGTGCTTTTAAGACTAAAATTACTCCATCTGTTACGTAAGAGAATATGTTTAGAAACAATTTAGAAACCTAGAAAATCTTTTTCTCCACTTTGTTGCGAGCCACGTAATTGTTTATACTATTTAAATATACAAATATACTTCAACATTCAGGTTAATCAAATAGATCGAAAGAGTTCGGAACGTTACCTTTGCTCTGCTCCTGTGTGAAACACCTGCGGGCAAACTCAGCGGGGCGTTACCTATTTGGTTACGTCGATTTGCATGCAGACAGATCTACATTTAACAGAGCGACTTTCTAATCTAAACAAGGTCTAGAGTTCATTCGCTCTATGAATGCTACATCTGTCCACATCGTTCCACGGTACGTTACTGCTGAATGTGGCAGAGCATGCGTTGGTCTCTCGCTTGCTGATTGGCGTGCTTTTGTAACTTTAGGCACGATGACTGACGGTCCTTTCAGAAGCTAAATGAAAATGGTAATTTCAGGTGAGTGTCAACAGACAATAACATATTGCTATAGGTCATCGTCAAGTACTGACCCGCAAAGTGTGAATTAACCGTGTCTAACTTCTAACTAAGTATCTAGTCGCGGAGGTTGTTTAATCATCGACTGGAGATCAATATTCGGGGGTGGAGTCGCTGGATGTATTCGGTCAAGCTGTCGGCAGCGTGAAGACCGATGTGTTAGAGCTTTTGTGCTGTTGAAAATAGTTCATATCTTGGAATAAATATTTTTGTTCTATTTACCTTATTTTAATTTTTGAAAACCGCATTTGTAAAATTTGTAAAATTTGTAAAATGCCTGGTAATGCGTTTAATAACCAAATATCGTTTCCTTAATGGTTTATGTTTCCAGAAATTGATGCTTTGAAACCGTCGTGTTTGGAGTGAATAGTGGTTAATTTTGGTGATATTTCAGATGTAGCCTTTAACCAGAGTGTTGTGAATGTAATCAATACTGGGGTCACGATGTCAAATGTGGCTTGGGGACGAAAGTCCTGATCCAGGTTGTGACCTGGGCACTCTCTTTAGGTTTAAACAGGTAAACACGAGGTCTGCCGCACGCACGCGAATATGTTCCATTTAGTTGTGAATTTAAAGACGTAGTACTGGTGAGGACCAAATTCATTCTTCGGGAGATTATGTAGATGAGAAGCACATGTACTTTACTGTTTTAGTTTAAGCAATGTTTTTTTTAGACCAGAGAAGCCCTCACACCCACCAAACCAGTCAAATTGCATTCATTTCTACATGATGGAAAGCTAATGTACAGGACAAAGTTATAGTGACTGAGTCGTCAGAGGTTTCTAGACTTCCAACATAACTTTAGCTAAATGAGGATGTTATTTTCGAGGAAAGCCCCATTCTTATGTTCAGTAAGTGTTAGTAAGCTGGGTGATAAGTCATTAATAAATAAGGCTATCAGAATCACTTTAACATAAACAGCATACAAGGAATTTGTCTTGTTACCATTTGTGCTTATTTAAAGGTGGAAGGATCTGCAGTCACATTTATTCTTACCATGGATTTTTACAGACCTGTAGTGCATGGTGAGCTATAGTCAGTCTCTCTTTCCAGATGAACAGATATTGTACCTACGTTTGCCCTTGGCCTGAGCAGATGCAGAACCAGCACAGATAGTTAATAATGATGACCAAGATGTACTCGATGATGACCTCATTAAACTGGACCAGTGTTCCCTGTGGGAGGTTGAATTTCTGAGGGTGTTATAGGGATCATTCTTTGATGAAACTTCAGTCACTTTAAACCAGCAAGTGTTCTGTTGAATGTGTTTAAAGATTTCTTTTTTTGTACATGAATTAAAAACATTTTATAAACTAACTTGCCAGTATATTAAGATACAACATAATAAACATATTCAGAGTCTTATTTCTCAAGGGTCTGTTTCCCTTGGAAAAACAAACTAGGTCTCATTTATAGTCAGCCAGGTTTTGTACTGCTTGTTTGACCAAAAACTAAGTTGTTGATGCTACATATTAAACACTGGTTATTTTACAGCGTAATGTGTGTGTGTGTGTGTGTGTGTGTGTGTGTGTTTTGCAGGCCTCTGCTGTACCAATGTGGAGGAGCCCAGGTCTTTAATGAAGATGGGACTGTGTATGGTGTTGGTAGGACATGTGAACTTCCTGCTGGCGGCCTTGGTGCATGGTACTGTGCTGAGGAACGTCAACCTCAATCCCCAGACCATGGAGTACGCCATTGCCAACATCCTAGCACTGGTGGCCGGCCTAGTGGTGAGACGTCCTGAGCACCTCCCTGTTACCTGTTACCTGCTTTTACCTGTCATGTTACCATGTTACTGCTGTCTAAGGGACCGTCGCCTGTGATGCATTAAACACTGAATGGAGCACCACTGAATAAAACAGGTTGAAAAATCCAAGACAACGACTAGGAGGCATCGTGTCCAGCTCCACCTCCTTCTCTCCTCTGCTCCATGTTCATCGTCTACCTCTCTTTTTCTACAGGGAGTCATTGTTGGAATTCTGGCTATAGTCCTCTCTAGACATGAGAGGAGTCTGGGACTGGTAAGCTCGGGACCATATGTGTCTATCGTTCACTAGAGGACACCTGACTACCATGAAAATTCATCCTTTAAAATTGATATACTTCAGCAGATATCAGGGTCTGTGTTTTCTTTTTATTGCTGCTGTCTCCCTCTTGTGGCACAATGTGTTAGTGCAGGTCCCTTAAGCAAATCTGCTAGTGAGCAAAATGCCTTTCCTTGTCCAGGTGTGGTCTGTGTGCATGCTGAGTGCAGGAAGTTGTCTGCTGGCTGCTGCCTCGTTCGTCGGGCTGATGGTCTCCGTGGTGTGCACCATCATCCATGGCAGCAAGGGTCTCCTGGAGCAGTGCCACCTACCTGATGGCATGAGCTCCTTCAGCATCACAGACGAGTGTCCCTTTGACCCCACGCGCATTTACGTGAGTGGCCAAGACCAACTGGAAATACACTGAACGATCAATGACCGTATATAAATCGTAGTAATACTCTGTAATACTCGGTAAGTGAGTAATTATCTATAAGCTTATATCAGGTAGCCTATAGTCCTTATTTTTTCCATGTGTGTACATCAGTGAATTTTCTGTAAAGGCAACGATGAAAGCTCATGGAATTTGAATTAAACTGGTTGAGGTTTGGGGTTTTAGACTTGGGTAGAGTATGTAAGAAGACGCTGATCCACAGATGGTCAGAGGCCTTGCAAATACTGCTGCCTTTCCAGCCTCATCTTTGGGTACAGTGGTGGCTCTGTGTGTCTTCTCCAAATCCAGGATGAGCTGCATCACATCGCTCCGATTTCTACACAGCATCTGTTGGGAACCTTAAAACAGCAGCGATTTCAAAGTCTTATTTTTTAATTGAACTGTGTATTTTTGGTAGCTCTTGCTCAATTATCCAGACGTAAGCACATGCGATACACAACACTCTCCCCACATCACACCTGGTAATATTACAACCAGAATGCTGCTTGGATAATTCTGATCGCTGTCTGAGATTCTCTGAGATGTCTGTCAAACTGTAATGGTCACTTAGCAAAGCAACCGTATACAGTGGGAGGGTGAAGTATCGCCGTTCATCGTCAACGCCTCCTCTCCTCTCCCTCTCTCATCCTTCCTCCTTCCCCTTGTCGCTCCCAGTGAGGCACGTGTTTCATCATCACGCCAGATGCAGCGGGGAAGCCGTTTGCTCTCCCGTCGCCGCCCCCTCTTCCCCCTGAGAACAGACTGCCTCTCATAAACCTCCTTTCCAAGAGCCTCTTTTCATTACCCTGAAATGCTTCCCTCCCCTGCTCTCCGCTGCTTTGCATTATCCTACGCGGAGCGAGTTGATTGGTACCAGTATGGCTGAAGTTCCTGGCGGCGCATGTTGGCGCTCGCCGTTGTGTGTTTGTGTGTGAGATTGCACACACACACATGCCACATGCTAAGAAGTGTTTTTCCGTCTCTCCTCAGAGTACCACTCTGATCCTGTGGGGGCCGTTGGTTGTGATGAGTGTGGTGGAGGGGGTGTTCTCAGGCCGCTGTGTAGCGGTCTGCATCTACTTCCTCCGCTCCAAACCAAGAGCTCACTATGAAGCTAGATCGGTGTGTAGATCTCAATAGCTGCTTCACAGCCATTCAGAGCACACGTTTTTACACGAGTTCCCTCATGTTTATGAATGGGTACAACATGTGGTAATGCATGCGGTTTTTCTAATGTGTCTGTGAAGGAGAATGAATATATTCTGGCACATGTGTGACTCACCCATGGTCCGTGTGTGTGTGAGAGAGGGAAAGAGGGCGTGTATTCGGCCATGATGGATGAGTCATACTGCAGCAGGACCGTAAGTGTGTGTGTGTGTGTGTGTTTGTGTGGGCGTGCCTGTGCGCGCTTTGTTTCAGGTGAAGACCCTCGGAGCAGCTGAGCCTCTGGTACTCCCCTACCATGCCCCCCCACCCCGCCGTAGCCAAGGAAACGGAGTGGTGCAGCAGCTGGAGCGACCCCTGGAACAGCATGAGCTCCTGCAGGCGGAGCGCCCGTGCGGCTCGATCCGCTCCGCCCCGCCCCACCCCTCCCCCACCCATTTCAGCAGGGCTGCTCTGAACAGGGCCAGCTTCTGGATCTAATTATCAGCCTCGCTCTTCTTCTGGCCAGACTGGTGTCCTCCTGTAGTGAAGGTCAACGGAGCGTTCCTGGGCACATTCCACAAGAGTTTTACTCACAAGACTGTTTTGGGCCATTCACGACCGCATTTTACCTTAAAAAAAGTCCTCGCTGCTATCTCTGCTGGGGGATTCGGCATCGGGATAGCCGAACTTCCACATCCTCCCTGGCGATACCTGTGTGTGTGTGTGTGTGGGTGTGCATGCATATGTGTGAATGTTTAAGTTCATGTACAGAGTGGATTCTGAAGTACAATAAATTAAATTTATGTTTGGCAGATCTTCACTTGCAGGCCTGTCTTTTATTCTTCAATTGTTTGTGTGTGTAAATGATTTACTAAAGAGATTTGGTGTAAATATATTTTTCTGTCCTAACAAATTTTGGTCTTCTGAGATTCTCGAATCCATTATTGAAACACAAGTATATTTGAGACCCATCTTTCTCATCACACAAAATGGACAAACAGGTTACCAATAAAACAAGACCACGATAAATATCAAGCTTGTTGTGCGAGTATCAAAACACACACACACACACACACACAAAAAACACTCCCAGCCCAGTTTTCAAACACAGAACTATATTTATCAATGACAGCATAGGGAGACCAATCATGACACCCTCGCATGAGGTATTCATGCAACATAAAAGGCTGTTTGGGAGAGGGTGCGTGCCACTCGCGTAGAATCACTCAGTCTCGGTACAAATACCGTAGCAATGAGACGCTAACAGCTGTTTACGGAGACAAAAGGTGTGTGAACGTGTTGATGCCACAGCTGCAGGGACTGAAGCTCCACCAGTGTGTGCACAAAGAGTCAGAGCAGAGCAGCCGCACGCCGACGTTACAATCTGGTGACGCAACAGAGCGTTGAGAGTGGAGCCCTTCGCACCACCCATCTCTGTGAGATCGTTTTGGATGTATTAATGACGCGTTTTATCTAACGCTGAGGTGTGCTCAAAAATTATTGGATTGTACATTCCCTTCTGTGTTGTGACCAAGGTTTTAAAAGAACAGAATTTCGTGAGCACCTTCTGCGGAATTGGAGTATTTACCTGGTGTCGGGTAGTTTGCCACTTATACCAGGGTTTCAAAAACACAGTATTACCTAAAAACATACTGTATTTAATGACACAAAGTGATACTATAAAGGTAACGCGCACACACACACACATGCACTGAAACATGCACACACTCTCACATTCACACATAAAAAGCGCCTCAGATCATGTGCTACAAGCATCTGATTCCAAACACAATGGAATATATCCCCTGATGCAAATATTTCAAACAATGCTCTGCAAAGCTTTCAGCAGTTCACCTTTGATGCCACAGAGATCTTCAAGTCTCTTCTCCATCTCTGTCCAGCAGCAATGAAATAAGCTTCCTTCACATTAAACTCCTGCAGACCCGAATGAAATACTGCTGCCGACAAAGAGATGCCACAAATAATAATGCAAAAATAAATAATGTGGAGAAAACATTACATGTACATATACAAAAATGAAATAACATCAACAAAAAAAAATATAGGATTTTCATTATCTATCTTATTATGAAAAATCATAAACACCATAGCAAAACAAAAATCCCAACATCTGACCCATCAGTCCACTGTGTGTACAGGAGGCTACTTAGGATGCTTACTTGAGCTACATAATACTGTCTTCATACGCAAGTGAGCAAAAAGACACTTACAGTTGCCTTTTTGTAAATGTGATCTATATGTCATTATAGTGTGTAAATACACATCAGTATGGATATTAAAAAAAGGTATAACTGTGCCATCAGAGAACAAAACAAAACGAAAAGAAAAGAACACAGGACAGACGTTGTGGGTGGGTGTGGCGGGCGGGGACTGGCAGGAGCAGGAGGACATGCAGAGCTCCCAGGGAACCTCCAGACGCGGACGCCAGGGACGGGGCCAGCAGCGGAACGCCGGGTGCCGAGTGCTCCGCGGGTCTCGCCCAGACGCGGACAGAAGCGCAGCCGACAGCAGACGTTGCATTCGTTCTTCACACGTATGCACGTCCTTGCTCGAAGAAACTCAAAGTAAAACTGATGCACTTGTTTATTTATATATTTTTATATATATTTTTTTTCTTAAAACTCTTCCATCTGGAACACAAATAACGATGAGAGACGGGAACCTTCATGCATCGAGCACACGTTTCTTGTGGGACTCAGAACTGTGAGGCACTGCTGGGGTCACATTGCAGTAGCCGCACAATGGAAGGATCACTTTTGGCACCTTTAATAAATTCCTCCAAAGAGAGCTTCCCTGTGTAGAGCAGACAGCAAAAGTGAGACCCAAAGATAAGAACTGTGGAATTATTTATATTGTAAATTTTAGAACACAATGATCTTTGTCCCTGTGTGCAGTTGGTTATTTTATGTCACTTGTACCTGGATTCTATCCTAACAAGACTTTAACCACATACATTTACACTATGTAGTCAAATGCATCTCCAGTTAGCCAGATTGAAATGTGATAGCTATTGAGCGAAGAAAAAAAAGCATTATTGACTCAAGTCTTCTAATAACCAAAGTTGCTGCCTATACAATTTTGCGGTGTTATTTTTCCTAAAACTAAAGAAAATTGAACTTTGACATTTCTGGTTGGCTAGTTACATCATGTGACGTGATAGGAGGCGGAGGGTTTTTTGTTGTCAGCTGTGCCTCAGAGATGTGTTTACACTGGTATATGTCTGGCTTAAACATAGTCTCAGAATACATCCTGAGGTGGAACCATTTAAATCCATTTTAAATGCATCTTGGGTGTGTTTACACCTGCACTTTTATGTGTATAATCCCTACCCAAATAGGATCCTGATATTCAAACTCCATGAGTCAACTAGGTTCAAAAAGGGTCTTTGGGAGATGCACAAAAGCCCTAGACATCACAACACAGCCACAGTTTTTGTCCCGTACCATCATTGTTCAGGTCCATTTGTCTGAAGATCTTATCTGTCCTCTTCTCTGGTGTGGACTCGTCCTCAGGCATTTTCATCACCGATGACACCATCTTATAGATGGCCTGTGACACAGGAGAGAGGGAGTGTGATGGATTACGTTGACAGAGCAGTAAGGTCATTACTATTCTACCCTTACGTAGATCCTCAAAGGACTCTGCAGTTCAGCTATCTGCTTACTCGTGTGTGTGTGTGTGTGTGCGTGTAGTTTTGTATCTAAAATATAATATATTGTATATATATCGTGCTGTAAAAAAGATGTTCAAAATTGTAGTAAAAAAGCTATGCTTCAGATTTATGTATACATGTGAAAGAGAAATTAGTAATACATTTCAACAAACATACTAAAAAAAATACTTAATCTACCAAAGGAAGAATCCTCTGCACTTAAGGATGTAAAGGAATGACACTGTTATTAAGGCAGCTAATAAGGGCTCAGCTGCTGTCGTTTGGAGATAAAACCTTTACAAGACGGAGCAATCATGCAGCTTGCTGACAACAGTTTCATAGACAGAACAATTCTGACATCACTGCACAGTTACAGTCCTCCATTAATCCACTATTAATCATGCCCCTTCAGCAGGACACCTCTGAGGTGGTTATGGCCCTGCCACATACAGCTCCACCTGTATTTTATCTTCTTCTCCAGGTCCCACCAGCCCACGAGGGAAGGCACATCCTGACATGAAGATAACTTTTTCAGACGTTTCAGTTAAGTCAGGAAATTCTTGTTTAAATACCACCATTTTTAATAAGCCTACGGGCTTCACATCATATGCCTTTCCCCCTGTTTTACCTGTTCAGAGAGTGGATAATTTTTTTTAAGAGAGAAATACTTTGCTTGCACAGGTGATGAAGGACCTATGTCTGAAATGTCCTGCTTCTATAGAAACATTTTCTCTCTCTCTCTCTCTCTCTCTCTATATATATATATATATATATATATATATATATATATATATATATATTTTTTTTTTTTTCCCCACTTCTAAGATATAACAGAGTGGAAGCGCCTAGGGAGGTGTTCTCTGTTATTATGCCTCTCTCACCCAACACCCAACATTATAACAGCGATCATGGCAAAACGTGAAACAGCTCTGCAATCCCTGTGTTCCTAGCCAACCACGATGTCCATGAGCCTGAGGATAATCCCAGCCGTTCTGCACAGGGGAGTAAGTCCTGGTTAAATTTAACTTGCTAATCCACAAGGGAACAGCACCATGGCTGCCACCATCACCAGCTCCACCCCCCTCCATCTTCCTGGATCTTCCACAGCCTAAGGGCCTGCACGGTCCTGCTGAGTCTGGTTGTAGCTGAGCCCCTGCAGGTGGAGCTCTATAAGGGACTAACCCACACATTCAACAAATTACTCAACAGATTCACCTGCCACTCAAACTCAACGGCGGAGTGTCACCAGTGGAGGGTGTGACAGTAGAGTCAAAAGTATGTGCACACCACAGTGATTTGAAGTTGTAACTTGGAGATATAGTATTGGTGGAAGTGGAACCAAATCGAAATGTTCTCAAAATGTTCTCCCTAACGAGAGTGGGTCAAGATGGACTCCCAAACTAAAATGTACAAAAAACTTTAGGATACCAAGAGTCAAGCTGACAAATGTTGGTAATTTTCTGTTTTTTAATTAAATCCCATCCTCAAAGCATTATGATTCTGTGCAGTAGGAAACCTGTCTATATCGGTTCTCCCTCAACGGTCTCTGACCTGCACGATCTCAAGCATCTCCTCACGACTGATGTAGCCGTTGCCGTCCAGGTCATACATGCTGAAGGCCCATTTCAGCTTCTGGTCCAGCTTTCCCCGAGACGTCACACTGAGAGCAATGATGAACTCCCGGAAGTCGATGGTGCCGTCATTGTTGGTGTCAAATGTGCGGAAGACATGCTCAGCAAACTTGGAGGCATCACCGTATGGGAAGAAGTTAGCATAGATCTTTTTGAACTCCTCCACATTCAGGTGGCCACTCGGGCAGTCTTTAAGGAACCCCTACCAAGAGGGAAAAGCCTGTTTTAGTTTCAGATATGAAATACAGAAACACAGTGAAATTTGCAATTTGCAAAGTGTGAGCACTGCAGTATTGCTGGATGCCATTTCCTTCTCGGAATTAGTCCTGTATGTTTGAATGGTTCTCTGTGGAATCAGCTCATCATCCAGGAAAAAGGTAAATGTTTGACCTTCTTTCCTGACCCTGAGTGGGGTCAAGGTTCAGGATCAGTACAGTATTGCCATATCAATCTGTGTTTTACTGAGAGGAATTTGTTTCAGTACCACTCAAACACAAACATCCACACATACGAAACACATTGTTTCAATAAAAACAACTTTCAAAATATATATAAGCACATTAATGAAGTCTTAAAATCCATTAATATATGTATGATACATTGTTTACTGTGGTGTGGTGTTTAACAGTCTGATCTCAGAAGGTTAAGTGTTGTTTCAGAACTGAGGTGTTCAACAAGATGCTCTGGAACCTTTTACCAGAGGGAAGCAGTTTAAAAAGGTTTTGCGCTTGGGGTGAACCATCTGCATGAATTGTTTATGTCTTCTTTTTCATTCCATTGATGTATATAGGGGGAGCATATGGTAGTTCACAACCCGACGATTTTAACAGAATTTTGCTCCGTCTTCATATACTGCGGTATTAGCACACTCACATACACACGATGAAAACGTCAGCACACTTTCCAACACAGCTCTGTAAAAGTATAGCACCCAGTCTCTAGTCACAACACATTTACTAAGCTGTCTTACAAAGAAAAGCCTTTGATGAGCTTTTCCGAGCAAGACAGCAGTGTTGTGCTCCCATTAAAGTGACTTACTGATGGTTGTCCCCAGGAACTTAAGAGTCAACCCTCTCTAGTGCCTGACCATTAATGGTCAGAGATAGTAGGTTCACCATCGTTTTCATGAATTTAACCACCAGGGTTTTAGGGTTTTATCAAAGTTGGGGCTTTCATTATTCACCCTATTCCACTCAATTGCATTTCAATAAAGCTCCTATATGCTGCTTTTCATCATTAGATATCAATCCCACCACTACTTTATCATCTGCAAATCTGTACAATTTCACTGAATTTGATTTACAGTTGCTGGTATAGAGAGAGTGTAACGAAGGAGACAATGCACAGCCTTCAGGGGCACAGTGTTGAGAAACACAGTCCTGAGAAACACAGTTCTGAGAAACACAGTCCTAAGAAACACAGTCTTGAGAAACACAGTCCTGAGAAACACAGTCCTGAGAAACACAGTCTTGGGGGCACAGTCTTGACAAACACAGTCTTGACAAACACAGCTTTTAGAGACAAGAGCCTGTTAACATTAGAACTGGAAACACATGGTTCTTTTTAACCTCCTGCTTAACCAAAAAACTAATCAAGAACCCCACAGTGCCAAACACTGATTTCCCCCGAGAACATGAAGCCTATCGGGCCTTGAAGGTAAATACTGTATTAAATGGTGTAATCTAAAACCAGAATTCACACACATGTTCCTGGTGCCTCCAGGTGTTGCATGGTGTAAACAGAGTGACACAGCACGTTACAACATGTCTGCTCGACTCTTTTTGCAGCCCTATGGCCAGGATGACTCTCTGCAGCTTACATGTTACTGTAATGCATGCTGCCTTCATCCACTCATATTACTATGTTCCTGCAGGCATCCAGGCCTCTGCTTGGGGAAGTCCTCCGGTTCAGGCCCACTTCCTGTGGCCACTCTTCACGGAGATGCAGTGTGCAGATAAGGCCGTGTCCTATCTCTGAGGAGCAGAGCTGCTTTTATGCTCCAACGTGCCTGTGGCTCAGGGTCTGGATCATTCTGGATATGCAAAATCATTCTGGATATGCAAAATTATTCCAGATATGTAAAATGTTGATATGTGAAACAATAGTTGTATGACCATTTCCTTGACCACACATTCGTAATCATGAAACAATAAAGCACAATTCAGCATGTTTTACATTTTTTGGAGCTTTTACTGTAACTGTGGGGTAAACAATGGCATTTACACAACATTATCCTTCATGTAATTGTTGCCAATTAGCAAAGACATGTTTAGTGTCCACATTTTCCTTATATTGTTTGTACTGGAGCTACAACAATACACATAGCTAACACAGTGAAGCAAATGTCCACAAATTACAAATTGTACATTATATCCTCTCTATATTTAATATCCTACTGTATACAGTAATACATAATCATTAGGTACATTCGTTTCATCGCAGCAGTACAAAACTAAAGGAGGAAAATGTAGATTCCAACCATGTCTAGGTTGACAAGTTCCTTTTCTCACCTTGTACCACTCCTGCAGCTCATGGTCAGAAAACTCAGTGTTCTCCCTCAGGTCCTGTAGCATCTCTGGCCTGAGCTTGCTATTCTGCTTTCCCATGTCGACGGGTCTCTGTGTGCACAGCGACGACACCAAGGCCCCTGGTCAGAGCTGCCAACAAAGACATCAGTCATGGGGAGAGAGCACTCTCATTAACCCACCCACATCAGCCACACAGACAGGGATTAATACTGTGACAAACTCCTGACATCCCAGGTATAATTAGAGAGATTGTGTGTGGTTATGTCATGTCTAATTACATATCTAATTACATGAATACATGTGCACACATTCGTTTTCCTAAAAAGGCTCAAAAGGTCCCTGTACCCACCACGCACCTTGGCAAGTTAATCATTCCGAGATGCAAGATGCGACGCGAGATGGAAAAAGCAGCTGCTCGAGGTAAATGTTTTCATGACATGTTTTGCGAACGCAATCACAAGTACATGAGCCAAAAATCTGCAGTAATTAATAACCCAGTCGCCCACGCTGCCTGTAGACCAGACGCCCAGCGGGGACCCTGCCCAGCGGGGACCCTGCCCAGCTGGGACGCGAGCCACGGTGTCGGCAGCAGGAGGGGCAGCTTCTGCCACCATGGACAGCCCACACACATCAAGCTTGTAGACCTGATGACGATCTGAAGCTGGGCTGCGTGAAGGAATATGACCTGAGCAAGCTCACATAATAAAAAAAAAATGAATAAAAATATCAAATAATAAGGTTTCTTTCTAAGCTTCTGGCAGTTTCAGTTCTGAGAATGATTTATTTCGTATGATTATGTGTGCTGGTGGCCTGTCTGATTTAATTTTCCTATATCATGCCGTTTGAACGCTGAGGAGAATTAGACCCGTCTGAGGAAGCTGAAGGAAATTGAGACTGTATGAAGCCTTCTCAGCCCAGTATGCTTTGAGGATTTCCAGCTCTTACACAAGTCCCTCTGTCCACCACAGAGGATCATATAAACATGCACGTTCTCTCTCAAATGACTAAATGTACTGGTCAGTTCAATTTTCGACCCTGGTGTGGCCTTCACAATACTGCAGAATACACACCCATAGATATTCGGGTAATGTCACTGAGGACACTGCCTTCAGTGACAGATTTAGATTTCCAGGCATCAAAGCTGAGACACAGTGAACTCCAGTGCAGTCTGTGAGTGGTGAACCTCTCACCCAGCACACTACTGTTCACCACTGAACCTCCCAGCCAGCACACCACTGTCACCACTGAACCTCCCAGCCAGCACACCACTGTTCACCACTGAACCTCCCAGCCAGCACACACCACTGTTCACCACTGAACCTCCCAGCCAGCACACCACTGTTCACCACTGAACCTCCCAGCCAGCACACTACTGTTCACCACTGAACAGCACACTGTTCACCACTGAACCTCCCAGCCAGCACACACCACTGTTCACCACTGAACCTCACTGCCAGCCAGCACACTACTGTTCACCCTGAACTGAACACCTCACCACTGTTCACCACTGAACCTCCCAGCCAGCACACTACTGTTCACCTGAACCTCTGAACCACTGAACCTCCCAGCCAGCACACACCACTGTTCACCACTGAACCTCTCAGCCAGCACACCACTGTTCACCACTGAACCTCCCAGCCAGCACACCACTGTTCACCACTGAACCTCCCAGCCAGCACACTACTGTTCACCACTGAACCTCCCAGCCAGCACACTACTGTTCACCACTGAACCTCTCAGCCAGCACACTACTGTTCACCACTGAACCTCCCAGCACACCACTGTTCACCACTGAACCTCCCAGCCAGCACACCACTGTTCACCACTGAACCTCCCTCCCAGCAGCCAGCACACTACTGTTCACCACTGAACCTCTCAGCCAGCCACACCACTGTTCACCCCTGAACCTCCCAGCCAGCACACTACTGTTCACCACTGAACCTCCCAGCCAGCACACCTACTGTTCACCACTGAACCTCCCAGCCAGCACACCACTGTTCACCACTGAACCTCCCAGCCAGCACACCACTGTTCACCACTGAACCTCTCAGCCAGCACACTACTGTTCACCACTGAACCTCCCAGCCAGCACACTACTGTTCACCACTGAACCTCCCAGCCAGCACACTACTGTTCACCACTGAACCTCTCACCCAGCACACCACTGTTCACCACTGAACCTCCCAGCCAGCACACCACTGTTCACCACTGAACCTCCACCACTGTTCACCACTGAACCTCTCACCCAGCACACTACTGTTCACCACAGCACCTACTGTTCACCACTGAACCTCCCAGCCAGCACACTACTGTTCACCACTGAACCTCTCACCCAGCACACCACTGTTCACCACTGAACCTCCCAGCCAGCACACCACTGTTCACCACTGAACCTCTCAGCCAGCACACCACTGTTCACCACTGAACCTCCCAGCCAGCACACCACTGTTCACCACTGAACCTCCCAGCCAGCACACCACTGTTCACCACTGAACCTCCCAGCCAGCACACCACTGTTCACCACTGAACCTCCCAGCCAGCACACCACTGTTCACCACTGAACCTCCCAGCCAGCACACCACTGTTCACCACTGAACCTCCCAGCCAGCACACCACTGTTCACCACTGAACCTCCCAGCCAGCACACCACTGTTCACCACTGTTCACCACTGAACCTCCCAGCCAGCACACCACTGTTCACCACTGAACCTCCCAGCCAGCACACTACTGTTCACCACTGAACCTCCCAGCCAGCACACTACTGTTCACCACTGAACCTCCCAGCCAGCACACTACTGTTCACCACTGAACCTCCCAGCCAGCACACCACTGTTCACCACTGAACCTCCCAGCCAGCACACCACTGTTCACCACTGAACCTCCCAGCCAGCACACTACTGTTCACCACTGAACCTCCCAGCCAGCACACCACTGTTCACCACTGAACCTCCCAGCCAGCACACTACTGTTCACCACTGAACCTCCCAGCCAGCACACTACTGTTCACCACTGAACCTCCATGGTCGAGCGGACCATACATCACCAAGTGCAATGCAAAGCGTGGATGTAGTGGTGTAAAGCACAGTGGTGTAAAACACGCCGCCACTGGACTCTAGAGCAGTGGAGGAGCGTTCTCTGGACAAATCACGCTTCTCCATCTAGCAATCTGATGAACAAGTCTGGGTTTGGCGGTTGCCAGGAGAACGGTACTTGTCTGACTGCATTATGCCAAGTGTAAAGTTTGGTGGAGGGGGTATTATGGTGTGGGGTTGTTTTTCAGGAGCTGGGCTTGGCCCCTTAGTTCCAGAGAAAGGAACTCTGAAAACTTCAGCATACCAAGACATTTTGGACAATTCCATGTTCCAACTTTGTGGGAACAGTTTGGAGCTGCCCCTTCCTCTTTCAACATGACTGTGCACCAGTGCACAAAGCAAGGTCCATAAAGACATAGATGGCAGAGTCTGGAGTGGATTAACTTGACTGGCCTGCACAGAGTTCTGACCTCAACCTGATAGAACACCTTTGGGATGAATTAGAGCCAGACTGAGAGCCAGGCCAACATCAGTATGCACTTCTGGAAGAATGGTCAAAAATCTCCATAAACACACACATGGTTCAGGTGTTTCAGGTGTTTTGATGATGTTGTCAACAGGTTTCTTTCTGCTAAGAGTTGTGCTAACATTAGCTTGCTGCTCCCAGCCAGCATTTAGTTCTGGATAAAGCTCTGTTGTATCGTTCTCTGACTCATGCATTCTCTGTATGCCTTTTTGGAGTCAAGCCAATATCATTATTTAGCATTAACACTACTTATATTGGAATTAATATAAGTTAAATTGGAATTGGAATTGTTTGTCTTGCAGTAGAGAGAACAGGAACAGGTAAGCATTGCCCCCTGGGTAATGTAGTTTATACAGGGTCATTTTGGATTACCTAGAACCAGAGACAGAGAGGGCAGAAAAGAGTATGGAGAGCTTGGGAGAAGTGCTGGTATGTAAGAGAAAGATCATGCCAAACAGTAAATTGTAGAAGTGTTGGCACTGTGTACTGGTGAGTACCGGACCCCTTCGAGCAACGCTGTAAGCCATACTTAGCTGAATACTTCCTCAATGTCAGTCAAAGAACCCACTTTAAAAAAGAGGAGAGGAAAGAAGAGAGGAGAGGAGTGGATAGGAGAGGAAGGGAGAGGAGAGGAGAGGAGTGGAGAGGAGAGGAAGGGAGAGGAGAGGAGAGGAGAGAAGGGGAGAGGAGACAAGTGGAGAGGAGAGGAAGGGAGAGGAGAGGAGAGAAGAGTGTAGAGGAGAAAGGAATGAAAATGATTTTATACCTTTCTCATTTTCTCATACTTCTCTCATACAATACACATTCTCTCCTCTCCTCTCCTCTCTCCTGAACACTTATACATTTTAAATTCATTTCCATGAATTTACAAAACGTGCTCAGTTATTTTTGAACCATTTCATGAATGGCGGTAAAACTCAACACCTATAAAACCCTTCTTGATGAAACATATCCAGTGTTCACCCCCAGTCTGTGTCTTTTTGCACCTATTGCTCTTTTCTGTTATGCTTCAGTTTCTTCAAACTGCCACTCCCTACACTAGCCGCTAGGTTTAAATATTAGCCCACTCTTCAAACAGTGTCCCACACGCACAGACGAAGTGTCTAGGTCACACTTCCTGTCCCATCCCATCTCATCTTCCAGACAGCTGTTCCTCTTCTGCCTGCAGATTAGCAACAGCGGCGCTGCTAATCCAGCTGTGAAAGCGTGGATTAATATATAATGAATGCATGCTGCAGACAAGGTAGAATGGCTGGATGGACCACTATGAATTATGTTCAATGGTGGAATGTGTTAATGTACAAAGATGTTAATATTCATGGGAGTAGCAGTAAAGATAAGTGGATATGTTAATAAAATTAGACAAAAATGTATATGAGTATTCAGCACTTCCTCATTTACCTATATTCATGCTTTCTCTCTAGCATAATTGTTTACATTTTATTGGGGGGAGGGTAAAATCTTTTAGTCAATAGATAATTGCAATAATTAATTAATCAAGTCAAGATTAAGAACCATGCTCAGCTCTAATTGATCTGCAGCTCAGAAGCTCAGACCGCTGAAAGATGTTCAATTTAGGTCATGTGCTGCTTATATACTGTGGGATTACAAATAAATGTATGCATGCTCAGACAGATGCACGGGTGGATGGATCAAAGGGGAAGGAGTTGCTATGTTCTTAAGGAAAACATTCTTTAAAAAACACAAAAACACACAAATACCCCCCCCAAACACACACACACACACACACACCGTGCGTAACTGGGAGAAAAACAAGATGCTCATTAAGAGCTCTAGCAGCACAAGGACTGAAGGTTAGAGTGATGCACCATGCCAACTAAATGAGAGTATTAGGACAAGGCAAAGGAATTCTAGAGAGGCTGAAAGCACACACACACACAGAGCATCACATTGCAGCATCTATAAAAAGACAGCAGAATTGATTTTTTTCATCCTTTGACTTTTTATCTCCATAACCCTCATACATTTTTGAGAAACAGTTGTAATCAGAGAAGCAACCTGAAATGGCAAACAATTTTGATCTGTCTAAATCACACGTCTGCCTCCCCTGTGTCTGCCTATTGCCTAAGTGCCCCACCTTTATATATTTGCCCTTAGGACATTTTTTAGCCCCTCGAAATATCTTCTCAGTATCTTCAAATCATTCTTCTTCTTTTTCTTCTTCTTCTTTAGGAAAGACAGCCTCTTTCTATCTCTCAGTCCCTCCTCCATCCTCTACCAACACCACCAACACACACACACACACACACACACACACACATACACACACAAACAAATCCCCACGCTAACATGCCAACAACATTATAGGGGCATGTGATCTCACAGAAGCAAAGATGGGCTTCCTCCCTGCAAATCCTTTGTTGACATCCCTGGAGCAACAACCTGTGGGCTTTGCTTAGCCAATAGCCTGCCTGCTAGGAATCTCGGCAGCATTTCTGAAGCTAAGTGCAGAATCTAATCTTTCATCACTTATGGAACATCTTCACAGACTCACTGTGATGTCTCCCTGCAGAAGCCTTCAAAAACATCCCAGCAGCTCTGGACTACTGAGTTGGGGGCCGCGCCAGTCTTTACACAGGCAGCAAGTACAGCCTTTAATGAAGCCAGCAGGGGTCGAGGCCTGACCTAAATCAGTGGAGCATTTATTTCACGGATCGCTCAAATGGGAGGAGGAGGAGGAGGAGGAGAGAAGGGGGCGGGGCTTATGAAAATACGACAAGACCATTCAGAGAGCAATGCTGAGAGAGAGAGAGAGAGAGAGAGATGAAGGAAGAGAGAGAGAATTCTAATGAAGGCGGTAAAAATAACAATGAGGCTGTGTCCTCGGTGGGTGAAGTCCCTCCTGTCTCTGCGAGAATACCAGCTCACTTAGCAGTCTTCATTTAATTCCTCAGCAGGGACTGTTGCAAATCTTAGCTGTCTATCCGTTAGAACAAAGGGAGGGGGGCAGCAGAAAGCCCATAGTTAGTTGTTATCATTTAACATGTGTCAGACAGAAATAACCCTCCAGGATTGGATATACACATGCCCTTCTCTCAGATTCACTCAACGGTGGAGCAAAATGATGTGAATTTAAGGGATATCACGCAGAAAGAGACAGAGAGCCGTCTGTGTGTTGGGGAGAACCAACCAAACTGCAGGCAGACAGATGCGATTGCAGCTTATGCAGTGGAAACATCCTCCACCTCACCCTCCACCTCATCCTCCACCTCACCCTCCATCCTTCACGTTGACTTGGTGGGTCTGCAGGCGTGTAAGTCGAGTGGCTAAAGCAGAAGTCCCGGGTCAGTTCTCAAAGGGCACGAGAGACACTTGGTGTTATAATGGCAACCTGGCTTTACAGAGTACACACATCACTTCTTCATCATGAAGGAATGAGGCCAGGGTTACAGAGTCGCGGGCTATGTACAGACGCCTGATAATCAGAGGGCTGCTCTCACTGGAGGCTACTATAACCTCTGAGATGCACCGTTTGTGTGTGCGCGTGTGTGTGTGTGTGTGTGTGTGTATGTGTGCACATAAGTGTATGAATGTGTATGCCATGGCTAAAAGCTGGATGGGAGATTTACAGTTGGGTGTGTGTATGACTGCAAACCCAGGAATAAAGGTTTGGCAGTGTGATCTCTGTAAATGTTCACACATTCTATATTGACTGCTCCTTTACACAAAAGACAGGGTTCAAATTCAAGCTTTATGGATGGTAATCGGCAACTACACGTTGTAGGTTCTGAGCCTGGATCAGACATTTGATCAGACATTGCTGAGACAAAGCATTTGAGAGAGGAGCAGCACAAATGGGTCAACTACACACATGCTACCTTTGAAGAACTCACACTTTTAAAAGGTACCGTCTATTTCTATAGTGGGTCACACAAAGAGGGAACGGTGACCTTCATTCACACTTGGCCAGCACCACACCAGGACAACCGCTGGTGCATCACATTAAAATAACTTTTTTCTTTAATGATCTACTAATTTATTTTTTGCTATGAGACACAATAAAATGTGTCATACTTCTTATGTAATACTGTAGCTTCATGCAATGTTCAACCTCAAAAAGTTTTGAAGCATCATAATTACCTTCACTTCTGAGTAAGCTACAGATAGAAAAGGAAACTCTGTTTGCATTTTGGATGGGAGGCCATTCCCAGATCTGCAGTGACACAGATATGTGTAAGAACTGATATTGGCTGGACCTTCTAATTGTAACTTCCTGACAGTCTTACCAGTTTGTGTTTCTCACTGAAGAACTGAAGAATGTTTTGGGATGCAGGAAGCAACAAAATGTGACTGTCATCATCGGTTTTATGACATCACAGTAATTGACATCATCTCTCCATTCCTCTTTCTGAAAACAGCTTGTGAGCGTTAATATGCGCTCTGTGCTTTGATCTGGCTCACAGTGTTAACAGGTAAGTCACATAACACAGTATCTTTTCAATGATACCTGGTTTCTTCCTGCACAGTCCACGGAAATCCCTTTCCTCGTTTTGTCTGAAGCACACAGAGGTGGGCTTGCTTCTTTGATGACTCTTTATCGTCTGGTTTTCCTACTCCTCGGTTGAGATGTTTTGAAGCATCTCTGACAATAATCCTGACTTTCCTTTGTAGAAATAATCAGATTTCTCCATCATTATTAGTGGTCCAGTGTGATAAGTAAATATGTCGATGATTTGCTGCCGTGTGCAGTCTGCTCCAATTGACTTTTTCAGTGGCAGCCTGAAGGTTTGCATCAATTTTCCCACTAGGACGAGATGGTGCAGGGATGATATTTTGCCCAGAGGTTTACTGTTGATTGGCCTAATCCTGCTGCTTTTGGGAGCCTGTAATCTCATACCTTCAGCATGGCTCAGTCATCCTGGTCTGATTTCTGCTCAAATGCAGGAAGCAATAGCATCCAGGCTGGTGACTGCTCTCTTCTGCAAGCGTCTATATGGACTTGTTCCTGTGTGTGTTCTGGTAATCTCTAACGCACTGGACCTCTGTACATACAGGGGGTTCATTGGTTTGACAAAACAGACTTCTGTTTTGTCAACAAAATGTGATCAGCTTTGACTGGTACTATGATTTCACTCAGTATGGCTTCAACTTTTCTTCCAACCATTGTTTTGTCCAACCATTATTATATGTATTGATTTTGATCAATTAGTATATATTTTTTGCATAGATTAAATCTTATACTCAGAATTTAACTTTCTAATTCTGCAGCTACTGACTAACCACTCTTATGCTCAAGGATTTTTACCAAACAGGAAGACCATTTCTGCCTTGTAGACCAGCTCTAAAGTAAAGCACACTCAATTCACTACCCAGTGCTTCTTTTTCAATACTACCATAATTTAACTGAAAGCAACAACGGTTTTGTCACTATCTGTTACAGTAGCTGCCTGAGAGGAGCTTAAGCTTCACACGCCAGCATGTATGAAAATGAGTCAAAACAGCAGCAGACGATGGGTCTTTCCGATTGGCTGTAAGGAATGTCCTGTGTTCTGTCACATATTTCTGTGCTGGTGCAACAAAAACCCTTTCTTGAAGTGGATACAACTCTTCATCATTTTTATGCCCCAAACAGGTTTCACTTTGGTGTACACATTAGTCTGATTCCTCTGTCCTGTAGCCTCAGAAGCACCTGGTCCACATTCTTCAGGGCTTTGCCTCTGTCCTTCCTGCAGTTCCTGGAAAATTGAAGGTGAACTTGTTTCACTGTAAGATAACTGAATCATCTTGTCCTCTGCATGTCCTTTTCAAACCTTTTTGTTTCCATGTTATTCTGCTGAACTGGCAGTATCACTGCTCTCTGGTGGTCTTTTCTCTGGTGGTCCTTTTTCTGGTGGTCTTTTCTCTGGTAGTATTTTCTCTTGTGGTATTTTCTCTGGTGGTCTTTTTTTCTGGTGGTCCTTTCTCTGGTGGTCTTTTCTCTTGTGGTATTTTCTCTTGTGGTATTTTCTCTGGTTGTCTTATCTAGCATTACCAACATTTCCATTTTCACTGCTGTTTGTTGACAATCGGCCTCTGCTCCAAACTCTCTGTTGTTTCAGATAACTACATTAGCATGGCTACATATTTGGCTGACAGTATGTAGTGTGCAAGTATGGACAAATGTTTTATTTGGCACCCTAAAAATACTCCGATGGAGCCTTTGGGAATGTGTAATGGTGAGTTACATACGGATGCTTTTGGCCACAACTTATAACTGCTGCAAGAAAAACTAGGTCACTTTTAGGGCTAGCAATGTTGGCAACTCTAGAGCACCATCTTCAACAAAAACATATAATTAATTAGCCTTTCTGTCACAATTGTAATGTTACTATTCACATATGCATCTCACCCTCATCAACAGTTCTTACAATTACTACTTATATTTTCACTACTGATGCTGATTTTCCATATTTTTATGTTGTTATTTTCTTAACACACACTACAAGATCATTCAATTAACTTTAGTATAATCCTCTTTTTAAGATGCCACTATTCGTGATGTTCACATGCTTTTACATCAAATGATTGATTAAACAATTTGTTCAACGAATGGAGCTCTAAAATGTTTTGTGTGTTGTTTGTTAAATGTTTTGTGTGTTGTATGTGTTGTTAAACACCATACAACATCTTTGTAAGTAAAGCACTTCTTAGAAACAACGTATTTACAGTTTGTGAGTCTTCCTATAAAAATGTGATTGTTGAGTTTTTCCTGGGAAGAGTAACAATTTACAAAGAATTCAGACTCTCATGAGTTTTTATAAATCAAACATATTTAAAAAGTCATTCTTTGGCACTAATCATGGTAGCGTCCATAGAGCCAGTAGGACTCTGGACAATAACAGTATGTCTAGACAAGTCTCTTTTGTGTTTTTACCCATTTTTTATGAAAATGTGGGCTAGATGATCTGTGGTCTAAACACATCTGTTGAAGTCACATCAAGATCCCTGAATCTCTGTGAGCTTGATAAAGATTATCATTGTTTAATGGTAAATAATTATCACATTTTAGCTCACGCACTATAGATTAACCTTAAACCACAGTGTTTCTAATACACATCCTCAAAGACAGTGTTTCTGTGCAGTGTCACTCCATCTGAACATCTGAAATCAGTGTGTGTGCATGCATGTGTGTCCATGTGTCTATGTGTATATATGTATATGAGGGGGGTGCATTGTTTACAAACAAAGACAATGTGCACTAATCAGTTACTACTTTAAAACACACCACTGATTTAAATGGGCCACAGCAGATGTCAGAGTCACAACTTTGGGCATTCAGTGAATATTTAGTGAACATTCAGTGAACATTTGCACCTGCAAGCGTATTTACATTAAAATAAAAGTACATATTTTACATAAATGTAGCATATGTGTAGAATAGAAAATATTCTAAATCTAAAAATAACTATAAAAACTAGGTTTGTTTAAAAAAAACATAAAAGGACTGAATGCAGTTGAGAAGTACAGGGCCCAATGCAGACTGCATTTACATTTATGCTGTTTAGCAGACACACTTATCCAGAGCAACTTACAAAAGTGCTTTGTCATCCAGACTTAAGAAAAGTTTAAACCTCATTGCTTCAGTTCAGATTCTGTATGTCACAGAACATCTGCATACAGCTCAGCCTACAAAATACAATTCAAAATGAGTCTTTAGAAAATTATTATTTAAAAGATGTTCAACAGCCAATAAGAATTAATACATGCAATAAGTGATTTATTAGTCACATCTGTTACAACAAGGAATAACATTCCTTATTGTTTGACTGCTAGACCTATAACATTCTTAACCCTAAAATGTGATCACTCTCATTCACCTATAACTCTGTTGCCATCTTAAATGTTTAAACGATGGATTGTACACTCAAGTGGTATAACTAGAACCTGCTGGGCCACCATGCAAAAAGAAATCAGTGAGCACCCCCCACCCCTTATTTTTATGTCTCAGTCGATGCTCTCAGGCATTCACTCAATGACGTGTGGAGTTCATGTGATGTACCTTATACTCAGCAAAATCATCAATGACAGTCTTCAAATCCAAATTCCTGTCCCTGACACTTTCAATAGACTGAACAGCCGCACCATTAAGTGTCTCCTGTCTTCTAAAATAAGCATCCAGTTTAAGAAGTCTGTTTTATTCAAATGCTCATGTTTTCTTCACTTCTAAGATCTGCATCTTCACACCACCACTACAGCACAATACATAAAACATTTACAATGGGCTACACTGGCTCACAATAAATAAACATTACATTTACACTCTCATGATACACAGACCTCCACTCTCATGATACACAGACCTCCACTTTCATGACCTCCACTCTCACAAAAGTATCCCCCACACTTCTGATCCAGGGGAGCCTGTGCAATTGCTCCTGCCTCCCTTAAAAGTTACACCACTACATTAATTTGTGGCGTTCCAGATTATGCTAATCTAAAATGCTCTTTGTTGTTGTTTTAATATAAAAAGTACCACACCTAACCTCATGAATTTCACAGGTTATTTTATGAAATTATAGCACGGGACCTGAGAAAGAGAAAGAGAAAGAGAGCCTTTAGTATGTCACAATTATTAACGAAATTGCAGGTGTCCTTCCCTTTTCGTTTTGTCACAAATAAATAGTATAAGATATTCTGAACAGTAAAGGATGCATAATAAAATTAAAAGCAAACATGACATTTCTCCTGACCTCGTTGTCGTCATTAGGGAGGTGACTAATTGTCAGGAAAATGTCCTTATCAACCCGCCTACTTCACAGCTCAGTCTTTCTGAGATTAGATTACCCACCAGTACACCAGCATCCTGCCAGCCCTGCTGACACGGCCCTAGTGCTCTACCAAGGGAAGACATCAACACATCCATCAACACCTCATGACCTTGTGAGGCTTCCTGCGGCTTGCTATGGCTGAGATGTCCCACGTCACTTCAGGAGTCTGGAGACTGTGACCTGGCAGGCTAGTGTGGAAGGCAACATGGCTGCTCAGAGCGTAAAATAGACCTAAGTGATTACATATACTACGCCTGTCTTTAACACGTTTAATTTTAAAAAAAAAAGTTTTTTCTCTTATTTGGCATTTATTCATGCAGAATAATAAATTTTTCATTCGTGTCCCCCTTTTTAGCCCAGCAGAGCAACTGTACTTCAAAAAATCTCTCTGCTCTCTGCTGTGTGTTAAATCCCACTGACCGGAAGCTGAGAAACACTGCCTTCCATCTCAAAGCAGAACATGTAGCATTCGCTAGCCAAGCTGATCTTATCAGTAAAATAGCAGACCAGGTTTGTAAACAGCCACCATGCAGCCAATCAACATGAGAGAAAAGGCAACCATGTCTGGAAGGACAGCGTAGCAGTTTGTGATAGCGGTGTAACATCATTCATGTTTTTCTGTTTTTATGGAGTTGCACGTGTACACTCACTGGGGGCAGCACAGACTATCAGTGACGCACCACTATTTTAATCAGCAGAAATCAGCAATAAAAAAAGCACGCCAATTGATTTTTAAAGGTTCTTGGCCGACTGAGTCAACCTAAGATGACGTGCCTGATCCTGAACATGACGTTCTTCCAAATGTTACTTCAGAAGGAATTATTTATATACTTCCCTCTTCCCTCCAGTTACCACCATTTTATATGCCACCTATTCCAGGGCAATGGTTTATCTTTCAAATCAATTCGTTATCTTTCAAAGAAACATTAAATAGTCATTTAGTAATATAAACTAAATAGTCAGCAGTGATTCATCATTAAAAAAGCTTTTTTAGCCTAGGTGTACAGCAAATCTCGGTCTAAAATAGATATAAATGAACTGTTAACGTTGTGGAATGCTGTTAAATTCCATTGTTAATTTCATGTCTGGGATGGACATATCTAATCTCAACTATTCTACCTATTCCCTTTCATTTTTAATCCTGCACCCAAGGGCAGCAGACTCCAATGATACTCCCATATTCTGCACGAAAATTCTTTGTGTGCAGAGGGCAAGCAGTATTGAGGTCAAGGAGAACAGATCTCACGCTTCCCCGAGGCGTGATGGAGAAGAGGCCTCAACAAGACACAAGTGACTGCCTGAGTCGTTTGGCCGTCCCAGCACCTGACTAACATGGCCACCTCAGCTCGCCCCATGGGAGTATCACGTGCCTCCAAACACTTTTCGTGTCACACCTTCAAAAGCCATTTGCCCTGGAGAACCTCTGCAAATGCTGCCAGACATTCAAATCATTACATATGCAAGAATGAATAAACCCCACGCGTAGAGTAATATATGAATTTAGACTTTTTTTTCAAACCAACCTGTTTTTTTTTTTTTGGTATGCTTGTATTTGGTTAAAAAGATGGAGACTATTGTTTAGTGCATTTTATTTGATGCAACATCAAGGCAGTGTGGGATTAAAGCACCCAGCGGCCGTCAGCTACTGTTAGTCAGGAACTCCATGTTTCTAAAGAGAAGCACTCAAAGCCCAGATACTGTAGCACTTAAACCTCCCTGTTACATTGGTATTTCTAACAGGGTCCTGGGAGAAAGTAAACAAATGTGTTAATGAACAGCTCGTTATTGGGAAAGGATTGAGGCAGGCAAGGGGACCAGGAGTGGCAAAGATAAGAAAGCAGCTAAGTGATTCTGGACTGCAGCGATATGTGTTCTTGTCTGGTCACTAAGTGCCCCTACTGCCTTTTAGATTTGGAAAATGGAAAATATAATCATTCTAAAATTCGGAAAGCAATATTATTACTAATGTTAGGCACAGATATTAAAGTTCAGCAAAAAGGTCGTAAAAGAATGTCTTGGACATGAAATCACACCCATGGCCATTTCTGCACACTCTGACTGAATATACCGATTATTCTGGAGAGAATGAGAAAGAAATAACAGGATTTCCATGGAGCCAAAGTGTTCGGCTTAATCCTGACTAATACGGCAGAAGTCAAATCCACTTGACTGAAAATACATATTAAATAGATAATGTGCATACTGCAATTCTGAAGAAATGCGAACTACCTAATACATTGCAGAGCAGAACTGAGGAAAAGAAAATATTACATTAAATATTACATAGTATGTTTCTTGATACATTATAAACTCCACTCCCCCATTTCCTGTCGTGATGAGGACCATACTAAAAATACACATCCTCTTTCATCAGAATACAAATTGCCTTCTCAGCCAAACTGTCCCCTTCACCGGCTATCATGTGGCACAGCAGACGGCCTCTGCTCGGGAAGGTCCCCCCTAGATCCCCATGTCTAAGATCAAATATACCCACCATGGGGTCACTTTGATGCATTCCTAGTGCATAAGCTGCATTGATCTGTGATCCGATAAAAATGTGCTCTTCGTGTGTAAGAGTGACTCTGTATATTTCTCCCTCCCTGTCCAACACCTGTTTCCCAACTCTGTTAACACATAAGTACAACTCTGGTAGCATCTTTTCATTCCCGTTGTGACAACATAAAGTAACTGCATGAATCTGTAAATTATAGTGAACTTGATACAGAGAGTTTGGGCTTGTCTTTCAAGTCCCTTCGGTTTATTCTAATGTACAACAAATATGCACAGTCAGGCCTCAGTAATCAATATTTGTTTTTCTCATTCAACTCTAGCAGTCTAGAAGAGCTACAGCAGACATGGGAGCCTTGGGAATAATGCGTGTTGCTAACTGATGCCATTTCTAGTTGGAAAATAGCTCAGTATACCGAAACATTGATTTTGATTTTCTACATTTATACAAAGAACTATGCAGAATGCCTTTGTGAGTCTTCTGGAGCCTTTTGAAGCCTTCTGGACAGTTGCAATGAATTCAGAAAGGATGAGACAACTTCAAGAAATCCTTACATTGGGTGTTCTGTCTTCACTCATCTCTAGTTTTGAAACCCCCTGTACCCTTCTGGCGAAATACTAGTAGCCCTTTAACTCCTCTTTTGCTAGTTATAGGTCTTCCAAGACTTAAATGAAGGCAACTGAGTCAACAGAACTCAGTGCAAACAAATCAAACCAGTGTGTAAATGTTATTCAGCCACCTAATACACTGAAAAGCGCATCCATAAGGGTAGTAGTGTCTGATAACCATGGACACCAAGCTGGACTGCCTCAGCAGTGGGAAGTGGGACTAACCTCGTCAAAACTGAGACGAGACACAAGACCTGAAGGCGTTTTCCACTATTCCTTACTCTTATGGAACATCTCTTTGAGCACCACAGCTTCCTGGACTCAGGAGGAGGAGGAGGACAAAATGTTTTGCAAATGGGGATACTATATACGATCTCAGCTTAGGAAAGGAGCCATTATTCCTGCAGATAATCAACGAGCAGCAGTACTACACACTTAAAGGCTGATTAACCACATGTATCAGATAGTATGTTGTTGAGTGTCTCTGCAGTCTGGGTGTGTGAATAATAATTGCACTGCTTTCAGTTCCACTTAAATACACACGCACACGCACACACCGCATGATATTCACACACAAACAAAAACACACACAAAAACACTTACCCGGTAGCAAAACATTAGAATCAGCCACAGTGTGGGTGCGGAGTGTAATTGCTGCCCTGTCAGTGTTCTCTAATGGAGGGCTGAGACCTGGTCTGGTTTGTCTTTGGAGAGTGGAACTGAGAGGTTCCCAGTAGGTGGTAACCCACACACATCCTTGAGATGGTACCCAAATACAGTACACAATCACATCTCATCATGCATTGCAATCATGACTGAGAGGGCTTGGCGGTTAGGTAAGAGCAGACAAGAAGCTGATTGCTAAGAGGGTCTGAATGCTCAGGGCACTGTCAGCGTTTGAGGTCGGCATTGTGCAGCTGATCAGAGAATACCTTGTTTATTTCTGAGCTAGGAACTCACTTGGTCCAAAGAAAACAAACAGTCATAACCTAGTCAAGCGTATACTATTAAAAACATCAGAACATCGGGTTGTTTGCTTCTAGAGGAGAACTGTGATAATATGCAGTAGTCCAATATCTTCACGTTTTTGTTTGATTTTTATGAAAAGCAAAGTGCACACATTGATCATTAGAAGACCACAATTATGTCTCCATAATAATTAGATATGACCTTTCACTAGGTAGCCACGTGCTTGCATTTAGCAGGACAGTGGAAATCAATGAACTAGACAATAAAAACCAAGATACTTCTGAATAAAGGTGATGAAAAAAGACCCAAAGGGAGAATCGTGTCACATGGAGAAGCTTCATGCACGAAGAGCGCAGATCCAATAAAGTGCAAAAGTGCTGTTGATGGAATTCTAGTCCAAACAGCACCCTTGAGCTGCTGCCATCTTTGATTTGTTATATCTTCAGTAATATTGAGTTTAATTACTTTAATTTCAAAGTACAACATCTCTGTAGAAGAGATATGCGCTGCACATATACATACATTGAGACCCACGTATTCAGGATAATTTTGAAGGCTACAGTAAGTGTTTAAGACACACACACAGACATAAACATGCATAAAAACATCCTACTTCTGTTTGTGCAACACATATACAATTATAGGAGAACAAAATCGTCAGCACACTTTACCCAGTTTTCCACTAAACGTCATCTATCCAGTTCTGTGTTTCTTATATGTAATCATATGCAAGATTAAAGGAGATGCTTCAGCAGAACTAACAGCAAGCATAAACGCCCTGGCACTGCTAGAGTCTCTACTGTTTCCATCTCTTCTCTTCTTACATAACAGTCATGCTCTATCTGCATACAGCCCGTCAGTCACACACAGCTGACGAACACACACTCAGGGCTCAGTGTGGTTCTGTGTCCATCTGTCATTCACATTACACCATCAGAACCATAATACTAGTTTATACAAAGTAAACAAGATTTTGCAATCACAGTAATGCCTGCCATCAATGGAACGGGAGTTAGAATTATCTGCAGATATGAGCAGAAGTGTAATAAATCTTGTAAGGTGACTCTAAGATGCGTTTCTTCTTTTTTTTATCAGAGATTGAACTTGCAATGGGTGTTGCTTCTATCCTCTCGAATTAGACTGTGTGTGTATATGTGTGTGTGAGAGAGAGTGAGAGAGAGAGAGAGAAAGAGAGAACTTCAGAGAACCATGTAGACAGTTTTATGAACGGAAATTAATTTAGTATTAATTATTACCATTTATATCCAAGAGAAATAACTTCACCTGTATTATATATGTACTAATGAGTGCGATCTACCAGTCACGTTTATATTCTGTGTGCTCTATAATAACCACGTCGACTTAGTTATGACTTCGTTACAGGTGATAAGTAATGGCCAATATACTTATTTTTGACGGTAGTGGTGTCTTCATAAATTACACTGAATCATTAGTGTAAATGCACACTCTAAGGCACTTTCGTGTAGTACGAAGAATCGATCAAAAATCGGTTTACGTGCGTCATAAAATTAATGTTGTTTGTTTATTACATGTTTCTTGAAATTTACAAAAATCTGATAACACGCCAGTACTGCTAGCACATGGCGATAGCAGACACGACGCCTCGGGGCTCTAATTAATTTGCATAAGGTGGTATTGTATTATTGACTATCACTCTGCAAAGATATTCGTGAAGGAAATTATTCATTCCAGTTAAACAGTGTGCAGTCATGTATCGTTTTATTAGAGCCTACATTCGCCTAACCATCGTAACATGGTAAGAGAATTCGAATGAATATATTTGGACTGCACCTCACACAATTTACCTACATCCTTGGATTCAAATTTACCCCAAGGTCCAAAACATAAACAGAGGGCACTTCCTTACTGCACACAAAGTGGTTTCAGTTCTGTCAACGAATGCATCGCTTCGAAAGGAGAATTCCGGAAAGAGTGCACATCCGTCGAATGCAGCCCCTGTCCCACGAACCGTTCGTTGTCAGCAGCCTATTATTAGTGAAACGATTAATTACATAAGAGGTAGGCCTGTTTCATTTACGAACTACTGCTCAATTAAAGTAAATGCGAAATAACCTTTACACGATGAAGTAGCATAATCTTCTTATAATGCAAACTGTCCATTGGAGCCTACGAGCGCCGTGCAATAAAGAGCAAATGGGGCTAGTTAAGTTTATACGCTGGGGTAATCAAGCTTTCCTTGCGTTTCCGATACGAAAAAAAACATTCATGCAACCCGTTATCCCGCGCGCGGTGGGCATTACAGGATGGTACTTACATACAGAATAGCAGTCATCTAAATGACATGCACGTCAAAGACATAACCGACCTACCGTCATTAAGAATTTAATGCTGAAATCAATATTTCAGATAAAGAGAAGGTGTTGATTGTATCTTTCTTACCGTGTTCAAAATTCCCCTCGATGTGTTGATATGTGCTGGGGCGAAGTGGCGAGTGCGTATGCGCCTTTTTGCTCTTTTCTGCTGCGCGCGACTACTGCTGCCGTGCTCTGCAAACCATGTTAACGCTGGATGCCCCGCGAGAGAACGAGCCCCGTGTGCTTCCACGGCGCTGTCAGACAGAAGGCTATCGGTTTAGCAAGCTCCGCTGAACGAGAGGATTTAAAGAAGAAGAGGGTGTTGGTAGGATTACGTGGTAGGGTTTTAATGAGATGTCACTACGCCGACTGGTGTCAAGGCCCCCATCCAACGACTCTGTAACATGCTTTTTTATGTTAATAAGCACTAATTCATACCTGGTACGTTAAAGATTGTCGAATGCATCATATTTGGTGCAGCCTGTATAAGCCCCAAAAAGGCTTTAAAATCCAGAAATGAACAAGGTCCAACTCACTTCTGAGTTAGGCACAGGTTACTTCAGAGGTCATCCATTGAGTGACATCTTTGAGAAGCAGAAAGCCTTCTTAATAATAGCGTTTGTAAAATTAAAAGAATGTCAGCTATTCCTTGATAAAACACATAAATCTGCATAGTGTCACTTCAAACTTGGCTTTGAGCCCCAGAAACAAGTAGATATATGCCGTGCCCCAAGTTTATCCCCATGATTTCCACTTATGCGAGTTATTTTTAGGACTTTAGTAAATTTATGAATCTGTTTAGTACAGGTTCTTAATCACTGTGCTTCAGTCTCTTTCTCCTGGAAATTCAGTATCCAGAATTTAATCTGTTATGCAGTTCACCACAGAACATAAATATCTTCATTTTGTGGATTACTCAAAAGATCTGTAACAAAGGTCACAATTTTAAGATTCCCTGAAGAGAAGTCTGCACAGTGTGCAGAATGACACTGCAAAAATGGAAGCAATCTTCAGTGTTTCAAAATATGGCAGACAAAGCTGTTCATGTTTAGAAAGAAAACCGAGACACACATAAAAATACGTTCCAAAGACTCATGTTTGTTGCCATAACAGTGCATGATTACTATTACAGTAATCATTACTGAACCAAAAGACATCAACCAGAAGAAAAAAAAACATCTATTCATGAATGCAAATCAATTTATGAGAGAGAGGGCTATTTGTAACGAGTGAGGTATTAGTTGTGAAAGTGTAAGGCAATCATGCAAGGAATAGGCACATCATAAGAAGCCCAGTGAGGCCCGGTCCTGAAGCAGTTCACCAGGCAGTGCGCTATATTTCAGGCCACGCAGGGCCTTAAAGACCTTTTTGTTTGGCATTCCAGACAATATTTACTTTGACAGTAGCCTGTTTGGACAGTCTGTCCATTAGCCAAAAGGCTTTTAACAACGTCAGAGACAACATCTACATTCACATGACAGCGAGTTCAAGTTACTAGCAAGTTAAATTCTTAAAAAGGAATTGCCATTATAGACACAAAACATTTTAACACTTTATCAAGTTTCTATGAACTATGAAGAGCTCAGGGGGACTGTGCTAAGTCTGGAAGCTGAAGCCTCCTAAGAAGCTTATGGCTGATCATGCATGCTGGTAAAAAACACTAAACATTTTTAAAATAAATTAGCAAAAGGTCTTCATGAAGCCATTCCATTACTAAAACAGATTTTCACCCCAGTAGAAACATGCTGGGAGACTCCAGTGAGCTGTAGTAAAGCTCACCCTTGAATGGAACATTTAGCAAAGCATCTTCCATCACAGTCACCAACTGCTGCAGCTAGCATGCCTGGTTCTGGAACCAAAAGGGACCGGCTCACCAGTAACAGCGCCCACTAAACATGCTACACGTCATGCTCCCCAGGTTGTCTAGCGAAGTCAGCTCCAGGCCTTGGACAGACAGCTTTGGAACTTCCTGATTCAAAGCTTGGGTATCAGTTTTAAAAGACTGGCAGCAATAAGTCACCTCAGCTAACCAACACAGTACCCACTGCACAATGTTGGAGTTATCAGACCACGCAGAGCAACCTATGACCTTCATATCTTGTAACTCGAACAAGGAAACCAACAAGTACTTAGTTCATAATGATGTTCTGGAGTCCTGAATTTCCAATCCAAGGCTTTGAATTGAAAAATTTTGTAATCACTCAAAGAACACGATTTGAGTTTTGAAATAAATCCATCAAACTATTTAATTACAGACTTTTGTTACTCAACAATTATTTCTTAATATGTTCTGATAACTTTGACAACTTCCTAAAATCCTTGAATTATGATTTCTGTCAAAATCTGAGTTCCAAGGGATATACATCATGAAAGAAGAAGCAGGGGGTAAGGATGGCAGAGTGATGGCTTTACTATCCATAAAGATAGTGCAGCAGCATAGTCACTCACTGACTCAAGAGTCTCTAAGCGTGCAAATAAACAAAAGTGCAAAGTGCTGCATGAGTTACAGAGCGTTAAGATTCCAGTCTTTACTGAAGCAGATATGCAGTCTCTCTCCTGAAGCAGATATGCAGTCTCTCTCCTGAAGCAGATATGCAGTCTCTCTCCTGAAGCAGATATGCAGTCAGTCATCCATCCCACAGCACTTCACTCTGCTTTAGGCTTCGATGTGCAGCGCTGGAGATCTGAACCTATGGGTTTAAATAGGAGGTGAATTATGGGTGGTAATGGGTAGCAGGTGAGAGGGGCGTGTCAGCAGGAGGGAGACTGGGAGTGGTTTGGGGTGTGTGCTTATGGAAGCACTTTACTTGCACAGCTGTCCTGTTTCTCTGTAAACTTTACTACAATGTGTACCTTATTACAATTTTTAATACCCCCCCTCTCTCTCTTTATATATATATATATATATATATATATATATATATATATCATCAGAGTGATACTGGTTGACAGACAAAAATAATGTGCAGCACAGCGCAAAGCCCAGCTTCTGACTCAGTTGCTCCTGATTTGATTAGTCATGCTGGAATCCAGTGTGTCTCCCCTCTGCCTCTGTCTTGTGCATGATGACTAGCTTTTTCCTGCTCTACAGTTGCCTGGCTGTGAGATGCTGTTGTGATTGAATTACTCCTTTTATTCTTGGGATGTTGATTCTCATCCCACCCGTTCACGGTGGCATGCACCTGTCTCCCAGCCGCTGCCAACACCCATGGTTATCGCTGTATGCATGACACACGTAACTATATTCTCTTCTCTTCTTTTGGGCTATTACTGACACATCGACTGCACATACGAGTTGTCCTGTGCTTTACAATGCTTAGGTGGTTTTAAAAATCGTTTTTAAATAAAAGAGTGTAATTATGTCTGTAGTCAGTCAATCAATAGATAGATAGATAACCCTAACCCTCGAAAGATAGATAGATAGATAGATAGATAGATAGATAGATAGATAGATAGATAGATAGATAGATAGATAGATAGATAGATAGATAGATAGATAGATAGATAGATAGATAGATAGATAGATAGATAGATGCGCATCTCTGTCCTCTGCTAGTATACAAAAGCAGTAACAGCATCATCTATGAACCTCTACACAGTACTAGGGATATTAACCCAATTCATTATCGGTCTAGCAACACGGTGCTCCAGCCAGAAAGAGACTCCAATAGCACTGGGTAGGAATGACTTCACAAGCTGCAACTTGGCACAACGTGCCTGTTTAAGTCTGTGGCTGGACAAGCTTCTGTGTTGGTAGCAAGCAGGGGCTGGGAGGCATGGCAGTCATGTCTTTACCTCTGAAACTGCCTCCAGAGAACCCAGCTTGACTGCTAGGAGCAAACATCTTCTTGATAGGTTTGTTGAGTATTTATTACCTCTTATTAATAAATAGAGATGCTAGACACTTAATATATGTACAGACTTCTAAAATGTACAATGGACAATTTTGCCTATATTTGGCCTTATGAACATCCTTCTTCAGTGTCCAGTAGTAGTCCCCCAAGACAGAGAATCCACTTTACTTGGTAATGCTTTTCCATACATAATGACAGGAGAGTATGTTGTAACAACAACAACAACAAATATATTTGGATTCAGAGTGCACAAATATATAACAAACAGGTATGTTTTGCAAGAAGCCACGTTGTTCTTGAGAAGTGTCATTTATACATCTAGTTAATAGGCCATGAGCATAATCCTTAGTAATCAAACGTTAAACTTTCGTTTCTCTCTGCAGCCTTCATGGTAAGGGAACCCAGCTAGGTGTTGCAGTGTTGTGTTTCAGACTCTATGGGACAGTGAACTAGAAGCACTTTCACCTGATCACCACCTCCCACAGTGTCAGCTAATCCTTACGTAGCTGATTTCACCTGTGCTAGCAGATTAGCCAGATGAGCTATTTCTGGGTAAACAGGACAAGCTGTCCTGTAATCCCACTAGGAGACTGACCGGTACCAATATGGCGTCTGCTGAGGCCAAGGAGACAGGTCTTTAGTCCATCGCCACCTTCAGCTAATGGGGAGATTGGTTTAATGTGCTTTTCATGGCTGTAATCATAGACCCAGTACTAGAAGACCTTTGAGCAATCACTTTTGATCTTAAGGAGGAATGACTGTACTTACACAACCTTTGCAGATCATGAAAAACTAGAAAAGGAATGAATGAAGAAAGACACTTGGGTGTGGGAAAATGGCTCCCTCTCCATATTCCTGGATGCTCAAGAGCAATCCAGTACAGTCTAGTTACTTACGAATTTCACGTAAAATTATATGCACTACTTGGTGTTTCTTTGTACTTGTTTGTCTTCAAATACATTTGTAAATTTTAGTCTAAATGCCTAAAGTAAAATTTACAACGTTTTTGTCATTTTTTGTTTTTTTTTTGTGAGAAGCAGTGCGCATGCGCAGTGACGTCAGCTTTCTTTCCAAGTCAAACTTTTTTCACACGGACTGCAGCGGAGATTTTCACAGCGTGTTCTCCGGCTGAAGAGGGCCGCGCTGTGGTATGTGGTCACAAACTGACAAATAAATATCGTGCTAACTATTAATATGGAAAACGTCTTGCACTCTTGCTGACATGTTGGTGGTCGCTAGCATGAAATGTAACAGTTAGCTATGCTAGTTAAGATACTTATGCCGACCGTAGCATAGCAACGTCGTTCCGTTTAACGTACACGTTTCACTTTTTAAATAAACGTTATGTTTACATGTGAGATGATCTTAACGTGTTAACGAGCCAACCGGTTAGATTAACGGAGGCGAAGTTAGTTTATTTCCAGTTCGGGTTATTGACTTGCTAGGCAGGAGTATTCGCAAAGTAATGTATGATAACTGGGATTAGCAATTTGCGTTCGAAAACACGGATGGTCACCATTAAAGTATTAACAGTGTAGATATAATCATGTGAATGTACTGCAGATTCAAGTGTGTTTTTGGAAAGACTTCGCTGTGTTAACTTGTTAACTACATTGTTGTAGTAAGTAACATTTACTTGTAGTTAAATACACTGAGAATTATGAGTAAATATTACTTGAATATTTGCTCTGTTAAATTTACTTGTTGTTTTTACGTGGAAAAACTTTCCTAAGTTTTAAGTAAACCCTACTCCAAATTTTTTGATCCAGCTACATCTTTAAACCCTACAAGTGGCAAGCTCGCACTGAATCCTGACTCTCATTCTTCACTCTTTCAATGTAGTTACTGAATAATTCATAATAGTTACATCCTAATAATAAACAAATGTGAAGCAGCTGAAGCAGGTGGATCTGTGCTGTGAAGGGCACTGTGTCTTTGCTGCCATTGATACATTAAGCCTACATGGTGTCACTGGCTGTGGCGTTCCAAACTGATTTTTAATATTTTTTATAGTTTGTGTTCATATGTTTATATACAGCGCCTGATAAATGGGCTGTGACCACACAGGCCTTGGGATGGAATATAATGTAGTCGGCTGCATTGTGAAGCCACTCGGCGTGAGATGTTTGCTGCCCGTCCCACAATCCCTCACTGCCAATGGCATCCTGTCTCCTGTCAGTACACGTAGACATATCAGTGATGTATGCGAGACATGTGCCTGGTGTTGTCACAAAGCACAGCTAAAAGCAAAGCAGACCACCTAACTAGTTGTAGATATGCATTTATATCTACAGCATCAAACACTCACATGGGCATCTTATTTTAGATTCAGGATGCACTGATCAAACAGAATGGCCTAATATAAGAATGTTTGATGTGAGGTCCATAGGTCCTCTGTTCCAAACATGAAGTACAATGATATCAAGTAACCTTGTCAAGTACGGTCATTAAATAATAACTGCATTGACAACTCCACCATCACTGTTAGAGAATGGTAATATAATTACAAAATTGGCAAGTCTGTGTGTACCAGTGAAGGTGACATTACACAGAGCAGAGTTCGAGTGGACCAATTCATTAGCAAATCATTACTGCAGTCTCATATATCCCACAGACACAAACTGAAGGGCAAACCTTCAAAAACATCAACTCTCTGGGCTAAGCCCAAGCAATCTCTCATGTGCAAAATTTGTATGGATCTTTAAGATACCTGTTGGCTGGCTATTGCTCCATCAGAACACAATTACAAAAGTGCAGTGATTTTTTAAAGACCTTAATTAGTTCTGTGTTTATGATCAATACATGAAGAATATTAATCTATTTAAAATATGGATATATGCAGATTTGATGGATATATGCTGATGGATCATGGTCTCTTTGATACTTGTGGAAGTGAATGATAAAACATCCAGTACAAACATTAAAGCTCTAATGGAACTGCAAAGGTGTTTCTCCTGTGGGCATTAACACAGAGTTATGATGAGTCCCCTATGGCGTTTTTGGCTATGCTAGTCACAACGTTGGAACATTGAACACACTCACTACATCATGCAGACTGACCAAAATAATAATAATAAACAAAAAACTGCTTCCGTGACCTTTTCTGTAGCCTACAAATTTGCCATAGAAAACTGGCTTCTTACAGTTCAATATCGTGTTTGCAGAATCTGCAGGTGCTAATAGGCTGCAAGTATTTGGACAGCAGTCCAATTAATAATTATTATTAATAATTGAAAAGGTTATTCTTTCTTAAAGTCCTGTTCTGCAATGAGGCTGATGCTTAAGAAAAAAGTAGCCAAACAGCAATAGATGTTAAAATCAACGGGGGGAAAAAATCAAAGCTAAATTAATAATGACAGTGGGCCCCACCAGCACTAGAAGGAACGCCACTGTAATATTGATGAGAGCTGAGCAAGGGCAGTCAGAATTCTAGCACTCTCTCTGCAGTAGCTCAGAAACATAGCAAACAGCTAGTATTCGAGCATAATATGTTTCCGTTTCTGGTTACTAAGCTAAGATTAAGTCTTCAGAGGACTCCCCTGCCTTAACTAATATTGTCAGAAGCCACAGTTAATTGTTTTCTAAGTATTATGTATTAAGGTATTATGGGGGCTTCTAGGTAGGAGTGAAAGTTCCTAAGATCAAATATTTCTTGTTCCTATAGGTATCCAAATTCCACGACATCGAAGCTCGTGACATCTGGCTATACTGCTATAATGTTATGCCTAAAACTTTCTATGTTGTCTCTGACGTGAAGGTCACAAACGGCAGCCTTACCTTTCACATAGTTTTGAATATTCCAGTAAGACCACTGACATTTAAGCAGTGGCTTAACTAGGATCTGCTGATGTAATTTGCTTTTTTATTTGCCATTTTGATGTCTCAATTAAGTCAGTGCTCTCACGACACGCACTCACTGAAGCGAAGTTCATGCAACGTTCCTTGCGACCAGCAGAAGTCATTTACACCAAACGTCAAGTCCAAATTTCTGTCTGACATTTTACGTGGGCAGAAAATAAATACTCTCCTGTCTTCTGAGGTAAGCATCCATATTGGGGAGACCGCTCACGATTTCATTTTGACTTTTGAGCTTGCGTTCATTTTCCATCTGCACCGATGCCACACGTGCACAGCAGAACACAGAAAACGCTTCCCCTTACTGACACCATTGCAATCAATTGCTCTTGCCATCAGGAAAAACATATCTGGTCTTCTGCGGATTAAGATTACGTTGATTATTACCACATTCCCACTGCACCTGACCCAAAAGCCCTATGTTTGTTACCTCTGTGCCACACCACACGCAGCATTACACAAACTGCAGCAAGCGATTACAGGCCTATTGATTACCTAACAGTTTTATCAACTATGATCAGTATGGTGTCCAACCCCACTGAACCTGATTAAGTGACTACATGCTATTTTTTTGTATTACCTTGTATATGGCTTTTCTTGGAATGTAGCAGAATCCAATAAGACACCCAAATGTTCACTGCTGAAAGGTTCAGTTTCTGTGGGTGAGGCTCGATATGCAACCAGTGCTCTAGAATGCCAAACTCTTTAATGATGCAGGGTCCTCAGAGGTTCCAGGACAAACAATCAATAGTGCAAAATAAAATACCCAAGAGTTCAATACATTGAGGTTCAGTTTCTTCGTAAGACACTGGATATGGAAGAGCCCTTTTCCTGAATCCAGAGCCTCCAATAGAGCAGAATTCAGATGTTCCAGGACCAACAATCAATGGAGCAGGAACCAGCAAATTCTCCAGTAGTTCAGTACCTGCTGGGTTTGGTTTCTTCAGAAGCAATTTGGCATGCAAATAGTATTTCAGAACTTCCTTAAGAGGTTCCAACAGCAACAATTAATGAGACAGAGTCCGCCTACTCAGATGGCCATGACCCAGGACAGATGTGTCCAGCTCCCTATTGTTCCAGTGTTCCCTGCATGTTCCCTGCATGTTCCCTGCATGTTCCCTGCTCAGACACTCTGTCAAAAAGTGTCCTGTTAAAAAAAATCTATCACTTTCATGTAATTCAGAATCCAGGTACCACCACATTAGAAGTTGGCAACAACAATTTAGAATAGCCAACCATCTCTCTCTCTCTGTGTGTGTGTATGTGTGTGTGCGTGTGCATTAGCTAATTCAGTAATTCAGTGTCTGAAGCAGTTTAATTTTCTGATTATGCACTTATAGAGGAACATGGGTAGCCAATTTTCAAACATGACTAGTTGCATAGCTCTATCTTTTTTTCTTTAGGAAATCTATTCACCTGTTCCAAAAAGCATATTTTAACCATAGGACTTTCAGGTTTAAACACAAAGGACTATGATTTTTTTATGTTGTAAATCAGTACTATACATATTTTACTAAAAGAGAAGAACCACGCCTTTCATTTGATCTAAATTTAGCTAGAAGCCATAGAGTCATCTCAGAGTAGAGATACATGCTAACCTATTATATACAACCTAATATTTAGAACTTAATTGCACTTGTAATTCTGTGTCATCTGGGATACCTGGCTACAGACATGCCTGGGTGTTAAAAGGAATGTTCCTTAAAATGAAACTGGGTAACCTTGAGATTCTCTTCCACAGAGAACAGAGTTCCCTCTAAGGTAGAAACCTCAAGAAACTCCTTGCATGGACATTAGTTTATTTGAATATTAGAAAAGTGCCTAGCATGTTTCATTAGCAAATATGTGTGGAATATGAAGACACAGAAAACTGGCTGCTTTTGAGACTCTGTTGTAAGAAACATTAAGTGAGAAACCTATAAAAAACTTTTCTAACTTTCCTCACTGGTTTGGAACAAACGCTTGTAGAACATCAGAGGTTTAATATGAAGGTTTGTGGTTTTAATATAACTCCATCCTCAAATCAGACTCAATTAACTATTCTTTATAAAATCTACAATTCAGCATTTAATCAAAGAATTGTGGCAGAACACACTCAGTAAAAACTCTCCCAAACACAAACCTTGCCAAATTCAAATGAGTTGAAGAATGAGTTGAGTTCTGAATACTGAATTCTGTTTTAAGTTTTTTAATGGCCTTTATCAATCTAGTCCCTATTTAACATCACTATCTCAGAGAGTAAGCAAGCCAGGTCTTCATAACACAAAAATTTTCTGTTTTTTTTTTTTTAAACCTTTTCTGAATTCTTTCTTTCTTTCTTTCTGTTCCTTACATTTCCAAATATAGAAAGTTAAGGGACCCAAAAAACTAGGCAACAGACATTGACATTTATGACAATAGCACTTGACGTGAATGATTAAACTGGTTCTGCTGTTGTAGTTCACTTTCACTTCTGTCCCTTCTCTCTCGTGGACGCGTGTAAGCATCTCCCTCCCTTCACCTCATTTACTCCACCACATACGTTCCAGGAGAAGTAAATTAGCAGAGACACGGAAAGTGTGGATGGAGTAATTGCTTAATGTGTTGGCACCAGAACATGTTCTCTTGACGTGGTCTTAAAGCAAAGCAAAGCACAGCCAAGTCTGTTAGAGCAGTGAACTTCCGCCATACTGAGTTGGTGGAATTCACCTTCAAAATTCATGCTTTTATTTTGGAAAATTATAGGTTTCCTCGCATGAGTTACCATGGCTAATAATTCTTTGGGTGGGGTCACATACTTATACTGATGTCTGAACATTAGCAATGTGTTACACAGTAAACACAGCAAAAAGTACATAGTTAATTTACATTTACATTTGTACATGTACATAGCACAACAGAGACAGACCCATGTAGAAGAATAAACATTACACACTGGGTTCAAATATGTACTAAGATTCCCTCAAGTACCATGTGACTACTTATTCCATGCCAGTAGGAATGCTGAAATCCAGCAGTGAGCTTCAGATGCACAGAGAAATGAAGCAAGAAAACGTGAAGTGGTTGTTGTAAAATGGTATTGCTATCTGAAACGCTGCATTTCAGACATGCTGTTGTCATGTGCGTTTGCTGGGTTTGCTGGGCTCAAAGTGGAGGCCCATATCGCATTACACACACCCTTCAACCAATCACAGAGCAGAAGCATCTATCAATTATTCATAGGAAGTAATGCATACGTTGCTCATGCAGCACATAGTGACACTATTATTATGAAAACACTTTCAGACGACTCCTCAAACACTGAATCAATTACTTACTAATCAATATCTTGATTGATCTCTAATTATTTTTAACGTTATAGGATCATTGGAAACATTGCATTAGCAAAATTTTTCATCTTATTAGATGAAGCCTCCATCAACGTCCTCAGCACACTAACTCTGCCTTATGCAGACATGCAACTGCTTAAGTTGTTGGTTTTAACCTTGTCCAGACACACTTAACTGCGACAAGAGGTCCCTTTCAGTGGCCCCTTAGTCCTCTCTTAATTTCCCTTCTGTATTTAACATCTGGTTTGGAGTTTCTCTCTTCATGATGCCAATCTGTTCACACCACACTACCATCCCATAAAACCGTGCTTTGCAAAAGCAAGTAGCTGTTATCAACAAAAATATTTATAAAATATACAGTAATATTTCCTGCAGTGCAATAAGGCACAGGACCTCATGTTAAAAAAGCCATCTATGTTATATAGTCTTGGAACCAATGCAGAGGGAGGATTTATCTATGCAAACATCACATTTGTACCAATCCTTCGATTAAAGTCCAATTTGAGACCAGCTTCACATGGGAGTGATTTAATTAATCTAGATTGCTCCAATTAGCCTCTTTGTGACTGTCTTAATTACCAGGACAAAAACCGGGACACCCCAGTCTGAATTAGCATCATGCTGAAGGATTCTGGTCCTTATTTTTATGCAGAGAGGTCAAATGTTTCCGTTCTGCTCTCCCTGCATTAATGAGAATAAATTTGCATGTGTTTTGAATTAGATTTGACAGATTACTGGTCCTTGTCTAATATCTGATGCCAGTCCCTGAAGTGGTGTTTTCCCAAAAAAGGAGAAATGATCTGTTTGCCTCATATCACAATTGCAGAAGGAAACCAGTGTGACCAGTGTGATCAAAGTTCACTACATCCATCAGCAGATAAACACCTTTTGAAAATGAACTGGATATTTTTAACATTCTGCAGAATAATATGAAAAGACACGAATTCCACAACCCCAGAGGACCATAGTACATCTACAGTTAGCTTTGCATTATGTTCTTTTGATCCCGAACAGAATCTCTCCACAGAATCCCACCAGGGCAGGTAGGGAAAGTGTATGATGAGATCACATCATATCTGAGTTTTTAAACTCAGAGACTCAGGCACCTATAAGCACAACCCTCATCTGTGGCAATTGAACATACGACCCTCATCTGTGGCATTTGAACATAAAAGCAAATAAAAAAGACATGAAAGCTGAGAAGGAAACACTGCACTTTGACACAAAGGGACAGGGATGCCACAGCCAAGTCTTGCAGTCAAGAGCCTTCAGCAGCCCCGGCACTGTAATTAAAATATATTGAAGAATGAGAGTTTCCATGGTAGCATATTTGGGGTGGCCTGTTTTATGATGTAAGGTCTCAAGGTCCCCCCCCCCCCCCTCTTTCTTTCCAGTTTCTTGGGAAGTCCCAGTAAAGGGTCTTTTTGAATAATGATAGCTTTGCTTTCATTGGCAGCTCATGTCATCCATGGCTGCTCTCTCCATTGGTTATTGGTCTATATATAGCTAATGCCATTACAAGAATAAAGTAAATGGTTTGCTCTAGAGGAAAGAAATATCCATTCGAGCAGTGACCATCGTTATAGTCATTATGTTTTGAAATAGCAAACTGTTGGTATTGTGCAGTTCCATCTGGCAGAAATCACATTACAATGACAAGTGTATAGCAGCAGGTAACAGTATAGCTTCTAGACCTCTACTAATACATTGATTAAAAATGTTTGTGTATCACCGTACTATGAACGGTTTACACAACATACATTCAGTTAATCTATGATCCTCTGTGCTCTATACCTAAAAATATATCAAAGCAAAATATATTTCTAACTAAATCATGAGGAGCTACAGAGAAGAGCTTAAGTGCTCCTGATCGAGGGAAATATGAGGAACTGCTTTAAGAGCCAATCTATCATGGAATTCATTTGCTAAGCAAATAAAATCTAAGGAGCAGAACTCAGCCAATAAAGTATGGTAACACGAGTCAGAGTATCTCTGAAGATTCTCATAGGAGGCTTGAAGCTGCCATTGTCCAGAAGAGACTTCCACACTGTGAATGAAACCCACCCTACATGAGCCAAAAGCTTCCCAAGTCCAACCACGTTACCATGGTGAGTTGGACACTCCCACAGTGCCTGACTCAAAGGAATACGAATGGGGGACGAAAAAAAATGATTGTCTGAGTGGCTTTGAGTCCGAGTGGGGTATTTGTAGGGGCAGATCTGTAACAGCATGCGACATGAGTGGTATTGACATCCGTCGCCATGAAAAAGGGTGCGTTAGTGCACTTTCTAAGTTTGCTCCTCGTTCAAAGACGAACAGCAGAGTTCTTTTCTCGTGCGGTTCTGGCAGTCACTAAAAATGCCATTGCACTTTCAGGGTGCTTAGAAGTGGCATGTTGATCTATCTTCAGATACGTAGTGCAATTTAAGAATCAAAGAGCCTATGACTGTCAAGACAAGACCGTCTAACCAGCAGGTAATGTCTCCCTGACCTCACAGAGAGGGCATGACGGTGCTTCTCTGCCCGTGAGGGTGGAGAGCAGGTGTTGCCGTGGAGAGAACACTGCTTAAAGACAAGACACAGAGTGACTGGATGGTGCCACATTAGTCTGGCAGTACCAGCCACAGGGGATTAGTGATGAATCATGGTGGTTGGTGGCAGATGACTGTAGTTTGAGGGGCTTACAGACATGACAACTGTTTCATGACAGAATGGCCATTCAGAAATATGCAGTTGTTCCAAAACAAAAACCCATGTAGACACGTTAGAATGGCGTCAGGAAGGAACAATAATAAATGTGGAAAGAATTTTTTTTTTTTCTTTTTTGCATTATGAGGTCATAAGTGTCTATTTTAAATCGTTGGCTTCAAACAGGGTTCTGTTAATCATCTGATAAAAACTGGAATTATTTAACGATTTATGTATTGATCCTTCACCCTTGCAATACGAGTGGGCTGCCCTGGGTCTGTGAGTGGCAGTCACCTTAAATCACTATTCCCAGAGACATTTCACTTCAAGCATGTCCCTTCAGTAGATGATACTCATGACCCTGATGATGCACAATTACTATCTGACCAAGAAGACTCCTGCTTCAAACAGACCTAATTTTATGGGGTGGGATCTGCGTCTGTCTGTAGTCTTAACATCCTAGACCAGAATTTTCCAGACATAATCATGGAACAATTTGATTTTAAGGAGACATGATACATCTGACTCTAGAATTAGCCAACATAACTACCAGATCCTGGTGCCTGTGCTGTTTGATTTGGGAATGTGCTGCATTAGCCAAGCAGTGTGACTTCTAGTGAGATTATATAAAGTGACTTTCAGCACATAATCAAAGTGCCTCTGATCTGCAGTGGTAAATGGAACAGACCTCAAGCGAGTTGTGGAGGCTCGATTTTACCTCTCCGCTCTCTCTGATGATTGAGTGCTGAGCTGATGCACCTTGGAGACCTAAAAGCTCACTGCAAGCCACCCACCGCTAGCCTGTCCACCCACGGCCTGACCAACACACCATGTTCCTCCCTGTTACGTGAAGCTTTAAGTTAAAGGTGTCAGGAATGTGTGCGCCTGCTGAATGACGGTTTTTTTATCGAATAGGGAAGATCTAATTTTAGCGAGATGAAGATTGGATGAAAGAACATTATGTTAGGGAACAGAGGGTATGATGGGTCATGTAATATATGTGTAATTCTAGGACTTTCAGGGATGCTTTTGCCTTGACAGCTGCAAGTGGGCATCTCCAGCAACTGCCTGCCCTCCACCACCTGTGCAGGGCCAGTGCGTGAGTGCACGAGCTTCTCCAGTTCGCTCTTAGAGGAAAAAGAGAACCCTGATCTTCTACAAAGTCTCACCCAAGTCATGGGTGGTTTGCAGCAAGGATGCTACACAGGCTCTCGTTACTATGGAGACTGCAGTAAGGTGTTCTTAATCTAATAAATACTGTAAAGATTGACCATGGATTACCCTCCCCACTACCTACCTCAAGGGGCAACTTCAACCAGTTGCCATGGATACTTCCCAGAGTACTCTGGCCCTTACCAACAAGAAGGAATGGCTAAAGCTATATAGCTTTCTATAAAGGACTAAAATCATGTGTTGTTGTGCAGGTGCTTCCAAACTGTTTTTGTATTTGTGAAGGATTCTTTATATATCAGTCAAGGAATAGCACTGAAGTGCGCCGTAATCACAGTAAACATCAATATGTAAAACCACGTGGCAGGCGACCACATATGCGTACTTGCTTAGGCAAGGTTTGAAGCCACCACTGTGGAAGAAGTCTCTCCATGCAGATTAAAAAACGATCCTGTCGTCCTCATTCCGCCTCATTGCCTCTGAATCAGGCCGTCATTCCACCCAGAACTGATGCCCTCCGTCTGTTCAAAAGCATTACGCCGAAGCTTGATGGATCTGTTAGAATCCATTCCTTTTCTGATTAAGACTCCGTTATTGGTCTACAGGGTCACTGATAAATGTTAGTTTGATGAAGAGATTTCACTGGGGAACATCAGACAGCGTGATGCACACTCAATGACCACCGAGTTTATCTCCTATATACTTGCCATGGTGATGCTGTAGTCTAGTTTTTCAGTGGTTTATGATCATAAGCTCATGGGGGGGGCACACATGCTCTGTGTAATGTTCACATAATTTCCCATTGAATGCCCCTAAATCCTAACATAAATTATGTGCTATTATTAGTAGAAAGCCCTGCAATTACCTCATTATTACCTCATTGCCAACCACCGTGGCCAATTCTTTGCCCACAACAGAGAGAGACGCAAGGCTATCAATATGAGAAAGAACATTAAACATTATGGGTGTGCAGAGAGTACCACATCATATTTGAACCAGTTTATTTCCAAAAATCCCTCCATCTGAATATATATGGGCTCATCAGCGGTGCGGGCCATGCTGGTGAATGTTCCTGTCTCCCGCTGAGGGTGATGGTGACCTCTGCCGTGGCAGGGCGATCACAGAAGATCTCAGTGCTTCTCACCAGCTGTCTCTGCTGGGTCGGGCCGGAGCTGAGGCACTCTGACTCATCAGCCATAATCCTCTGCCCGGTTCTGTCCATCTCAATACCGTGTCAGATCTGGAACACGCTCACACACACACACACACACACACACAGAGCATAGAATGCTTTTACAGCAGCACTACAGCAGTCTTGAATTCTGCTCAGGCATACACACTCTGGTAGGATTTGGGTCTAAGATGATTTCAGTGAGGATGTAAGTGGAGTGAAATGTATCAATTAGGGTGACAAGATGTGATAGATAGCTGGAAATACCTCCTCGTCAGAACTCCCTGGTGGTTTGCTACTGCCGAAGGAAATGTCTTGTGGTTGAAATGTTGTCACGCGTTCACTCTAAGGGAGTGTGACGCAAGCGCAGGAGCATGTAGGATCAACCTAGACTAAACTGAGACTTTAACAGACGTGAGGGGAACATGAACAGAATACGTTTAATTTATAAGACATACGAACTTACTGACAGATACACGGAGCACAACTAACAACGAGAACTAAGACGACTTGAACAAGAACTCATAAACTAAACGGACAGGGAAACCAGGTGAGTAACGTAACATGAAACCATAACACAAAGCACACGCGAACACGGAACCAGAGCTAACTAACATGACAATCGAACAACGTGACAAGCGACAATAACCTACAAATACAAGAGACAACCAGGAAGTATAAATACTGAGACAGAAACAAGGAACAGCTGACGACGATCACACAAATCCGGAAACACAGAAGGGAAACCATGACAACGGAAAACGGGCGTGAACACGAAGTGACAAAACCGAAACAGGGGCGGGGGCGGAGCCCTCCGTTACAGTATTCCCCCCCCAAAGCGTGCCTCACCGGGGCACGCACGAGAAAAAAAAAAAAAAAAACACACAAACATGAGGGGCACTAACCATAAAAAAACCAGAACTAATTCACTGCTGCATTCCCAGGGGCGTAGTTAGGGACAGGAACATTGGAGGGCTTGGCTACCGAGGCTAGAAGGGACAGGACTGTGGGAACATGTACAGGGACAAAATGGGTAATCAATTGAGGAACGAACACAGGGACTGGGACTGAAAACACGCCACAAGACACTGACACACGGACAGGTATGCAAACCCGTACAGACATAACAACCGTGACTGGGACCAATACAAAACCAGGGACAGAACAAGGGACAAAAGGCAGCCTGGGAATCACACACGAAAAGTCATTAGTAGGGCCACATGATTGTCCTAATCCTGGCCCACAGTGGGGTAGTGTAGTCTCTTCCGGGACAGGAACTGTAGGTGACGACCCCCTCCGGGTCGTGGGGACTGTGGAAGACCCCCTCTGGGTCTCCGGAACGGAAGTTCTAGTGACGACCCCCTCCGGGTCGCGGAAACAGGAAACGTAGACGACCCCTCCTGGGTCTCAGCGGACGTGGAAGACCCCCTCTGGGTCTCAGCGGACGTGGACGACCCCCTCTGGGTCTCCGCGGACGTGGAAGACCCCCTCTGGGTCTCAGCAGACGTGGAAGACCCCCTCTGGGTCTCAGCGGAACTCACAGGCCGCTCCTGGGCCGTCGTTGCGCTCACAGGCCGCTCCTGGGCCGTCGTTGCGCTCACAGGCCGCTCCTGGGCCGTCGTTGCGCTCACAGGCCGCTCCTGGGCCGTCGTTGCGCTCACAGGCCGCTCCTGGACCTCATGCACTTGTGCAGGCCGCTCCTGGACCTCATGCACTTGTGCAGGCCGCTCCTGGACCTCATGCACTTGTGCAGGCCGCTCCTGGACCTCATGCACTTGTGCAGGCCGCTCCTGGACCTCATGCACTTGTGCAGGCCGCTCCTGGACCTCATGCACTTGTGCAGGCCGCTCCTGGACCTCATGCACTTGTGCAGGCCGCTCCTGGACCTCATGCACTTGCGCAGGCCGCTCCTGGACCTCATGCACTTGCGCAGGCCGCTCCTGGACCTCATGCACTTGCGCAGGCCGCTCCTGGACCTCATGCACTTGCGCAGGCCGCTCCTGGACCTCATGCACTTGCGCAGGCCGCTCCTGGACCTCATGCACTTGTGCAGGCCGCTCCTGGACCTCATGCACTTGTGCAGGCCGCTCCTGGACCTCATGCACTTGTGCAGACTTCCGGTACGCTAGCTGGCACTGCAGCAGCTGTAGGACGCGGGTGAGCAGGCTCCCCGGCTGCCGGCTGCACCGTAACCTCCTCACTACTCCCCCCCAAAAATTTCCAGGAAGGTTTAGGGGTCACTCCTGCGAACCTGGCTTGCATCAGGCGGAGAAAGCCGCCCACGGTCCAGGCTATCTCCGTCCTTTTAGTCAAAATAATGTCTGCCCATTCTAGAGCTTTACCAGCCAGCAAGGACCGCATAAATAAGACCAGCGCGGGGTCCGGGAGTGGCGGGATGGTCAGGAAGCGGAGGTACGTTCTACATTGTAAAAGCGTAACCGTCCGCATTACAATCCTTTCCCTCATATGTGTCCGGGCAACGTGTGAGGGAAGGTAGCCCCTGGGGTTACCTGTCTCATCCTTCTCCAGGAAGGGTACGAAGATGTCCACTAATTCACTGACCCTCACATTGTCCGTGGGTGAGAGAAAGCGAAAGGTGTCGGGTTTATCCTGCTGCGTCATTTTTAAGGTAGGTTATTCTGTCACGCGTTCACTCTAAGGGGAGTGTGACGCAAGCGCAGGAGCATGTAGGATCAACCTAGACTAAACTGAGACTTTAACAGACGTGAGGGGAACATGAACAGAATACGTTTAATTTATAAGACATACGAACTTACTGACAGATACACGGAGCACAACTAACAACGAGAACTAAGACGACTTGAACAAGAACTCATAAACTAAACGGACAGGGAAACCAGGTGAGTAACGTAACATGAAACCATAACACAAAGCACACGCGAACACGGAACCAGAGCTAACTAACATGACAATCGAACAACGTGACAAGCGACAATAACCTACAAATACAAGAGACAACCAGGAAGTATAAATACTGAGACAGAAACAAGGAACAGCTGACGACGATCACACAAATCCGGAAACACAGAAGGGAAACCATGACAACGGAAAACAGGGGCGTGAACACGAAGTGACAAAACCGAAACAGGGGCGGGGGCGGAGCCCTCCGTTACAAATGTCCTCTCCCTCTGCTGAAAACGAGGGAGGTGTAGTTTATGGCAGCCCCATATACAGGCAGTTTGATCAACATCACACTCACTATAAACAATACAAACAGCACTGAGCAATGATTATGCTTTTAGAATGTTTCTTCATGCTTATTTCAACCTTTATTTGTTTTATTAAATATAATGTTTCTTATATGTTGTAATAATGTTGCATTTTGATTCCAAAATGTCAGTTAAACGACTTTAGAAAGATTAAACATTAAAGTGTATATTGATAATAAAGTATGCTAGATAAATAATATATATACCTAATACTACAAAGTATTAAATCTAAAAGAAAAGAAAAGAAAGAAAAGTCACAGAAAGCTGAGATACCAGCCTTAACTTTTATGATTTTCTGATCTGGATTTAATAACAGGGATAGAGTACAGGTGTCTATTTCTAGTATTAAGTTTAATAGAAGTCCTAATGTTCTTAACACACTCTGCAATAATATTTCAGGGTTTAGAAGCTATATAAGAATAAACCACTAACTTCCACAAACGTGAGTTGCAAATGTTTCTAGCGGTAAGTCTTCCTGGTCTGAGTGAAGTGGTTGGGGTGATCCGTAAGGCTTCACGAGCTCAGGAACAAACGCCTGAGCTAAACCATTAATGGCCTCAATGCCACAAGCATGACAATGGAGCAGCAGCACGGACAGAAACAGCCTGACATTCATGATTATGTTGTAAAATACATTTATTTGTGCACATGACTATAAAAAAAACCCTTTTCTTCTGCAAAGTAGTGCCTACCCTAACTGCTCAGAACCACTAACGAACCAGTCCAGAGCAGTAAATGCACAAAAAAGCGTCTGGAGCTACCAGCAGACGGACCGGGCGGGTCACACAGAAGCTACGTGACTGAAGTCCAGGCCATCTGCCCACGAGAATGTCCCAGTCAGTAGGGAGACCCAACAGCTACAGAGCATGTATGAAAAAAGTGCTGAGGCGAGAGGACATTTTTTTTGTCTGATCATATTTCTGCTGTTAAGACTTTTTTTTCAAAGCAAATTACATAATTAATTGACTTCATCTATTTTGAACATACAGAGAATGTAGCTAAAATCATCTCAGCCTTACATTACTCAGATGGGTGGGTTATATGGGTTTGGTCTAATGCGGCAGGAGAGATGTGGGCGGATGTGTTGCCGGACTGCGCCTCCATGCTTACTAAAAGATGAGCACTGGTCAGTCACTAAGCATCGCGATGGCTCCATGACCCATTCGGCAGCAGGAGGTCAACGCCGGCTGGCAGTGCTCGGACTCCTCGCCACACCGCCGACCAGCAGCTCCACGGCCATTTGGAGCTGTCAGCAGAAATCAATTCAGGGGGCCCCTTTAATGACACAAGCGCAGTGAATCTTCAGCAGGGATGATGGAGTCAGTGATTGCTAACTTGGGCAGGAGATGCAGCACGGAGCGAATGTGTAATTAGGGGTGTCAGTGGTTTAGAAGTGGCTGATACAGCCTGTTCTGTCTGGGCACACTGCTGGGTTTGGACCCGTGCATACACAGTATGACACAGACTAACAGTCTCGTATTCAAAAACATGGTGGGGGGGGCTTTGTTCAACAAGATATATTATGCGGGTCTGTGCCAGTTCAGATAGTTACAGAGGGTTTTTTTTTCAGTGTATCTGCCCATTGAGCTCAACCATATAAACATCACTGTTGCCACCTAGTGTGATCTTCTGGAGGTGCATGACAGGAAAAGATCATCCTTTCAAGGCACATACTAATGAGGAACGTTTTCTAGGTGGGAACCTTCTGCTTTGCTTTTTGTTTTGTCTCCTCCACTACGACTGGGCAAATTAGACTGCCAGGTCCAGGCGTAATCTTTCCGAAGCCAAACAGAAAGAACAGAAGCAGGCAAACCCATGTAGCTGCACAAGCAGGGAGACCAGACAGAAGCAAACAAACACGTGTAGCTACACAAGCAGGGCTACCAGACAGAAGCAAACAACCACGTGTAGCTACACAAGCAGGGAGACCAGACAGAAGCAAACAAACACATGTAGCTACACAAGCAGGGAGACCAGACAGAAGCAAACAAACCCAGACAGCCATTAATGCTCTATTCATATCAGCTATTATTTAGCCTCAGATGGAACAGAGACTAAAAATTGCATTAACAACAAAATTATGGAATGAGAATCCTGGATAGTTATTTTAATACAATTCCTTACTGAAAAAAGGCATAAACAGAACAATAAAACAGTAAAATGTTGAATACACCTGAGCTCTTAACCTGTTTTGATAAGGCACTGATGACAGTGATCAGGCATTATTTGTAACATATATCAATTTGACATCGTCTGAACAAGCAATAAGTGTACTTTCCTGTGCATGCAGGTGTTGAGGACTGAATTTCCTCTCAAGCAAGATAATAATATTCTGATGTAAGCTCTCCGACATTACTTCCTGTATTTGAATCAAATGCAAGTATAAAAAGTATATGTGAGTATAAAAACATGTATTACTTATCTAATACTGGCTATGTCAGCATTACACAGAATAGTTTCTCTAAGCAAATGTTTTAATCTGTTTTAATATTGCTGGATTGTACATTAAAACAGATGTTATAAATGTTTACTCACATGCTTTACACGTAAGTATACACTTTTTAGTATACACATAAACTCATGAGACAATGTCTTTTTTATATATGGTTTTATATATGGTGTCTATACCATCTAATGACAAAAAGAGATTACTGTATCTCAGAGAAACACTGAAAAAATATTTTACACGATTTATAAGAACTAATACTTTCCATATTCACAGCTTCATATACTTTACTTATTTGTTTGTTTGGACTATTATTTTAAATGGTAAATATAATATAATAATAATAAAATATAATGTAGATAACAGCTTTTGCTGTCAGCCTGCTTGATTTTAATGTGACATGAATTAACATTTTACTTAAAAAAAACAATAATTTGAAATAATCCCTTTCCCATATTTCACTGCAATTAAATTCATTTTATTATAAATGTTTTTAAAATATAAATTGGATTACATTTTTTATGAAAATCTAAATATCTTTAGTTCAAATAGTTCAAAATCCTATTTAGTTTCTAAAACTTTTGCTCTGTTTGAATACAAATATGACTTCTTTTTAATTTAATTTAAGATGTGAAATTAAGACTACCCAGCAGAGGGCAGTATTTCAAAACGTCTTGTTTTGAGTCAAAACTGAATACATTTTAAAATCTGAGATTTATAAATACTTCAGTTATAGAAAATTGTTAAAATATTTTACATTTATTTTTGCAAAAATTTTTCCTGACAAATTTAATAGCATTTCACTTTTTATTTAATTAGGCTTCACTTCTAAATTTGGACTATTGTAGACTATTGTAGACTATTATTTGGCTGAACTGGATCTGAATTACTGTCAGGGACGATGATTCTACTTCAGTGTTAAACTGCAACTATTTTTTTTGCTGAGATATATTGCTCTTAAAAAATGATTTGTGTCTCCATTCCTCTTGATTGGACTCTGCTTACAGGTAATTATCACTGATGCCCAAAGAAAAAGTAACAGGTAATAATAACTATCACTTATTCAATAAGTGACTTCTCTGGACATTTCGAGTTACATTTTTGCAAAGATCCTGGTTCACTGTCATACGAATACGAGTATGAGACCAACACAATAACATATCATAACATACACAAAGCTACAGTACGTTCAGTATGTTTTTTCCTACAGTTTCTTCCTAAAGAATCTGTATTTTGTATGCAGATTTCTCTCTTTACAAAGCATCCAACATTTTAGTTTTTATCTGCATTATATTTTTCATCATGTATATGAAATCCTTAATATATATTTAACTCCACCATAGCACTACGTTTACTTCATGTGAAAGAAAAAGAAGAATGACAATAATGACAGAGAGAACTATCATTTCAGTATATGATTTTTCATCTAACTGCACTGAAATAGTTACGCAGTTATGAATGAAACAAGGTGAGCGTGATGACAGGGGAAGTGTGGGGGGTGCGGATCTTTCAGCCATGGTCTGCACCATCCGTCAAAGGGAAACTCAATTGGTGACCAGTGAGTCTAGTTCATAAGTCTTGTGTCAAAAAAGAATCTTTTGGAAATCAAATGTGTGTAAAACACGTGTGTCTGCTGGGGAGGCAGCTCCTCTATAGCCTCCCCTGGCCTCTCCTGTACTGGGCCGCTGCTATTTGGCAGAGTTGGTGCTCTTTCTCTTGGCGTACATCTGTGCTATTCCATACGGGACGTGTGCTGCGATGGTGCCCCTCTCCGCTGCACCTTCTATGTGGAACATTTGATCGTCAAAGTAGATGTGGGGTCGGATTTTCTCCAGCATGGGTCCTTTGGGGGCCCCGGCCAGGAACAGGGCCTCATCCGTCTCTAGTCCCCAGGCACGGAGAGTCTTTAGGGCCCGGATGCCGGAGCTGGCCGCGCTGCGCGCAGTGACCAAGTATGTGCGGATGGGACAGTCCAACCGGTGGCCCTTAGCATAGAACTTCTTCTGCAACTTTCCTAAAGCCTCTAGGAAACTCTTCAGCGGCCCCTAAAACAAATGCAAAATCAGTGAGAATCTCCTATTTCACTAAGGGCTTGCTATAGTGAAAAGCTCTTCCAGCTGTGATCCATTTATTGCTATAGAATTTTGATATTTTAGATACGCTTTCATACTCTCGGGGGGGGAGAAGCAAACGAACTGTGCAAAAGCAAAAAAAACTTTATTTAAATAAAGAAAATATACCAACAGAAGCGGGCAGTTGTTTAGCAGGCAGTCAAAAGTCGGCACATACATGATCTAGAAGCGTGTTCTCATTTTCCCTCTCGTGTTCAAAAAACTTGTCCAGTCCGTGAGCTTTGAATATGCGCTCAGACTCATCGGAGAAAAGTACGGCGTCGCCATCGAAGGCTACCCTCAGCTGGGTCTCGGACACCTCCACCTGCTTCTCCGGCATGAACATGGTGGCTGCAGCAATTCCTGAGAGAGAGAAAAAATGTAAACCAGCAATGAATGAACCAGTCACACTGCGTACAGATCAGTATGGAGGACAAGGCAGGATCCATGACACGAGTGATTAACAGCAGTTATTAGTGGACTGCATAGCATATAAGGCACTGGAGGGTCACACATGAAACACCAAGGACACGCACAAGGCTTTGGCCAGTGTTGCCTTAGCAACGGCCCATTTGCCCTCCGGCTGATCTGCGCCAGGGAGGAAATAATAATAACAATAAAAAAAACTATGCTATCACAATCTAAGCTAGCTAAATGGTGAACACACAGGCAGCTATATGAAAGAAGCTAATGTTAGCCACACTGTAGAGTAAGTATAGAACAAGGCCACACTTTCAGAATCCATATTTGAAGTATATTTGAAATATCTGGCAACTGTAAAGTAATGTAAGATCTTGTAGGCTTAATGAAATTACTTGCCAAATTGCATGTATACTGTCTGCTCCTTTATTTAAAGTCTAACAAGAACGAACCCCCTTAATCTATTCAGAATTGAATATGCAAAACATATTAATGGTTTCTGCAAATACTGTGATCAGAGGACAAAAGCAATGTCCTTGAGGTAAACTTGTCCAGTTGGCTACACAAAACTTCATTTCAAAAACCCTTGTGATGATACAGCTCCAATTACTGTCTAAATATACTGCACTGTGGCACTTGCATATACTACAACGTATCTAGTCATCCTGCAGCACTGCGTTCATGTCCTGCAGAGAAATATTTAGATATCCGTGGAAGTGAGATTAGATCCATTAGAGATTAGCAGCATTATTGGCAGCATGCATGAGCTCTGAGTGGATTAAAGAATTCATGTCTAGTTTCAGGGAAACAATACATGACACAACGATACATGATACAAGCCTCTGGCTGGTTTTAGTCTTTACATGCCAATGACGTGTGATAATAACCATTTAAAAACACTGTATATAAAAGGTGCACTTAACCATTAATACTCTGCACGGAATCGTTAAATATTAGCGCTGCGTAAATGAAGCCGTGTGGGGTTCACTAAGTGCTCGGTGTTCTTATTGGCCTGCTCACCTTCAGCCAAGGCCTCCTGCACCTTCTCGGCGTCAGCAGACAGGTAGAGGTTTGTATGCCAAGCTTTCAGGTAGCCAATGGGGCTGCTGCCGCCAGTCATGCAGAAGCGCTCAATGAACAGATCTGAGAAGAGCGTGAGACGCAGCCGTGGTCAGCATAGTGGGCATACAGTACACATGAGAGCTTCAGTCACGGGGCAAACAGAACCAGGGGAAGGTCGTATGAAGAATACGCTTGTCAGATGTGAAATTGAAACCACAACAAACAAGAGTCTTGAATCAATAAAGCAGTTCAGCAAGAATAACTGTTAAGAGTGTAAAGGGCGATGAAGCAGTTTAAAACATCTAACAAATAAACAGTTTTTCTTTTTAACTGAGAAAACTGAGTATCAGTATGCTGCAACTAAACGGTCAATATCCAGGATGATGGTGAACCAGTGGAGGGAAATTTGACGCCTGAACCCTCTGCTCAGCAAACAGGAGTGTCCTGGCCAAGTGTGCATAAGGAGAAGTCATCACTGGCAGCGACTTGATTTAGGTTTCATGCTAAGACTAAGATTGCTTGCAGGTAGAATCATTTCCATCTCTAGAGTGAGCACAACACGTCACAGAGGAACAGAACATTTAAACTAAGTTAAAACAAAAATTGTGGTACCATCTAGAAAAAGGGTGTTGGGGGTAAACATAAAGGACCACTGGCTGGGATGAAAATAAGGGATGAGGAACATAAGAGGCTATAGATTAGGGAGCGTGAAAGTTTAGAACGACTGGCTCTGTAGCTGGCTGGTTTATTTTAGGAGACTCGGGGGTACAGGAAGAACCCTACAGCCCTGCTTTCCCCAGGAGATGAGCAGAAGAGCGTGAGAGGCTTGTCAAACTTCTCCTTGATGTTTTTGTTCAAATATTCATTCATTACAATTGGGCAACCCATCTGAAGAGTTGTCCCAGCTGGTTTAACCGAGGCATCACAACAATCCTGCATTTATTATTGTAATATCAAAGGAAAACATACTGCTTTGATTTATGTATGTATTTAAAGTAACTTTAAAGTACATCTGTAATTTGTGCATCAAATAGCTATTTGTTGTTCTACTAATTACTTAATCTATTTCTTAATTGCATAATATTAAAAGAAAAAACACAAAATTAAATGTTGCACAGTATGTATTTGTTGTTTTGTTTAAGAGGTCAGAACATGGTCAGTCACTTGTTGGTTTTGTGAACTGGCCACCAGGACGATCAAACCACATCCAACTGGGTCACTGCAGGGGATGGAGCAGGAAGTGGCTGGATGGAGCAGGAGGTGGCTGGATTATGACACAAAGGTTAGAAGTTACAGATTGTCTCTGTGGGAAGATATGATTGGCCAGCTGGACATATAACCTCTACTAAAGTAAATGTCAAGAAAAACGACGTGACCTAGTGAGATTTACCTCATGTTTCCATATCCCAGGCTTACTGAAGCACATGGAGGCTCAGGGGACAACATGATACTTAATTAGTCACTAATGGTGTGTATGTAAAGCATTTGTACATTCTTATTTTCCTATATCAAGTAGCGTTAAGGTCAAATGTTTATAGCATCAATATATAGCATCAAATAGCATCAATAAGCCTGATAGAAACATAAAGATCCCCATGACAACTTCCACTGAAACAAAAAAACACTGTTGGTGAGGTGGTGCTACTATTATAAATGATGATTTACTAATGTCTTCATAGAAACTTGCTTCTAATTTTCTATTTGAAAATACACCTGCTGTAAACACTGTTTATATAAATATAATAAATCATATGTTTGTATGGTTATTTTGCTAATTTCTGATTTTTTTTTTATAGTTTTTCGGGTTTTTTTTTACAAAACACGACCTTTGCTTCACTGTTTTGCAGTTATAGCTTAAGTGCTTTTACACTGAACAGTGAATGCAAATTGCACTTAAATGGCTTGAAAGTTGCATCGCTGTAAATGAAGCTGTGTCGCTGATCTGTCTTGGCACCCAAGGTAGTTGTGACCTGCTCCATTTTAAGAAGGCATACTGTGAACCTGCCTCATTTGCACAGTACTGGGGGCAGTAAAGTACAGCTGCCACTGACGTGTAGTGAAAGGCAGAACCCCCGTGTTGTGCAGTGTTTCTGCTTCCCGAGCTGAGGGACGAGACACCCTTCGTGTCCTGCTGTTCACACTGAATACACCTTGTCGGTTTGTCTCACACAGAGCCGTAGTCGGCACGGGTGGTGCAGGTGGGAGGCTGGTGGTGTTGGTGCTATTTTGTTTACAAACTTTAAATTATACACATTTTCACAAATAATTCATTAAACTAGAATGAATGGCATATTTCGGAGAACACATAACATTATTTTTACGTAACCAGTCTAAAAATGTGCAGCCATTCACGTGTTGGGGCTGAACGCTTCCCATCCCAACCTCCATCTAAATTTCATTTGTACAGGAGCCATATCGCTGTGGTTGTTGTTGTTAACACTTTGTGGAAGAAGCACTGGGTGCTGTTCTAGTTTCTTCTGCCTGCGTGTTTGAGCAGCTAAACAGCTGCAGCTGAGATAATATGAAGGTTTTACAGTATCCAGAGGCAGCAGGAGGTTTAGAGGAAATACACAAACAGACAGGACTCCCTCCCCCAGGATAATGACTGGGAAATGACCCTGGACTGCACTGGGAAACATGAAATCTGAGCCCATAATTCATGACTGAATAAATCCCTCATAATCATAATATTACCCTTAGAATATATACAATATGTTTTTTCATAGTCTAAGGGCTTGTCTGCCTGCCTCGTTATGGTCTGGGCGATATTTGTACAGCTAAATTTATATTTGCTGTTTTGTCTTTTTGAACAGAGGTGAACAGGAGGTGAGATGACACCTACTGTGGTGGTTGATGGTGTTGATAAGCCGCACTCCTACATGGGCGTGATTGTAGGTCACCAGCACAATATCAAACAGCTCCTCACTGTCAGGGTAGAGCTGGCGTAAGTGCGAGTTAACTGCCTCCAGGGCCTGAAAGAACACAGATTCATATTCTACCTTTCCCACAAAGTTAAGCAGCATTACACTCCAAGTGCAGGGACATACACAGGTAAACAATGAGGGCACGTTCACTTGCTGAACCTGTAATTCGTCACTAATGATGTGCTCGAGGGAGAAAGTGCTTGAGGCTACAGTAAACACCCTTTCTCCTGTGATTTGCTCCTGGCTTTCTCACCACCGAACATTTGGACCATTTGAGCCCAGACTGAAGAGCTGTTTTTGGCATGTACCCTTCATTTAACAGTATGATGAATACATTGTTACATGCCATTAGCTAAATCAGTTAAAACCAGTTAAGACGAATCAAGGAAGTTGCTTTCAATTCATTTTTTTAGAGAATTTAAATGACATAAAAAAAATAAATAAAAAAATAAAAACTTTTAAATAAATGACTAGAATTGTGTTCTTGTTAGGAATAAACTACATAGTATTATTAGGGTTACACTATGTTATGTCATAAATTTAGTGCTTGTGACAGTTTACAGTCAAGTCAGCAGGGCTTTCTGTGTCTTTGTGTGTTACCTTAACGAAGGGGAATGCAGGGCCTGGGGCCAACGGCTCGTTCTCATGCTGCACCTGATACTTCAGGTATTCCTCCACACCCTTCTCTTCAAACACCTTCTGCTCTTTCTCTGTGCGGAACAGCACCCGAGATGAAACGGCTATGGTGATCGCGTTCTCCGGCTTTGGCTGAATGAGGATTGAAAGAAATCAACGAGAGTCAAAGAGTGTGTGAGAGTCTTTGTAGACATCCCTAAACCTCCACATGGGACGCAGGCCTGTAATGCAAACCAGACTCACTTCCCAACATCTTAAGAGAACTAATTAGATGCCTGGAAAAAAAAGTTTATTGATGTTTCAATCCCATAAAGTCCCTGTTTTCAAATGGGAGTTTAAGAAACTGCATATTTTAATAAGTACATATTTTAAGAAACGGAGGAAGTACTGGCACACTGAGACATTTATGTTCCCCCCCTACATCTCAGCCAACGTCTGATTCTCTCGTCTGATGTGAAAGTTAACAGTTAACATAAAGAATTTTCTAGGAACGGCACTGTAATTTCTCATCTGGATAACTAGGATTTACTGCAGTAAATATCTATACTGCATGCATACTTTCCAACATGCTAGCAGGAAATGATGAATGCTCAGTGTACCATGGCAAACAAAAGAAAGGTGGCCTTAGAGAATGAATTCTGCTGAACAACACAGCCACACTGTGACGTGTGCAGTGAATTCCGCTGAACAACACAGGCACGCTGTGACGTGTGCAGTGAATTCCGCTGAAGAACACAGCCACACTGTGACATGTGCAGTGAATTCCGCTGAAGAACACAGCCACACTGTGACATGTGCAGTGAATTCCACTGAACAACACAGCCACACTGTGATGCGTGCAGTGAATTCCGCTGAAGAACACAGGCACGCTGTGACGTGTGCAGTGAATTCCGCTGAACAACACAGCCACACTGTGACGTGTGCAGTGAATTCCGCTAAAGAACACAGGCACGCTGTGACGTGTGCAGTGAATTCCGCTGAAGAACACAGGCACGCTGTGACGTGTGCAGTGAATTCCGCTGAAGAACACAGGCACGCTGTGACGTGTGCAGTGAATTCCGCTGAAGAACATAGCCACACTGTGACGTGTGCAGTGAATTCCGCTGAAGAACACAGGCACGCTGTGACGTGTGCAGTGAATTCCGCTGAAGAACATAGCCACACTGTGCAGTGAATTCCGCTGAAGAACACAGCCACACTGTGACGCGTGCAGTGAATTCCGCTGAAGAACACAGCCACACTGTGACGCGTGCAGTGCAACATGAGCATCATAGCAGCAAGGGTATGTCCCCGATCAGTGTGTCCCCGGGAGGATGACATGTAAAAGTGCAAGTCATGCCAGAGAGCATGTAACAAGGTGAAAAACAGGTGCTACCGACGACATTTGAGGAACTGCAGACAGGCTTGGCCTTTCTGTTCAGGACAGCCTGCATCACGTGAGGGAAGTTAAGGGGTTCATGGTCTGGGCGATGGGGGAGGGGTGTTCTGGGGTTGGATTAGGGATAGCAACACATTTAAAGTGGCTCCAGTTACTGTTACTGTCATAAATACTTCACTCAGAACGCTGCATGAGTTTAGCTTGGGGGCACTGTGAACAGTACAACTCTCTAACGCGTCAAAGGGAGGCAGCGTTTACTCTCCAGACCCAGCACAGGCATACTGACCATTGATACGTAAGAGCTGCCCTGGGCTGAGTGAAGCAGGGATACTTGGGCACATGCCCTTTGAACAGAAGTGTAACACTTCACCCATGTAACGCAACAAACTCACAGCCCACTGTTGGGACGCTAAGACCAGTGCAGCTAGAGGATCTGCTCTTTGTTCTGAGAAAATAGTAAAAGGTCTCTTCTCAAAAAATGTAAATAATGATTTGTGAATCAACTTTCTTGTCATTTTTCCTAGAAATATATAATATTGCAGCTGAATACTGAGCATTAGAAATTACAGTTCCATAGAATGATGATCCTATGATTTGCTAGAGAATCGGTAGTAACTGCCCTCAAATTGACTGTTTATGTATTCTAGCATAATTCAAATTGTAATGATTTCAATGTGCCCTTAATGAAAATTAGTACTGTATTTTACTCTGTATAAATGTTGAGCTAGACAATAGCAGTGATTTAGCAAGTTGCGTCATTCATTATAATGAAAATAATTTTTCATCACAAAGGCTCTAGATATTTACTCCAACAAAAACAAAACCTATTCTGGAAATAACCCAAATGTCTGATTTCAATGTTCAACACATAGCATACGTTGATATTATGTCATAAAGCCCCTGTTGTGAAAGCATGATACCATGGTTCCAAAAAGTGAATGTATTGTTAGTGTAATTCACCAAAAGCACCATGCATTTAGCACGAAGACATCCTCAAACAAGATGTTAGTGAGAGTGCAGTAATGGAATCACTGTACCCTGATTTCATTGGTCCAGTTCTGGAATACTTACAAAGAAAATGCCTCCTTCCACCTTCCTGGCACGTCTCACGGGTCCCTTTATAAAAGCACACTTCATGTCAGTCTCTAAGAAATAAGTGTAAGGAAACTGTATGTGAAGGAGGATGTAATACGAGTGCATATACAATTTTAGAAAGTAGTTGGCCGTAAGGTCTATCAAAATACTAAAATCACAGACTGAGGGCCTTACTGTGGACTACATCTGAGAGCGTGGAGTACGCTGAACGCTGATGGAACGTTATTACGTTAGTGTTCCTAATATACTCAACAATAATACCAACATTGCACATGTTGTAGCATGGATGGCATAGAATGTTTTTTCAAACGGTTAAGCGACAGAAGGAAACTGAGTGAAAGTGCAGCATGCTGGGAAGTGAAGGAACCGTCCTGTGGCAGTGTGTCATGGAGACTAGTGCTTGGAAATGCTCTGCTAATTCTGCCTCTGTTGTGCGTGGTGGTATTTATAGTGCAAACTCTGACCTTTCTTTAATTACACTGTAAGTACAGATTCATATACCAGTGTCCCAGATTGTGTTGTGGGTTTTTTGTGCTTCAAATGTAGCCATTATAGATTAGAAATTTGCATAATCCTGAAGAATAGAAGGATTAATCAACAATAACTGGACTAAGCTCTTACACAAGGGCAACAGTTGGCACACTTCAGTCCTATATGTCACTCTGGTGGCTGTTGAGTTTCCCCTAGCTAACGGATTCCAAAATGGCCAGGTACTGGGCAGATGGGAGGAGAGGAGATGATAGCAAAGGGTTACAAGGGAAAAGGGTTTATTTATAGAGTACTGACTCTAGAAGGCAGAAAAGAATGAAACGCTGTGGGACGGAATGGCATGGATCACGGGATGTTGACAAGCTGGCCGTTTATTTCAAACTCCTACACATGGGTATTCAGGGCCCAAAAAAGTTTCTCATTCACAAATCTGCTCAATGTAACTCATTCATTCATATTTCAAATCTCTCTCTCTTTCCCTTTCTCTTACAAGCTTACAAAAAGTCCAAAACGGGTTCTCCCTTCTAACCTTAAGCAATCAACATGATCTTAGAACAACTATCATTGTAAACCATCTACATCATTTGACGTATTGTTTGAACTACTGTTTACATACATTGCCTTTGTCAGCACTCTCATATTGTTATTGCCATTGTATCTGACAGAGAGCATAGCAATATCCCATCATCAGCACTCAGTGCTGCAAGTAAGCACTTCCTGACGTGAGCTGCACCTGCTCTGGCTCATATGGTATTATCCCTCCACTTTTAGCTCTGTTACTTAACCACCCTCTCCAAGTTGTGGACGTGTGATTATGTTCTACGTCTCTTTTATCAAGCCTGACACAAACAGCATTAAACCACCAGAGAGTAAACATCAAATGGCTAGTGGTCCATTGCCTGGTTGTCATTCAAAGAATCTGGCACTGTCATGTGCACACAAGCCACCTTAAAAGACAAGCAGTTCACCTGTTCATTTGTATTAGACAAGATAACCGTGACAGTAGACAAGAGAAAGTGCGGAGGCACAGCAGTTTGTGTTCTTTACATTTACGTACTGAGAGGGTGAGTGAGAGAGAGAAAACATGGAATAAGAATCTGCAGATGTGACTTGAGAAACACATGTGAAATGTAAACGTCTATCTTACTCTACTCTAGGACATACTCATAACACACTGGCACCTTAATGAAAGAGAAGGTACAGACGTACTGACACTAGGCAGACTTACTGTTTGGGGCTTCTTGGTGGGACCCACACTTTCATACAAGCCCTTGCTCTCATCCCAGGAATCTTTGCTGTCACCATTCGAAGCCAGGGGAGAGGTTAAGGGCATGGGGCTCTGGCCCTTCATGACCTGTCCTGGGTCAAGATTCATTCTTCTCAGTTTCATTCATTAACCATGGTTCCAGTAGTGACTCACACAACACATGCACACTCACCCATTCACCTGCTCTCTCTCTCTCGCTCTCTCACACACACACACTCCCATGTACACACACACACACGCACTGTATGACTCCTGGCCAGAACAGTGTCCGTTAGCTCTGCAGATGGTATAGCCCCTAGTTCTGCATGTAATGGAGATGTTGGCTCAGCTCCTGCTGATATGGCCGTACCGCCGTGCTCTGTGTCCTGTCCCCTCTGACGTGGTGCTTGCAATCCTCTGTTTGTGCGCTGTGTTGATATCCACCCCCTGTGTCACTCCCTCCCTCTCACCCCCCACCGCCAATGTCTGTCTATATCCCACTACCTTGCACGTTCTTCATGTCTCCATCTCCATGAACAGGCAACTGCAATGTGACCAACACATATAGGCAACATTTAACCCTACTCTGTCCTTGCATGCTGTTGGATACACATACGTGTGATCAGAATATTTCAACCAACCACAACAGGGCCTTTTCATCCTGTAATCTTTCCTCTGTCCTTGCTTTTTCGAGCTTTTGCACTGGAATTGGCAAATTGATTATTATTATTATAAAGAGTTATACTGTAAGGTTCAAACCATATAATTGACAAGTAGAATAATTTCAGCATTCCTAAGTAGGTGAAAATTTGTTTATTCATATTTTTTAGCTGAAAAACAGCCCACTGAAAAACAGCACTTATTTTTCTGAAGCATTCAAATAAACGTGCTCCCCCTTGTCCTGGTTGCAGACCTCTGTCTCTTTAAAGGCTCTGAAGAGGGTGAGGCACGTGCAGCTTGATGACCAGTTGCTAAGCAGCTTTCCAGCTCTCATTTTACTCTAACCAGTGATTGGCTACTCTGAGTCAGCCCTGATAATGACTGTAGGGCTTGACTGACAGATCACTTTGCTGTCACATGCTGTTGAATACCATGTGCTAACAGCACCTTCTTCTGTAAGAAGGAAGAAATACATATTCTGGTATTTTCCAAATTATAGCTCAGGTGAGAATACAGGTACATTGTATCTGAAACAATGAGCATCATATCACTATGATTGTCCAATATAACCAGACATCAATAATAATCTAAATGTTTTATTTATTTGTTTGTGTTCATTTGTATCTTGATAGGCACTACATAAATATAATTTCATTGATAACTTCATTCAGTCTTTTTTACTACTTCATGTAGCTTCATGTAACTCAATATTTATAACAACATAGTGGTTTTTTCCATTATTCCAGTTGACATGACACGTAATCAGTCTTGAGATTATGTATACTGCTTCATAAGAGCCACTGAAGTGAATCAAATAGCAAATACCAGGAATGGCTTCATGGCTTCACTGGTTTTATTTTTGTTTAATTTTTTTATGTGATGATCCAGAGGAAGAATCTGCTCTGTGCATGGTTAATAAACTATTGAGGATTATATATTTTTTAAATCATTAAGCAGTGATACCACAAATATGTTTTTCTCACAGTAATGTATTCACTGAAAGTATGCTGTATTAAACATATCATATGTCTTGTGTCTTTTGTTAGAAATCTCACAAAATGATCCTACTGAAAAAGATTCACTCTTATATTTTAATTTTCAGTGTAGGATTGGAAATATATATTTTTTAAATGTAAGCTTTTCATTTGATGATATTCTGTATATCATCAATCATGTATATTGTCGCAGTACTAACCATAGACTGTACTAAAGCGTATCAGTTACCGCTGATCACATGTCCTGGGACTTTTATTTTGGGAACTGTTTTGTCGTACGTCGGTAGCTAGGTCACGGTGTAGTTCACGCGGTTGTAACTCAATGCAATAAAAAGCGAGCCGAGCTGATCTATTTTTTAAGGACTGAAGAAGTCATGATTACTACTCGTTTTCGTTAGGTTTTTAGTTTATGTAATTGTTGAAAAAATAGTACATAGTGGTTATCTATTTTATATATTTTTCGGGCAATGGAGCAGACGGTTCCTAAAAAGTAAGTAGCATTGAGCTTGCTATGTAGCTAGTAGCTAGCCTAAGAGTCTAGTTAGCTATCTAACGGTAACGAATGTGGCTATTAACGCGCCTTGTTATCAACTACGCATTATCGCTTAATGGAACTACGCAGCCCCTGATAATAACATTGTTGGCGAATTAGCTAGCTAGTTAGCTAACCTAGCTTTATAACTGTCTGTGTTGTTAGATATTTAGACAATAGTCTACTTGGTACTTGTAGACAGCTAAGAAAGCTAGCGAAGTACACTGAGTATTAGTTAGCCAGCTTGTTATGGTCAGTGTAATTTCGCGTTGTTATTAAAAGTTTAGTTGGTCTCTATTATGACCTAGCGTGCTAGCGTCAGCTGATCTGTACATAACGGAAGTTAGCTCAGTTGTCAGGAAATGTCCGTCACTCGATTTAGACAGCCAACACTTCACTGTCTTCACAACTGTCTTCACAGTAAGTTAAAGAAGCTCAGTGAAGACAGTCTAACAAAGCAACCAGAGGAGGTCTTCGATGTTCTCGAAAAGCTTGGAGAAGGGTAATGAAAACTATTAAATTAATATTTTATCACAAGCTGGACATCTATGCATTTACACTTCAGTTGATGATCATGTTTGTCCAGGTCCTATGGCAGCGTATTTAAAGCTATCCACAAAGAATCAGGCCAGGTAGTGGCCATTAAGCAGGTTCCGGTGGAGTCGGACCTGCAAGAAATTATCAAGGAGATCTCCATTATGCAGCAGTGCGACAGGTAAAACGTCCATAAGGATCATATCCTTGTACTGAATGTTTCCCTTATGTACACACTGTATCTATTGTATGCACGTGTTTTAAAAGTTCAATGTCTGAACAATATGTGTGATTGTAATATCAAACATTATGATAATAAATGAGTAATTTTGGTATTTATGTATATTGTCTAGTCCCTATGTGGTGAAATACTATGGCAGTTATTTCAAAAACACAGACCTGTGGATTGTTATGGAGTACTGTGGTGCAGGGTCTGTATCGGATATCATCCGGCTACGCAACAAAACGGTGAGTAGATAATATGGTCACAAGGGGAAAATTTAAAAAATGTTTTCTTTTATCTCAAGGTTAACCATAACGGTTTTTGTTTTCTTTATGCTTAGCTCACAGAGGATGAGATTGCGACTATACTTAAATCTACCTTGAAGGGTCTTGAATATCTGCACTTCATGAGAAAAATCCACAGGGATATCAAAGCTGGGAACATCCTGCTCAACACAGAGGGACATGCTAAATTAGCTGACTTTGGAGTAGCTGGGCAACTCACTGTGAGGGTTTTTGTTTGTTTGTTTGTTTGTTTGTTTTAACGTAAATACACTGATTGTAGCTCCTGGTCTATGCACGCTATGTGTCCTTCAATGCAGTTGCTAATATATGATTAGTGATCATCTGTTCACTTTGTCTTTCAAAGGACACCATGGCTAAAAGGAACACTGTGATTGGCACACCATTCTGGATGGCTCCTGAAGTGATTCAGGAGATTGGGTACAATTGCGTGGCAGACATCTGGTCCCTTGGCATCACCTCTATAGAAATGGCGGAGGGCAAACCTCCTTACGCAGATATTCATCCGATGAGAGTGAGTGTAATATATTTATGGGTAATATTTGAGTAGTGGAAAATAAACGAGCTTTCATGTTAAGCTTTTGTTTCGGCTTTTCTGCCCTCAACTTTAGGCTATTTTCATGATCCCAACAAATCCCCCTCCAACATTCCGGAAGCCTGAGCTATGGAGTGATGATTTCACTGATTTTGTAAAGAAGTGCTTAGTGAAGAACCCTGAGCAGAGAGCTACAGCCACCCAGCTGTTACAGGTATCACACGCTACCAGCTGTTACAGGTATCACACGCTACCAGCTGTTACAGGTATCACACGCTACCAGCTGTTACAGGTATCACACGCTACCAGCTGTTACAGGTATCACACGCTACCAGCTGTTACAGGTATCACACGCTACCAGCTGTTACAGGTATCACACGCTACGCCTGTTGGACGGTTGTCTATTCTTGTATAGGTGAATTAAAACAATCACCATGACTAATTTCATGTATTTTTCCAGCTTCAATAACACTTTATTTCACTTTGTTTTGTAGCATCCCTTTATTACCAATGCCAAGCCAGTGACCATTCTGAGGGACCTGATCACAGAAGCCATGGACATGAAGGCCAAGAGACAACAGGAGCAGCAGAGGGAGCTGGAAGAGGAGGATGAAAACTCGGTAGGATTGGCGCGCGGGAACGATCCTTTTTGTTTGCGGCCTTTGCACTCTTGCCTTGTGTGCGTCTCCAGTTCTGAGCTTTGCTGTGCGTGTCGGCTATAGGAGGAGGAGGTGGAAGTGGACTCCCACACCATGGTGAAGTCTGGCTCGGAGACGGCAGGCACCATGCGGGCCACGGGCACCATGAGCGACAGTGCTCAGACCATGATCGAGCACGGCAGCACTATGCTCGAGTCCGACTTGGGCACTATGGTGATCAATAGCGACGAGGAAGATGAGGACGAAGACGTAGGCTCAATGAGGAGTGAGTCGTTGGTCTTTCACAAAATTTGTTATATATATATATATATTAAAATATGACACTTGAATATTTGAATATATGAATATAAAATGCGCTTTTCCCCCCGTTTACAAATAAAGGGAACCCTACAGCGCAGCAAGGCCAGCGGCCATCTTTTATGGATTACTTTGACAAGCAGGACTCAAATAAAGCTCAGGAGAGTTACAATCACAACCAGCAGGATCCCTACCTCATACCCAAGACTGCTTTCCCAGATAACTGGAAAGTACCCCAGGATGGAGACTTTGATTTTGTAAGTACCCATGCACCATTTAATCTTCCCTGTCTGTTAAAATTTAGTGCAGTATTGAGCAGCCTGGTGTGTGTGTGTGTGTGTGTGTGTGTGTAGCTGAAAAACCTAGACTTTGAGGAGCTACAGATGCGCCTGAGTGCTCTGGACCCGATGATGGAGCGCGAGATTGAAGAGTTGCGTCAGCGCTACACTGCTAAGAGACAACCTATCCTCGACGCCATGGATGCCAAGAAACGCAGACAGCAAAACTTCTAAGGCTGGAAAAAAATGCACATTCAAAATAAGCAGACCACACATTACGTTTCCTTGAAGATGTTCCATCCAGTTTTATGCTGAGGCCCTGCCTCGTTGAGTAAGCCCCCTGCCGTGTGCTGATCATGGGAGCACTGGCTAAGGTGTGAGTTTTTTTTGTGAGTTTGTCCTCTGTAGGAAACCTGTAGGAGACCTGAACCATGTCTTCACAGTAGCTCTGAACAAATTCCCCAAAATCCTTAACATTAAAACTATAACTACTGTAGACAGGAAACACAGAGTCAGCAATAGATACAATTTGATAATTTCAATTCATTCCACTGAAAATCAGGAAATGGTGCAGGGCATGACTGAAGTACCACCATCTTGACAACGCAGAATCAGGAAGGTGTCCTTTTTCTTCTCCCCTGTATGTTTTCACATTTATTGCCCTAGCTACAGTATCACCATATACCACTCTGGTGTACCTTAATGCAACTACAGTGGAATGCATGACTTAAAATCTCTGAAGTTGTGATATGTCTTAGGAGAAGCACATAAGACACTCTTGGTTGGATGTTTAAAGTTTATTTTTCAAATGGGGGAAAACAGACAATCAAAGATGGGGAATGTCTTAGAGAGCATACACTGTTCATTCCCAGTTAATTAAACTAATGGATTTTTTGTTTTTGTCTGAAATAGGTTGAAGTGGAGTACTGCAGTTATTGGACCATGTTTTTGTAGACGGAACTTAAAATAGGCTTTGAATGAAGTTTTAAATATGTCCTCTTCATAGTGGTAATAGGCTGCAGACTGTGGAATTTCTTACTGTACTTCCCATTAAGATTCATCATAAGGACACAGTTTAGCCCTGTAAATACATATGGACCATGTATGTTTCTTGTGTTTGGTTTCTGTGCTGAATGTAATGTTTTGTCAGTTTTAGATGTTTTGAACATGCATCTTCATATTGCTGTTTTCATTCTGTACTAGTGCCTCCATCACATGTTTAGCATGGTAACCACTCCTGTGTGGGAGAAGTTTGCATTTGCTCACACTCCTTCACTTTGTCTCAGGGGCTTCCTCATAGCTTCTCATTGTCCTTCTCATCTCTGTCAAGGATTGGTTGGTTTATAGACTGTTCTAGTATAATCTCTGTTTCTGTGGGACCAGTACAATTATTTGATCTGTTATTGAAGCCTCAGCAATGCTACTCAAATTTAATCTGAAAAAATCTGCAGCACACATGCTACAAAAGGCAACCTAGAATACACGTTGGCCTTTATGGGGTTCCCTACTCTGTAGCCCATACTGAGGACCTTTTTTATTGCTTTTAAACAAAATTATATGAACTTATCAATGTTTGCGCTGGTTTTGCAAGACTGTGCTTGTAAAGTCAGGTTAAAGGTGTGCTTAAAATGCCTTATTTTATCCTTTGAGTTACATCAGTGCGTTTCATATTTTGACATACATGGAACTATTTTCATTGAATATCCTAATTTATTATGCATTATTCATTAGCTTTTATTGCTGCTGTGCATGAAAACCTTTGTAATAACAAATTGAATGCTGATTTCTCTACCCTTAGACACATTACATTTTGTATAAACAAAACTCTAAACATGCCATCATTTTTTCTACCCGTTAGAAGAGTACAACCTGGAGGGGTTTGCCTCTTCTGTTAAGGAGAAAGGTTTTCTTCTGGTCGGAGTTTGTTACTCTGTCCCCCAGGGTGGTGTTTAAGGTCCATTTTCTGTCTTCTTTTCATCTTTGTTTAAGTGGACTTGTTTTAAAAATGTCTGATTCTTGTCTCAGTAAATGTTTTAAAATGTGACTATTTTTGCTTTACCATCATATCTTATATGAAGGAAACTATACATTAGTACTGATGTACAAAGTTATTAGTATTGCATGTCTTGTTTATTAAGAACAGTTTCCGTATACGTAGAAGTATACAACACACTGAATAAAGCATATTGTACAAAAACTCACTGCAAAGCAAATGTGTTTGGATTGATTTTTCTTATGTACTCACGACTAAAGATGTTGCTTGCTCTTTTTCGCACCCTGTCCATGTGATGTAACGAATAAGAAATTTTGTTAGACAAAATTAAATTCTCAATGTTGTCTTCACTGTGAAACAGCAATGCCCTACAGTGTTTATATCGGTTACCTTAGTTACCCTGTTACCTTACCTAGTACTACACACATATCTAATTTGCCTTTTTATTTGCATTTAATCTCGATTAAAGATGACATGCCTAGGAATTTGCCTTTGGTCCATGCGTACGAATTAGACTTATGTTTATCTTATGCTTGACTAATTATGCCATGTAATCCTAATTTTAAAATCTAAGTGCGCTTTGTCCAATCCAGTGTGCGTTAATATCTGAATTATTACGGTACACTGTGTCACATGAACTGGAAGTGCCGTGACAAACTCAGCGCGCCTGTCTGCTCCTCAGAAAGTTTGCATCCATTCGTCTGCACGGAGAATTCCGACGAGAAACGATCTGCAAATAATGTCAGCAATAATTCGACGGATTATCAACACCGCTGCTGCTCCAGCAGCAATTGGTCCTTACAGGTCAGAAAACATTTCTGGAACAATATTGTTATACCTTATAATATTTTTGTGTTTGTGAACCCAATCTCGTGCCCCTTTACCCTCCGTGTTCTGTTAGGCCCACTCTTTGGATGACATTACTGACAAACGTTAATTATTTGCTCGATATTTGTTCGGAGGCGTGTCGTTGGAGAGTATAAGTGAACGCAGCAACTTTATGGAAGACACGTCTTGCTTTTTCTTCTTATATTGGAGATGACTTCTATTCGAAGAGTAATACTATATTCACCTAAAGCCCCAATTAGGCAGGGAATATACAGGTAGGCGGCTCTTGTGTGATAGAATAATGTTATGAATTGGCTTTCGGTAACATTTCATTTAGTATTTAGTAAAGCAATCCCGTAAAGGTTAAGGCTGCACCATCTTTATTTCTCTCGAGACACATTATCACATATCTTTTAAATTGCTCAACAAAATTGCACTTTTTAAATTGTTATTTTATTCCGGGCACTTGAGACGTGATTGAGGGGAAGGAACGAACTCAGCCAATAGACGCCGCGCGTACCTAGCAAGATTTATTTCTATTCCGGAGTTTTTTGGTACATGTTCTAAAGATTTAAGTCTGTTACGTGGATTATTTTTCAGCAAAAATGTATAAAACATAAATAATCTGTTTTTTTCAGCTACTGTCCTCATGACGTCAAAACCCCTCTTTTCATGTGTCCTGCGTTTTATTTACTGTTTTTAAATTCAGCCAGGCAGTGGTGGTGGATCGCATTATGTATATCTCGGGTCAAATCGGTTTGGACGCAGCATCAGGACAGTTAGTTACTGGAGGGGTGCAGGCACAGGCCAAACAGGTGAGACACACAGACTCAGTGGGAAACACTCGACAAACTAATGTGGTCGTTAATTTTAGAGGGTCCCAACATGAGCTTTGAATATACAAAATGTTTTGCTTTTTTTATTCAAAGGCACTTATTAACATGGGGGAGATCCTGAAGACAGCTGGATGTGGATATGAAAATGGTAAGGCTTTCTGGATTGAGAATTCTTTTGTGTCATATAATATGTTGATCTGGGGTTTTGTGTGTGTGTGTTTCAGTTGTCAAGACGACAGTGCTCTTGGCGGACATCAATGACTTTAACTGTGTCAATGATATTTATAAGCAATGTAAGTACACTGGGGTTTGCTCATAGGCACTGCTAAATTCAACAATGGCCACATGGTGGCACTGTTTTCCTCACTGTATACCTGAATTAATAACAGCTCATAGGTATTTCCTTTAGCTCACAGGGCAAATGAATGAACTGAGTAGTCGTGTTGTTGTGATGAGTGCTGCCCAGAAAACTGCTGTGTTTGATTGTGATTTAGATGTATTCATTGACCAGTTATGCAGTTACAATTATGTACTTTAACAAAGTAATCTAATTTTAGATTTTTTTAACCACCCTGAATTACAGTTTTATAGTTTGCTACTCAAACGATATGTAGTGGGATGCTTGCTGCGGAATTGCCTCCCTGATATCATGCGGCGTGGTAATTCAACCACAGTGACTGTGTGTAAGGAGATACAGTGTGGGCCAGTGAAAATGAAGCTTCTTCTGTTCCAGGCAGCCTGACAACACAGACCCCCACCACACACAGACTGAACAGATCACGCTTTTAAAAAGTTTACATTTGTATACAAGTCTCCTTACTTCTCATAGATAAGGAAGAGAAACACTCTTAGTGCTCAAGAGCTTTAAGGTCAAGGTGACGGATCACTGGAAACACGGGGCACATGCTGCTCTCATGATCGCTGCTGCATGTTAGTAAACTGTTGTGAATTGGTCATTTCAAAAACAGGGCACTTTAATATTAATAGGGTTAAGGTGTGTGTGTGTCTCTGTTTGAAAGCAGCTCCAACTCAAGAGTTTAGGTTTCTTAAATGTAATTGCTTGTTTTAGTTTTCAGCAAGAACTTCCCCGCCAGAGCTGCCTACCAGGTCGCTGCTCTACCCCGAGTAAGTCTGCTGGTGTATAACTAAAGCACACTGGTTTTTTATTTATAAAAAAATCCACCTTATTGAATTTCATTAAAGCAAAATTAATATAGAGCTTTAAAACTGAGGAGGTTGTCAACTTATGTACCCTGACCCAAGACGAATCACCTCTGACTGTTTGACAGTTTCCACAGAGCTGCATGTTTTTGGTTTGCAGTCCCTAATTGTGTCTTGTGTCCTTCTGTGTTCTCCTCTCTAAAGGGTGGACTTGTTGAGATTGAAGCAGTTGCTGTATTGGGACCCATTACAGATGCGCCCTGACTGTGTGGTGTGAGGAAGCACAAATTGTAACTCATTCAGTAACCTAAAATTTGATCACTGGTTCAGTTTTGGTTTTAGAAATTGTTTCTTGTGTTCTGGTTGCAATATCAAATTCATCCTATTACATGGTTATGGTACACAAAAGATTTTGATTTGCAGTTCATGAAATGGTCAGTATCACTATCTCTATTGCACTATAAAGTAATTCTGTTTTTCCCCTAATTAAGTATACTTAACAGTTTTTCATATTTTTATGATTTTTGTATTCCCCCCCATTGTATTTACCTCAAAATAATTCAATGCACATTTAATAAATAGCAAAGGTTTTTCAAACCGTGTTGATTTTTACATATTTCAAATTGCACTATGAATGCACACATTCAGACAGGAAGAGATGGGGCCCCTCCACACTTACCTTTGTCCTTTAGACAAGAGCCCTTTCACTTAAACTAGTACCATATGAAGGCCAGACAGTCCTAATCACTACATTAATAAGTCACCCTCCAAACACAAGACTGGCTCGCTAACTTACCAGGCTCATGGATCTTAACAAAGTCCTCAGAAAAAGGCTGATATATTTTATCGAAGTCCTCTGAAAGAGGCTCATAGACTTTACTTCATAAAGTCCTCTTTCCTGAGTCTCGTCTGCCCTAACAGATTAAAAATGTCCCCTGTAGAAAGGGTCTTAAATTGCATAAAAAGTCTCCTATTCTTAACCACAACAGATGTATGCCTATTCAATATAAAATCACATAATACATATAACCCAACCAAAGCCTGCAGCCTCTCACACACAGCTGGAATACCACTAAGACACACACACACACACACACACACATATACACAGAGGCCAGTCACCCCTCCAAAGGGCACAAAGCAATTCACAAAGCACACATCAAAGTCAACATTAACCAAAAAACCCACAAAGAACATCCAATCCTAAATGCTCAAAGTCGTCTCATTCATGCTTTTCCTACAGCATAATTTTTCTTAACTCTTCTCTTTAACTCTTATTCCCTCTTTTCTCTATATTCATATTTCTTTTTTTCTTTTCTCTTACCCAAGACACTACACTAGATAAAATTAAGTTAATGATGTTGTCTTCACTATGAAACAGCAATATCCTAAGATGTATTTATAGATCGGTTACCTTAATTACCCCTGCTACCTTACACATATCTAATTTGCTTTTTGCATTTATTTGCATTTAATCTTGCGAACCAAACGAAGACTGAGACGTACTGGCTTGTCCGGAAGATGTTTGGAATGTATCGGTCAGCTGTCCTATGTAACAAAGACGCAACAACATTACTTTAGAAGAAAATATATGTATATTACTTGTCACGTTGGAGTATTAATCATGTCGCTCACTGCTCCACAGCGACATCTGGTGGTACCAGGTCCCACGGGCCTCTAATGTAGAGACGGCCCTGCTGCTAAAAATGTCTGCAATAATTCGACGAATTATCAGCACCGCCGCTGCACCAGCAGAAATTGGTCCTTATATGTCAGAAAACATTTCTACATACCAACAATATTGGTATACGTTATTATATTTGTATGTTTGTGAACCCAATCTCTTTCCAAAAGAATACTTTTACCTTACTTTTACTTTAACTTTTTAATATTCTGTTAGGCCCACTCTTTGGATGACATTACCGACAAATGTTAATTATTTGCTCGATATTTGTTCGGAGGCGTGTCGTTGGAGAGTATAAGTGAACGCAGCAACATTTTGGAAGACACATCTTGCTTTTTCTTATACTGGACGACATGACGTCTATTCGAAGACAAATTCATTATACACCTAAAGCCCCAATTATGCAGGGCATATACAGGTAGGCGGCTCTTGTCTGACAGAACAATGTCATGAACTGGCTTTATGTCACCTTGATTTCATTTAGCTAGTATTTAGTAAAGAAATCCCGTAAAATTAATGGCTGCACCATCTTTTTTTCTTTCCAGATACATTACAAGTCTTTCTTTGTTCAACAAAATTGAACGCGCTTAAATTAAGTTTTAAATTTAATACGGGCACTTAATACGTCATTGAGGGGGAGGAATGATCTCAGCCAATAGACGCCGTGCATACCTAGAAATAATTTTCTATTCCGTTTTTGTGTGTGTGTGGGGGGGGGGTTACGTTTTTGTATCTGTCAAGTGGATTATTATTCAGCAAAACGTATGAAACTTAGATAATCTACAGTGTCAGAAATAAGTTCAGTATGTCTTCAGTATGAGCGGTTTTGGCAGCTACAGGGTCGGGGAACTACAAAATCTAATCATTTTAGTAACTGTTTAGCTACTGTCATCATGACGTAAAAAAGTCTTCGCCTACATTACATTTTATTTACTGTTTTTAAATTCAGCCAGGCAGTGGTGGTGGATCGCACTATGTATATCTCGGGTCAAATCGGTTTGGACGCAGCATCAGGACAGTTAGTTACTGGAGGGGTGCAGGCGCAGGCCAAACAGGTGAGACGCACAGACTCAGTGGGAAACACTCTTCGACAAACTAATGTGGTCGTTAATTTTAGAGGGTCCCAACATGAGCTCTGAATGTACAAAATGTTTTGTTTTTTATTCAAAGGCACTTATTAACATGGGGGAGATCCTAAAGACCGCTGGATGTGCATATGAAAATGGTAAGGCTTTCTAGATTGAATATTCCTTTGTATCGTATTCATGATATGATATTGATCTGGTTGTGTGTGTTTGTGTTTCAGTTGTCAAGACGACTGTATTCTTGACAGACATCAATGACTTCAACTGCGTCAATGATATTTATAAGCAATGTAAGTACACTGGGGTTTGCTCATAGGCACTGCTAAATTCAACAATGGCCACATGGTGGCACTGTTTTCCTCACTGTATACCTGAATTAACAACAGCTCATACTGTAGGTATTTCCTTCAGCTCACAGAGCAAATGAATGAACTGAGTAGTCGTGTTGTTGTGATGAGTGCTGCCCAGAAAACTACTGTGTTTGATTGTGATTTAGATGTATTCATTGCCCAGTTACGTAGTTACAATTATGTACTTTAATAAAGTAATCTAGCTTTAGACCCTGAATTACAGTCTTATAGTTTGCTACTTAAACGATATGTAGTGGGATGCTTGCTGCAGAATTGCCTCTCTGATATCATGCGGCGTGGTAATTCAACCACAGTGACTGTGTGTAAGGAGATACAGTGTGGGCCAGTGAAAATGAAGCTTCTTCTGTTCCAGGCAGCCTGACAACACAGACCCCCACCACACACAGACTGAACAGATCACGCTTTTAAAAAGTTTACATTTGTATACAAGTCTCCTTACTTCTCATAGATAAGGAAGAGAAACACTCTTAGTGCTCAAGAGCTTTAAGGTCAAGGTGACGGATCACTGGAAACACGGGGCACATGCTGCTCTCATGATCGCTGCTGCATGTTGGTAAACTGTTGTGAATTGGTCATTTCAAAAACAGGGCACTTTAATATTAAAGTGGTATTATTAAACATATATATATGTTGTTATTATGTGAAATGAGGAAAAACATATGAATGAAATGTATGAATGAAAACAGCTCCAACTCAAGAGTTTAGGTTTCTTAAATGTAACTGCTTGATTCAGTTATCTTGGTATCTCTGCTTTAGTCTACAGCAGGAACATCCCAGCCAGGTCTGCCTTCCAGGTTGCTGCTGTACCCCGAGTAAGTCTGCTGGTGCAATAGAGGAGCAGATATATAACTAAAGCACACTGGGTTTTCACCTTATGTACCCTGACCCAAGACGAATCACCTCTGACTGTTTGACAGTTTCCACAGAGCTGCATGTTTTTGGTTTGCAGTCCCTAATTGTGTCTTGTGTCCTTCTGTGTTCTCCTCTCTAAAGGGTGGACTTGTTGAGATTGAAGCAGTTGCTGTATTGGGACCCATTACAGATGCGCCCTGACTGTGTGGTGTGAGGAAGCACAAATTGTACCTCATTCAGTAACCTAATATTTGCAGGTTGCAATATAAAGTAATTCAGTTTTACATTACTAATTAAATATACTTTTATACATTTTATAATTTCATCTTTTTATCAGTTTTTTGTGGTGTTCCATTGGATTTACCTCACAAAATAAGAGTCAATGCACATTAATAAATGGAAAAGTTTTTTTTTCAAACAGTGTTGATTTTTACATATTTTAAATCATACTGTGAATGCACACATCAGTTTTTTTAAAGTGTACATGGTAACAGGCGCAAATTTGTCCAAATATGTGTATGTGATATACATAAGGCATATATATACATATATATTATGTATGTATATATATACTATATTGCCAAAAGTATTGGAATCACTTCCTCAGGTGTATAACATTAAGCACCTAGGCATGCAGACTGTTTTTACAAACATTTGTGAAAGAATGGGACGCTCTCAGGAGCTCAGTGAATTCCAGCGTGGAACTGTGATAGGATGCGCTCCTAAATATTCCACAGTCGTCAGCTGTATTATAAGAAAATGGAAGTGTTTGGGAGTGACAGCAACTCAGCCACGAAGTGGTAGATCACGTAAACTGATGGAGCGGATCCTAAACGGGTCAGCGGATCCTAAACGGGTCAGCGGATCCTAAACCTTGTGGACAGCCCAGAAGAATTGAAGCTGTTCTAACTGCAAAGGGTGGACCAACATCATATTGAACCCTATGGGATGTCTTAATTAAACTTAATTTCATATGTGAGTCAAGGAAGGTGAGCGAATATTTTAGCAATATAGTGTGTGTATGTATGTATGTATGTATGTATGTATGTACGTATATGTATATATATATATTTATGTATGTATATATATACATACAAACCATATTTAAACTAAGCATTTTGCTGTATGTATGAATTCTGTGCAACCCTAACATCTTACACAAAGGTATATGACAGTCCTACAAAGGTAATATTTGGTTAAGTGCTTTCAAAGATAAATTATATACATAAGTGTACTTTCCCAACACCGCTGTCAAAAAGAAAGGCACAGTGATGTCTGCTAGACCCTCATCTGAAAGATCCGGTCAGCAGCTTGGCAACAGGCAACAGCCACCATGTGTTATTTCATGCTTGAAGCGTTTGAAAGTGTCACGCTTTGGTGCAAGAGTGTGAGCTTTTTCTTGATTCTCCACTGTTGATGCTGTGGTGTCTGTGGTTCTGGAGGCCTTTAGCTTCCCTCACTGGGAACTGAATGTGAGAAATGGGTTAGCATACAAACCTGAGCAGAAAACAGAAGTAGTGCATCTGCTTAGACTTCAAAGAGCCGGCAGTAATGGGCTCACCTGCTGTGTCCCCTGGTGGGGCGGACTCTGCCTGGCATACTGCTGAAGCTACAGCTTTTAAAAGATGACCAAAAAACACAACTTATTATGTAGTTCATGTTCTTTCATGGAATAATGTTAAACTTTTGTATGGGAATGTAATACAATACAAGGCATTACACACATCCATAATCTATAATTATAGCATATAGTCCCCAAACACATCACATCACACTGATCATCAACAGCTGTAGTATTTATAATTTGGCAAACTTGCGTTTGGTTCCAACAGGATGTTTTTTTTCCTAATTAGTGTAATAAATTGTAAAGTATAAATATATTTTCTTCTGTCTTTATAACCCGTAAGTAATCTGCTTTTGTTCACATATCCACACAGACATTTGCATTAGTGTATCCAACATTTACATGTGTAATCTCCATGATGACACTGAAGCATGGTTCATAACCATAGATATGTAAACCTGCAATTAGGCCACTGACTAGGAGCTCACCTGCTGTGTCCCCTGGTGGGGCGGACTCTGCCTGGCATACTGCTGAAGCTACAGCTTTTAAAAGATGACCAAAAAACACAACTTATTATGTAGTTCATGTTCTTTCATGGAATAATGTTAAACTTTTGTATGGGAATGTAATACAATACAAGGCATTACACACATCCATAATCTATAATTATAGCATATAGTCCCCAAACACATCACATCACACTGATCATCAACAGCTGTAGTATTTATAATTTGGCAAACTTGCGTTTGGTTCCAACAGGATTTGTTTTTTCCTAATTAGTGTAATAAATTGTAAAGTATAAATATATTTTCTTCTGTCTTTATAACCCGTAAGTAATCTGCTTTTGTTCACATATCCACACAGACATTTGCATTAGTGTATCCAACATTTACATGTGTAATCTCCATGATGACACTGAAGCATGGTTCATAACCATAGATATGTAAACCTGCAATTAGGCCACTGACTAGGAGCAACATTTTGCGATCAACCCAGTCCAGAAAAGTATAGTAAACTAAATAAAAGACAATGTACTGTACATATGCAATGCATAAAATCACATTTTGGATGGATTACTATAGATAGATATTAATTTTAAAAAAGGTAAAGGTCTTTCTAATGATCTAAATGCCATCATTTCACCTGACCTGTTTCTATTCTGTCTACCCTCGTGGGTTCATTAGGTGACAGACATGTAATAGAAACCAGTGGACAGAGTTCCTGTGCAGAGGCCCAGGGGAGGTTTGAAAAGGAAACTTAAGCAGGGTTATTATCCAAATAATAATAATTAGTGCATTTAAATCTGTTTTGCATATCTGTTCATCCGACTAGGTTTTTCATTAAAATGTTATTTTCCATTTGCTGACCTATAGTATCCAAGATAGTTTGCAGTTAGCTGATTAATTACATATTCTGTTGCACAACTAGCATTCATCTGTTTAGAGTAATACAAAGATGCTTCCTCCAGAGAGGAGTGAGGAGTTTTTGCAGTAGCACTAGACTGGTGGATATGGCATATTGTGCATGTGGAGATATGCTCCATGAACTTGCCCAGTCCATTTGCATGGCCAACAGCTCAAGACAACTCTGTATTATGTACCTTCATCCTGAGTTACTGATGGCGCCTGTGGGGTAGCCTGTGGTATGGCTGTGTCAGCCAGGGAGGCCGGGGAGGCCTGGGAGGCCTGGGAGGCCGGGGAGGCCTGGGAGGAAGTGTCTGCAGGCTGTCCCTCCATTGCGGCATCTTCAGAGCTCTGCAGGGCCTCAGAGGACTCACTGGTAGCCTCTGGGGCTGATTCATTAGCTGTATCACTCTCTGCCTTTATACTAGCTGGTCCTTTAAAGGTGAAATTAGAATATTGTCATTACTATGTTTCGTCACACAATTATGAGTCCAACTTCTACAAAAGGGGATTTTAATGATGCAAGAGACATTTGTGTGTGTAAATGTTTTGGGGGACATAAGATGTATGTATGTATATATATATATATATATATATATATATATATATATATATATATATATATATATATATATATATGTTGTTTCTGTTGAAAAGCTAACATTTACAAACATAACACATACTAGCAGCTAAAGTCAAACACAAACAAGCCACAGGTCAATATCTTACTAGAGAACGAACCAAGAAGATTCATTATTTAACTGAGAGATCTTACATTACACTCTACCCTAATGGAAGAGGTTATTTGCAAGGGCAGTATCTTTAGAAGGATTTAATTAATATATTTAAGTTGTCATTTGTTTTTCATATTGTTTTTTTTTCTTTTTGACATTCCCAGCACTAAGTAATTTCTGTCTAATGTGAAAGGTGAACTCTTTTTCACACCGCAAAACTCAACAAAATTCTTGTGTTGGATTAAAAGTTTGACTTGTTAATGATTGTGTAACAGCGCAGGTTCTTGGTGATACATTAACGTACGGGCTAAATCGCCGAGACAGTGCCATACATTTCAATGAAAGAAAACTTGCTTTAATTTGTGTGTAAGGTCTGTACAGTCTCTTTCAGTTCCATACTACTTGAATGTGCATGGTTTGACAGTTCATGTTGAAATGTCAGTTTCATTTATTTTCTTCAATGGAATCTACTCCAGAGTTGTTGTTGTTTGAGAAGTTTCACCAACTGCGCTTCCACGGTAACAAATCTCCATATGAACGTCCCCTAATATTAATAGACACCTCACAGCATAAAGGCTACGTCACTAAAGACCGAAACATGGTGATGTGGAATTGTGTATTGTTCTCCTTATTTGTTTTTACCCACAATATTTGCATAAAATAATTCTTTGAAAGCCTTATTCCGCTTGGAACTACCTTTTGATGCTATGCTAGCATATTACCCCAGCAAATAAGAACATGAATAGATTTGAGAATTAATATCTATATGCCGCATTGTACGGTGACTGATCTGATTCTCTCTCTCTCTCTCATATATATATATATATATATATATATATATATATATATATATATATATATATATATATATATATAACATATACTGTATACGTCAACAAACACCAACCACAGCCAACAGACCAAGCCGCTCTAGCTCTTTCAGTGGGACCATGGATGAAAAGTTATTTTTTAAAAACATCAGCAATGTGAGAAGCTTGTTCCGAAATGAAAAGTCAACAAGGAATCAAACAATTTGAGAGGCTGTTATATTAATTTCTGATTTAAAGCGAATTCGTACCGGTTGCGCGTGTTCCATTGGATTCTTCTGGTTTTGTATTTAGTCGTGTTGTGTCGGTAGCTGTTGTGTGTGTGCTAGACGTACATCCCATACTGTCTTCCAAACATATACATACAATAGACCCGTGGAAGATGTTCTCTTGCTAGTGCTGTGCATGGACTGAAAGAACATAGTGTTGATTAAGGTGAAAGGAGCGCTCAACTGAACTGTGACAGCCAGCCTCCTTTTGATTTTGCGCATGACAGTTTATTGCGGCAACCGTTTGTTTGAGTCTGTTGCGGCGCTTTCAAAACTCCGTTTCACATTACTTTTGTCTTAGCAACATTTAATGTAACCTGTGACAAATGTTGTTGATTTGAGCAAATCTTTATTTTGAGTTTACACGTGCACTATTGATTAAAATGCGATGTATACATGTGAAAAAAGCCATTCCATGATTTTATAGCTTGCATTACTTTACTGCTGTCGTATCGTATCTTTAGCTTTTTGACGGTGGACACTGAGTACCAAAACCGATGGGATATTGGTTAGACAAACTTGACCAAACTACAAACGTTACGGCAGGTGTCCATTTCCTTTAAAATAGCGACACCTGGATGGTGTTCCTCGGAACATTCAGGTGAATGATAATTCGGGAGAAATATGGATGCACGTTAGTTAGGCACCCCTGATGCAAATAAAGTATTTAAATGTAGGTTAGGCTAGTAAATCAAAATGTTCTACGCTGGGTATAGTTTTTTTAAGACTAGTGCTCCATCACATAGAACAAACGAGTTTTAAATTCACATGAGAGAAGTTGGCTCACATACTATTTGCCTTTATTTATTTCTTTATTTACCGTAGTCTCGCGATGAGGCCGTGTGTGTTTTTTCGAGCAATGCACTCTGGGAAATCCTTTCTCTACGAGGCCATCTTGGTGATATCAGGCAGTAAGCGTGGCTCTGCGGCATATATAGAAAATAGTCTATTTTCATAAATGTTTGGCATTTGTTTTTGTATTGTTGAAAAGCTAAGGGTTTGTCCGTTGTGTTTTGTCCAGGTTGGCCGGACTGGACTAAAGAGCTACGATGGTGGCCGCAAAGAAAACGGTGAGTGGTGTGCGCGCCCCGCATCCGTCGCCGTGCATGGCGGCGGAGGGTCTGATTCACGTGGAAGTGTTGAAACGTCGCACTTAACTTCACACTTTCTCATTGATTGTCATCATAATTTCCCTCTGGGAGACGAGCAAAAATGCGAGCGCCGTATCTACACGTCGTGGTCCCATGTTTATAGCGCGAATCAAAGGGGATGTGGGGTGTTAGTTGTACAAGCTGTACCAGAGATGCGGTTGCTGGGCTAGGTTAGTAACGACGGAGCTCAGCGGCCGCTAACGCCGGTGCCGACTGACCGGTTTGGGTTTGAAAGGAAAGTAGCAGTGAACCTCGGCCCCGGTCATGATTGTGACCTGGAGTTTGATCCGTTTGTGTGGTCGGAGTAAGTCGGTTTAGGCCCATTACGTTATACCAGAGCTAACGTTAGCTGGCTAGGCCATTCCCAATGAGCTAGTTATTGACGTTTGCGTATGTAGTTGAGCTGTCTAGCAAACAGCCGTTTTTAATTTGTAGTTGGGCGGTTGTTTTGAATGATATACACAGCCTGCATGATTTCGTGATGGCCACTGATATTTGTGAAATGGAATTGAGTGGTAGCTACAGTGTGTAGAGCCAGTGTCGTTCCGTAATTCAAATGTGTTTTAATTCCACAGAAAAAGTCTTTGGAGTCCATTAACTCCAGACTGCAGCTGGTAATGAAGAGCGGAAAATATGTTCTGGGATACAAACAGTCACAAAAGATGATTCGCCAAGGCAAAGCCAAGCTGGTTATCCTGGCCAACAACTGCCCTGCACTGAGGTATTCACATTTCACAATTGCGTTCAGCATGGGCACCAACTGATTGATGGGCTATACTAGCACTCTTTCATTTAAAAAGTAGAAAGGTTATGGTTGTTTTTATTTTACTGTAAATGCATAGAATTCACTGGTGGACTGATTTCCGTGCATATCAAAAATAACTTGGTTAAATTGATTTATGGTTAAACGGCCTAATTCTATTCACCCTGGTTGTGGGTGACCTGTGTCCCTATAGAGTGATTGCTTTGGGCTGTTGTAAAATAATGCTCCTATATCAGCAGAGAGCCATTGTTGGATACCATAGGTTAGGTTAATTTTTGTGGGACTGCAATGAATGCAGGTTTGTTCCTAAACAGCCTTATTTCGGATCCAGCATTTTTTCGTTGTAAACATTTATGCAAATTGTTACACTACGCAAGTACTACAGCAGTCTGAACTCTTAATTATTAAAATATTATGGGGGTGATCTAAGCAACAAATGTTGGGGTAAACAAAGGCTGTTTCATGAGATGGTAGTGCTCACTTCCAGCTATAGAGCCTGTGAAATTATGGCTAAATGCTTGCAATCTGTTTTCAAACTGTAATCGTGGATTGTAGCTGTGGATGTATATATGTTTGTCATAAGCACTGGTAGACACAGGTGCTGCCCTGCCTAACCATGTTACCAATTAACCTTTGTCATTCTACTTCCAGGAAATCAGAAATTGAGTACTATGCTATGCTGGCCAAAACTGGTGTTCATCACTACAGCGGTAACAACATTGAGCTCGGAACAGCCTGTGGTAAATACTACAGAGTGTGTACACTGGCCATCATCGACCCTGGTACGTAAATCAGGACCATGACGCCATAGACAGTGATTGGCAACATGCATCTGCAGGAGTGTTAGATTTGGCACAGTAATATTGCATGACAGTGCACTGTAATTGTGTCGACTAATTCTTGTTAAGCATTCACACCTGAAAACAATGTTGCTGCTGTAAGTCCTTTAGCGTCGAACGCAGCTTCATTCAGCATGCTCTTGTCTTCACAGGTGATTCAGACATCATCAGAAGCATGCCAGACCAGCAGCAGGGCGAGAAGTAGAGACACTTTTTTTTCTGAAGGTTTCTATAAATAAAACTGGTTGAAATGTTTGTTTGGTAGTTTCCTTTTTATTTCCTGTTACTAATTTTTCTTCATGGGCAGTTCAGTGTGATCATAAAGCAACATGGTTTTTGATCTGCTGCGTATAAAGTGGAAAGAGTGCTGGGGGATAAACATATCTGCATGGACTTCTGCAAATGCCATTCAATGTCTATTTTGGAGTGATATTTTTAAATTCGTTATAAATGTTTCAAATATGGGCATGTGTCAGAAAACGGTAAGGTCACAACTAGATATTCACAGGTTTACCTTTGTACTGCACGTGATTGTAAGCAATCACTTTTTTTTCTTTCTCCTTAGCTTTTGTTGAGGATTAAATGCAGCAAAAGTACCTCTTCTATTGCAGTGCCTAATGGGCTTTGGTCCTGCTGGTGTCATCCAGATGCAGGTGGCAGGTGCTGTTGATTAGTGTGTAATCTGAAGACAGCATGAGCCATTCCCTCAGGAACCTACTGTTGCCATCTTGTTTAATTACACATAATATATAAATATACAACTTGGATAATTAAGTGTTTTCTACCAAATGAAACTCACAGACCTCCAAATGACAACCGCTTGGGTGAAGGTATCTTAATGCTTTCACGTCTTCAGCAGCTGCCTGGTCATAACCAAAGGTTATGACCTCCAGTTCCTAAATATTGAGATTTTATGAAGTAGACACATGGAATGGATTAAATAAGGACCAATGTGGAATTATACAATGTTGAAGTAGACAGTAATAAAGTTTAAGAAGTAAATGCATTTGTACCTTTTACCACTTCATAAAATCACCACCAGCCTATAGCAGATGAAAGCTGATTCAGTTATGCATGGACAGGAAGGGTAGGAACTAGACGAGCATGTCTAAGGACAAAGGTAATGCCGTATCCCATATGTGGAGTCATCCCTATAATCAACTCAGGAGGGCTTATCAGACAACTTCATTTCTGGCATGGGCATATTAGCTATGCTCCAATTACCCAGACAGACTGGATTATTTATAATATACATATGAACTCATGTCCTAGCTTTCAGTTTTACTGAGGCTAATGTGAATGCATCAGATATGAATTCAGGTTGGAGCAAATATTTCAGTTAATGGAAAATGTATTAACAACTCAAATGCATTGAACCAATCAGTAAAAAAGGTCACATATTTCCAAAGTTGTGCCATCTAAACTGTAGTTGACATGTTTCTCACTCATTAAACCCATACTACTTTTTAGTCCGCTCAAAACAATTTAATCTTCCTATGAACAAAGTAGCTACTCCATTGCAGTTCATTGCACTTCATACTTCAGTAGTTTACCATGTATCAACCCAAATGTCTTTTGTACCTCTTGCCTAACTGGAGTTGCTGCTTTTGATGGTTTGTGAGCTGAGGTTGGTAAGTTGCAGGATTCAAATGTGTAGTGTGCATCAACAAATGTAGTACATTTGGTATATTTCTTTATTTGTCTTAGTTGTGGTTGCTGGAATTCATTAACAGTTACATTTAAGAACATTCCACTCTCCAGTTCTATGTTCTATAAATGCTAGTTAAAAAACTGGACCACATAAAATAAGCAGAACTAATGAATTTTTGACAAATTTGAACTATAATATAATTTACCAGAGCTACAATAACACCCAAATGTTAAAGGAAAATGCAAACCCTGGAAATTAATAGCCAAAGCGTACAGACATTAGAAAGCGGTGAAACAGTCTGTAAGCTTTTAAGATACTGATAGTAGAGCTTTGTGCTGAAACAATGATGTACTTAGCATAGTTTTGCATAGCTCATTATATAAACAGTAAAATTACTTCAATAACCTAAGCAGAGGGAAGTTGGGGAAGACTTCAATTTCATGTCCCTCATAGTTAAACTAACAGCAGGGATTAACAGGGATAATTTACATCCCTGTTAATTACAACTAAATTAACAGGGATGTTAAAGCTATGATGGTACTGTGCTACACAAGTCTACTTTTCATTCATGACCATTATTGACCCATCATATGCATCAATGAATTAACAATTGTGTGCTATAACAATGGGGCACACTGCAAAGGATGAACAGTTACTGGACAAACAGCAACTCATCAGTATTACATGGCATTTGGCCCAATGGTAACCTTTAGCTTTTCTTTCATCATTTCCTTTCATCTGACCATCGTGCTGATGTTTTACTCCTATAGTCTCAATCCAGAATAAGGAGATGATCCAAAATAAACAAAAACCTTAGAAAAATTATTACACATGATTCCCAACAGCTTGTATTCCTAATGTTAATCGAATGGCACCTACATACACAGTATATGTTTGTGCATAATTGGTCAAACAAGAGATCTAAACTTGAATGGCATGCATTCACTGAAACTACAAGGAAAAAATGTACGTTATAGAATATTATCAAAATGTGCATTAAACAAGGGACACTACAGATACAAAATGCAATTTTTTAAAATGGTTGGTCTAGATAATATAGATTTTAAGTAAATGCTTCAACTGAAACGTGAGCCTCTTGAAAGTTCTCTCATAATTGGGTGTCAATACAAAGAAGCATGTATTAAAATACCCTACATTAAAATACCCTACATTAAAATACTCTGCTCGCTACATTTCAGCAGGTTCTTGGGTAAATGTAATTTGAAAAGTGGTCTTATGTAACCTTGTTTATTGCGCTCACTGCATTTGAATTTCAAGAGGCAGCAACAGTACGGAAAAATTCACAGCATTAACAAGGGAGGTCAGTGCCGTGCATAATTACTGAAAGTGCAAATCAAATTGGAGCTGGCACACAGCACTGGGGTGCCAGGACAGCTGTGTATCCTTGCAGAGGGATGGACATGACAATGTGGCAGTGCTGCTTTTAGGGACCAAAGGAGGGAGATTTCACAGAGTAAGACAGAAGGCTGGAGTAGAGAACTGGGCTCACAGAGAAATCCTTTCTTTGGAGGGCGTTTGGGAGGACTGGGGGGGGGTAGGGGGGATTGGAGGGGTCTGTCTCATGCGGAGATGTAGTCAGGAGGTGGCTTTTTCGGTGGGATGGCCACAGCGTCCTCGTAAGGTGGAAGCAGCACCTACGAACGATGAATTAAACAGCGTTGTCAGTAACTAGCTCAGAGCAGGAGTCTCCGTATCAGTCATCATAAAGCTCTGTGGTTATGTAGTTTATGTAATACTTGGGCACAGAAGAGTGAGTAGTTTTCAATGTTTTTTTCCTCCTTTAAAGCAGCTGAACACTTAACACTACAGTCTGAAGAGTTGATGCGAAAACTAAGTAAAAAAAAAACACATTGTCCAGTGTCCTAAGGAATGAGCTAGGATTACATGTGTCAGACACCATGGGGAATTAGGCCACGGATGATGCAGCGCAGTACACTGTCTCCAGGTACTCGCTGTCAGCACCCCAGACAACGTACAGATAGAAAATCCTGCTAAGCTGTAAGAAGTGTGGCAATTCTATTAAGGGTGCAAAACCTTTCCTTTGACTTACTGTGGTATCGTTTGTGGTGACATAAACGAAGACCTCGGTAGTACCTCTGCCACTAACATATCTGTAGCAGTTCCACACACAGGCAATCAAATAAGCCTAGCAAAAAATAAAGACATAAATGTCAATGTTAACACACATTTAACATTTTATTCAAATATAATGAAGCAAATAAACGATTCTGGAAGCATCATTCTGAACACATGGAAAATTAGTACGTTATGTAATTTTGTAAAATTAATAGGCTTCCTCTGTTAGCCATGGGGAGAAGGTCACCCACCCTATAGATCTTTGCATACATTAATAATGTGGTTCTTGAAACTGAGATCAGTTTATCTAAATAAAAAGTGTTTATCTTCAACAACCAGAACTTCTGAATAATCTTAATTTAACCACAGAAAATAAGACATTCAAAATTTGTCATCTACACATTGCCAAAAGTATTTGCTTGTCTGCATTCACACACATGAACTGGAGTGACATCCCATTCATAAGGGTTTAATATGATGCCAACCCACCCTAAGCATCAATAACATCAAGGTCTTCCCCCAAGTTTAGGAGTTTGTTCATGGGAATTTTTTGACTATTCTTCCAGAAGCACATTTGTGAGCTCAGACACTGATGTTGGACACGATATTGGATACATGTTCTAGCTCATCCCAAAGGTGTTCAATAGGGCTAAAGGCAGGAAGGCAAGTTCTACCACACAAAACTCACTCATCCATGTCTTTATGGTCCTTGCTTTGTGCACCAATGCGCAGTAACACTGGAACAGGAAGGAACCATCCTCAAATGGTTCCCACAACGTTGGGAGCATGAAATTGTCTTGAAATCTCTTGGCATGCTAAAGCATTAAGAGTTCCTTTCACTGGAACCAAGAGGCTGAGTCAAACTCCTGAAAAACAACTCCACACCACGATCCCCCCCTTCACCAAACTAAACAACTCCACACCACGATCCCCCCTCCACCAAACTTTACACTTGGCACAATGCAGTCAGACAAATACTGTTGTCCTGGCAACCTCCAAACCCAGACCTGTCAGATAGAGAAGCATAATTCATAACTCCAGAGAACATGACTCCACTGCTCTAGAGTCCAGTGGCGGTGTGCACTGCAGAGTCCAGTGGCGGTGTGCACTGCAGAGTCCAGTGGCGGTGTGCACTGCAGAGTCCAGTGGCGGTGTGCACTGCAGAGTCCAGTGGCGGTGTGCACTGCAGAGTCCAGTGGCGGTGTGCTTTACACCACTGCATCTGACACTTTGCATTGTGTTTGGTGATGTGAAATCAGTGAATTGGATGGGTGAGCAAACACCTTTGGCAATATAGTGCATGTCTCAGTTCAAAAATAGCAGTACTGATTAGAAATTATAGGACTGTGGTAAGTTTTATGATCAGCTGAAAAGGTTTCTCCATTAATGATTTTCTTAAAATAAAAAATAAATGCTAAACAATGAGTTTTGTTTTGTTTGCGTTTCCAGTCTTTTGCAGTATTTTCTTGTATACCTCTAAGAGACTTTGATTTTGCCATGCAAAAAAACAGCAATAAATCTTGAGATGTGTAGACACATTACCTTAAAGGCCAGGATGCAGCTGATGAAAAGCAGAACTGCAAATACTAGGCACACAGTGTTTGTAGACATTAAATCTTCTTTATATGGAAAGGTCACGGGCTGTTAAAACATGAAGTCAGGGTGTAAAAAAATCCATTAATTTGAAACAAAAATAAACCATGAAAGCAAGGAGAGTAAATGCCCTTACCAATTGCTGAAGGTAGTCCTGAATGGTGTTGGGGTATACCACTACACTTATTGCTACCAGAGTGTTAAGGGCAAAATCAAAGATTTGATAGCAGAAAAATGGTATGATCCAAGCAGCATGTTGCTGGAAATAAGAATGACATTATTATAATATATAGACATCATAGCTCGTCATAAATATATAAATAGAGAATACCACTTTAAGCTATACCTTATAAGCACCATATGTTGCCATCCCACAAATCAAAATCATCAATAGGGAAATAGCTGCAGCAATGCACATGTCTGTGGAAAGACGATGGCTGATATGAGCATCAAGGTCAGCTAGTTTCAGCTGTTATGTAGAAAGACAGTTGTTTAAAATAGCTGTTGTATTTTAAATAGCCATCTTTGATGCAACTTATCTTAATGTCAGGGTAAAAAAAGAAATGAATTAGGCCTAGGCTAAAAGCTAACAGCCAAACAACCATAATACTTTGGCATCAGGCTGCTCATAGACTGGTATGACACTCACATTCTGTGTACTATATAACTAAATGTTGTACTATAGTAAATATTTAATAACAAAAGACACTAAAAGTGTCTTTTTTATTTAAAAAAAACCAAAATCTTTATTTAATTCAATATTTAGCTATAAGCCTCTTGGCCTTACAAGATCACAGTTTGTAATCTGAGTTTTCTCAGAGGTGTATCTCAGAGGACTATTTTGTCCTTTATCGTGCTCAGATAGGAGGCTCACAGTATTTTGGGGGCATCCGTTAAAGGGAGATACTTGACTGTGCTTCTCATGCAGTGATGATGAATATGGAGATTTTGGATATTTAAAGAACACTTAATGTGTTGTCCATGTTTCATGGTACACACCATTTAGTTATTTCTACTGGTTTGACAAAAGACGACTCACAACACAGTTCCCCTGCAAGGTACTCAAAGCCAACAGCAAGCAATCCAAACTTTAATCCAGACGAATTAGGACAGTCGGATTTACCGCAACTAAAAGCTCTCCAGATAGAGTTTGCGGCAGCAGAGACTATCTGACCCTTCACAGGAACAAAACGTTTGATGTGCTTACTGTAGATATGTGTATTACAAGACACTGCTTTACTACTCTATTTGTATTATAGCCTTGCAGAAAAAAAAATATACAAAGCCTTTTTAAGCAAAATCATCTCACCTTGCTTCATAGCTTTACATGGACTCATTTGGTCAAGTATTGCTTACATGGTCCTAACTTACAAATTTGATTTGCACTTTTATTCATATGTCAAGGACTCATTAATCAGGAAAAGCCAGCATGTATTATTGTTTTAAGATGTTAAGTGCTGGATAAAAAATTTGCACTGGGATAATATGCTCACATACTTGCATCATCCATGACGTCCAAGTCTGTGCCGAGTTCGGTACTGGTGAGGCGGTAGTGGTATTGGACCGGATCATTTAGAGCAGTCAGCAGGATTAACAGAACCACTGCATTGATGAGCTACATGGGAGATAGGGGATTGGGCATGTCTAGTTAATCTGTAAGTGGATGTAGAAGAGCACAGCAGTAAACATTCAAAAGAAAAATTTCAGATGACCTACATAAAAAGCAAACGCCCTAGAGTTGTTTGTAATACAATACATTTGCTTTCCTTCACTGATGATTCCAAAATTAAGTGTTGACATAAATTACATAAATATCTTTTAGGTCCACACTTCAGTGTCTTCCACAAACCCACCATTGATTCTAACCTTAAATGGTGAATTCAGACTACATTTCGAGCTCATTATCCATACACATGAAGTAGTTATTAGATAAATTATGTACATCTCACGAGCTGCCTACTTATTATGGACATACACGACAGATGACATAAGCAAAATAAGCAGGTCAGTGCTTCGCTATGTATGAAAGCAGCGGAAATGATGGAGAGCTCCAGCTTGAAGCGCACGAAACAGAAGCACTAGACCTAAATTCAAACTGTTATATAATAGGGACACTTGACAGCATAGTTTGATATAAAAACAATCATCTAAAATATTTTCCCTCTTCGCCGACCTGGATTCCGTTAGCCAGCATCCTTCATGTGAGAGGCGAGCAGGTTTTTTTTTTAGGTCACTGTATTATTGACATGTCTTGCCACGCAAAAAGAAGTTAAATCCTGGTATGCCCCGTGGTTTGTGTTTCGTTCGTACTTACTACCTGCACAGTTAATGCTTTTCTTAGCTCAATCTGCACCACTGTTTAGTCATAGATTTAGGCAAGAGTGCAGGGATTTCACTTAATTATGGTCCCATTTATACCAACAAAAAGCTCATTTCTAAAAAATAAAACCGGTCTATTACCGCTGACATCAAAATGTTTCTAAAAGAAAATTAAACCCCATTTACAACAATTTCACAGAGCATGTGTTTACTTAATTTATATATACATAGCTAGGTTAGGTAGTTTCCCACTAGGTAAGTGTTTCTCTGTCGAATACTAAACCGCCCATGGAGGGCAGAGAATCGGCGGCTGCCCGAGGTTTTCACAATTCGGTTATCTAGCTATCCGAATTAATGAACACATATAAACGTTTTGTGAGCCTATATTTCTAATTTTACCAAGACAATTAAAACTGCTTTCTGGTTCTTTTATATACAAGTCAGTACAGAAAAATAGTATTTTAAAATTAGCGTGCTTGCTAGCTAACCAACTACTTACCATGTACCAAATGCCAAGGATAATGGTGCCCGTCCTTACGTGACAACAGAGGCAGCAGCTCGTCGTATACCATCTGTCCCACGGCGAAATCATCTTTTTGTTTCAAAAGACGGAGCTATTTCATGTATACCTCTTTAGGATGAAGTCGAAATAATGAGCGCTTTATTCAGAGCCGTGGCATCAAGCGACTGTGCGTCCAGTCCGCAGGCGCCTCTGTCGTGCACTATCCTCACAAGATTAATTCGGCTCATCTCATCACGTGACCGGACAGGGCCACTGCGCGATATCAGAAATGCGGTAATATCATTCAAGAACATAATATCATTCAAGTCACATTTTACTTAATGGCATTTTATAAATTAGGCTTTTTATACAGAGATGTGAGCGGTGTGGGACGGGGGGCGTTGGCGGTGGGGTCCGAACTATTTGAAGCCCTTTAGAATTAAATGAAGCTTTGAATAAACTGTTACGTCCCTGTGTTTTGCTTATGCCTGGAAGCGCCTCCCGAGCCCTGTTTGTGGGATCCGCCAGGTGCCAACATGCACCATTATGCAAAGTTACCCTCGTACGTCTAATTCGCGTCCCTGATTGGCTGCCTCATTTTCGGCCTGTCTAGACTCCAATAGGAGGACATGACAAGCTGGTTTAAAACTGATTTGTTTGCTGGCTGTGTATTCTGAACTTTTCCGTTTGCTTTGTTAGACCATTCTTGGCTTCTTGTCACCGTCTCGCCTCCCCCCTTATCTGATTTTATTTTGGGCAAGATGTAAGGGAGATGTTGCTACTTTAAATAATCAAGTTAAATGGTCCAGTCTGAGTAGCAGACAACAGCCAGTTATAACCAATCAAAAATTCACTGGTGAGTTAAGAGTGATCGACACTGAGCGAGGTACAGGCCAAGACTCTTCAATTGTTGGCGGATATGCTTTGGTATTTTGATGTTGGAATGCACTGTGAAGTAAGATCAGATGAGAAACAGGTGCCAGTAAACAGAACAAGAGAAAACGGGAAGATCTGAGAAGAACTGAAAATCTAAGAGTATAAGTAGTCTGTGTAAACAGCGTTTTTTCCAAATGCTTCTGTGGTGTGTGTGTAACTGAGAGTCTGAGGAGCTCCTCAATAAAGTTTGACCTTGCTATTCGCCTATCTGAGCATTTTTCTTGTTTGTAATAATGTTCCAGAAAGTGAAAAAATTTCCATGGCACCTGTTACATTGTTATCCAGAATGAGTTCTGGGTCATGCTTCTGGGAACTTTGCTGCTATCAGAGAGCTGACTCACTTTTACACCAATTTTTGTTGGAACCAAGACTGCACACAGGGTGTGGCACAGTGCACTTTCGACTCGAAGACTCAAATAAGCGTGTTGGGGGTGGTCATGGTTGTGGTCATATTCAAAATAGATCTAATATATTTTACAGGCATTCAGATAAACCAGTTAGGAGAGAAGGGACACACCAAACCGTACTGTCAAACAAGGAAAGTGAAAAGCACAGCTATTGTGCATCTAGGTCACACACCACACCCTACATGAACACATGAGAATATGGCTCAGGTTCTATAGGACAGGCAGTGCAGTCCTTAGAAGATACAGGAAGTGCAAAAACTTTGGTTCTATAGAGTTTGGTTCTTGAAGCAGAAGTGAAGGAACAATCAAGCTAGTCTTAAAGTTTGTGGGCATGGAGATGTAATGTAAAGGTCTACTTGACCGGTGAGATTTTCTTAACATTTTTTTACACTAGTAGCATATGGTGAGCCTTGATGAGTTTGGAATGGCTAGGGAAAGCTAAGTGCATTACCTCCTGGGATTTATGTAAGGTCTATTGGCAGGTCCCGCTAAGCGTAGGTCTCGCTAAGCAAAGGATTTGACTGCACTTAGGACTCCATATGGACTTTGAGTTATTTAAGGGTTAACCATTTTGGGTTATTTGACCTGCAGGAAGCACCAGTGACGTTCTAAAGACGCATGGACAAAGTACTACTGGGTGCTGACACTTTTGACACTTAAAGCAACCTTGGGTTACTTGAAAGGCGCTATATAAACATGGAACATTCATTCATTCATATCATGATGAGCCTATTAATTACATAAGAATTTGGTGCTGATGTGGTGGTATGGGGGGCTCAAAATGAATTTCTGCTTATATCCCCCAAAAGGCTTGGGCCAGCCCTGTTTGTACAGTTGGGAAGTAGGGAGGCAGAGACATTTAATTGCACTGTACACATGTATGACCAAACAAAGGCCAATCCATCTGGCCAATATTTTAATCTTGATATAAGGAGACACAGGATGGAACTAGGTATTTAGGAGACTTGCAAGGGTTAATTAAAATTTTTAATTAATGGAAAGTTAAAGGAAGTTTGATTTTTACCAACAAAAAATATATATTTACAAAAGTGACTTTTTTTTAACATGCCACTCATAAATTGAAGAATCAAGTTGCTTTGTTGTCCACAAATGTACCAGGTTATGCTCCATAGAACAGATTCCCCACGTGGAGGCAGCCATGTTTAAGATTTAGTAATACAGAATATCTGAAACATCCAGGCCACTAGGTGTCAATATAATCGCTGTTTCATAAAATGAAGAATTGGAATGTCCCACACATCCTTAAGGAAATGGAGATCGAGGCATCAAGACTCCATGTGATTGGTTGGACAATTGCCATAGGGAAAATAAATGAACTATGTTCCACACTATGATCCTGTAGTATTTGTCTGACTGCTGCTATAATTTCAATCTTATATATGGGATAATCAGGTAAAAGGTGACATATGTGATTCTGTTGTGGCACAAAAATAATCTCATGAAATAACAATGATCAAATGTTTCATTTATTTTTAACAAATCAACATAGAAATATTGCATTGACTTAAGTAAACATGATCGTTCTCAGATCCATAAACTGGAGAAAGGTATAAATACATTGGTTTAGTCACCCCTCTAATGAAAAACTAAGGCAGGTGTCTGATTCTAAACCAGAGTACCTCAGATAATGTAGGATCTACCGCAGTTTACAAAATGATCATGCGATCAACACCCAGTCAATCCACATATGGATGCAATTAAAATGCTTAAGGCTCAAAGCCAAAAAAAAAAAAGAAAAAAAAAGAAAAAGAAAAAAAAAGAGAAAGACAAAAGAGTCCACTATTTATGATCTGGCAAAATTAATTACTTAATTACTCATTCATTAAAGCCTTTATCCAAAGAGTAGTATCTATGCGACTAGAAAAAAAAGAATCTGGAGACATTTGATTATATATAGGTACAAGATTCGTGCAACAGTAAGTGCAGCTGACATCAAAACTTGAAATAAAACAATAATTCCACACCTCCTGTCACAAAGACTTGAAATAAGAGTTAGATGCACACACTACAAAGAACATATTAAGGCAACAGATTCCTGTTACTGGTACTATTTTAGTGGCATGGAAGTAAAGCTGCTCTTACCATCTCTCCATTAAAATCACTGTGACCTACTTATTACAATATATCAAAACAATATTAAACAGAAATTAAGTGTTCACATTTCAACAAGATCAGAAAAATGAAAATAGACACTTTACAACCTTTAGCACAGTGCAATTAGTTATAGAAAAAAGCCCTTAATAAATCTGTACATATGGCGTGGCTTTTTCTACTACAGAGGTTGCAAGAGAAAAATTCCTTTGACAGTTGACAAGATGATACAAATATCTCAAAGGTGTGTGCAGTTGATTTCTATGGGAAAAGAAATAAAAGACACTGAGGAAATATATTTAGTGTTAGAAAAGTCTGTCGAATAACAAACTCTCCTTTTGCTCCAAGCCAGATCACAAATAAGCAGAATTATATCTTTCCCTGGCCCCACCTTTGAATCTAAAGTACTTCATTATAACTCATACGGACTCTCAGCACCTCTCCGTGGCTCCTAGCACGAACAGCTACACTGCAATACCGCCAAAAGCAATTTAGCAGTACAATAGTGCCACAAGAAACTAATCAAATGGAAGAAACATACAAACAAAAAAGTAAACATCAAAAGGTCTGACGTTCCCCAAATGATACAATAACCACTACAAAAGGAGCTGCTGGAAAAACCTTTAATCTTTTGCTGCACTGCGAGTGAATGATACTAAGAATGAGAATTCCTCTACTTCAGCATAGCATAGTGCACATTAGGAATCTGGGATCCGTAGATCATTTTCGCTTGCTGTGGTTATTTTTTTTCTTTCTTTTCTTTTTTTTTTTTTTTTTTGGCTTTTTTGGAATTTTGAAAAGTACAGTAAATTTATTCAGTATAAAATTCAGTACTCTGAAAATTATTGCATAACCATTTTTGACGATCCTTTTGCATAAGATCTCCTGGTAGTTTATGTTTCTTTTCTAGCCTTTTTCTTTTGCACTTGCTTTGCTGGTTCCCAGTTCTGATCAGATTTCTCTGTGGAAACACAAACATTATTTTACATATTTTGGGGAAATATACATATGTACACACACCACATCGACAGACACACACACCGACAGACTATACACTATACAGACAGCTCATTCATACTTTGGCATTTTATTAAGAACTCACTCTGATTGGAAAGTTGAGCAGCATTCTGCTTGACTGGCTCCTCAACTGGCACATGAGGTTGGGGTTTGGTGGCTACACTGTCTGGGAGTGCAGTTAAACCCTCAATGGACACCTGCACACACACACACACACACATTCACCGCCTATACAAAATACAAACTGGGTTGGGACATGACAGTCTCACTAGTTTTGAGATGGTGAACAACCCAACATTAAGACATGTGAAGACAACTCACATTATCATCAATACAAAATACTACTAGTACAAACCACCCATTGTCAAAAGAGAATTGACTTTCTCTACTTTTTAATACAATAGCATTTTAAGACAAAGTCCTGCAAAGTAAAGTCTTACATGGGAAACAGCATTTTCATCCTCAGGCTTCTTCTTCTTCTTCTTCTTTCTTTTGGACTTGCCACTTCCAGAAGGATCTCCCTTCTCCTCATCACCAGACTCCTGTAACTGAGGCATTACAGAGCATATAAAGCTGAACTTTTAGGCCTCATCAGAACTCCACAAACATTCAGATCTCAACTGTCACTTAGCTAAAGGGACTGTTAGAAATGCAAATAAAATGATAAACTGAAATAGAATGGTTGAGCCGTTTTAAAGCAGCAACTAAGTGATAAGATTATGTACTGACAGATTCAAATGTAAGAACCATGGTATTTATTGGAGATTTATCTGATTAAGACAGAAAATGTATCCTACCTAAACATTAATTTCACTCAGTGATATAACTCAACATTCTAGATCCAATGGCGAGACTTTAAAATGCAAACAAAAGTAAAAAAACAGCCCTGCTCAAGAAGAACGCAGCGCTAAAGCAGCGCAATCAAAACAACAAGGAAACAACAAAAAAACCTTAAAAATCTCAGCTCTACAAAAACAATGTGGAATGTACGTTCTTCTTGAACTGACCCTGGTTGGTGTGGAAACAGGCATCTCTTTGGGAGCAGGTGGCTCTGTTTTAGGTTCTTCATAGTTGCCCCACAGCTCCGCTGGGGCATTCCAGTCTGAACTTGGATCCACGGCTCCTAAACCATCTGAAATCATACGGGTTCATTGCATTTACTGTCTAGAACAAGTAATTCATGCATGCACTTATATCTATTTTGATCAAACCGTGTGCAGTTACGGTGAGTTATTTAATCTTACTGAATCCAGTCCACTCATCAACAGTGGCTCTATTGTCCCATTTCCCCATGTCAGACGTAGCTTGATTCACAGGATCTCCAGCTGTGACACGTATAATAAAAAGGAGTGATTGGGAAAGAGAGGGAGAGAGGGAGGCAGGGAGGGGACGGGGTCATTTAGCTGGTCACCAGTTTTATTTTGCAATTTTCTGTTTGGGGAAAGGCAAGTTGCAATCAAAAACATTTAACCCCCCAAAGCATTTAAGGATTTATCAATTAAAGTTTTATCAAATAAGATTCTGCTTTGGATGACTTCTTTATGAGTTGAATAATATATAAAATCATAACAGAAAATGGCATTAATATTACTTTTAAAGCTTTCTGACAGTTTTTAAAAGTGGAGTTGAAAGATGATTAAGCCTTTGGGAACTCTATAATGATCCTTAATTAAAGGCAATGAATTAGAAGGAACTAAAGGCAAGTGGCAATCGGAGGAAAGAGAAAGGATCTTCCACAAAACAGAGAGATTACGTTTTTCATTTGGACTTCAAGGTTGAGTCAACTTCTGTCGTCAAAATAACTCATATGAATCAAATACTGTTTGCTGTTTAATGACGTGAATATTTATGGCCGCAACTGTAGTTGTAACTGTAGCTGCAACCTCCTTTATTGTATTTCATAATAAATGTACTTGTACATATAAATGCACTTGTACATGTATTTGCTCATCAAGACTAAAAATAATTTTGGCTGAACCAAAATCACTGAATCAAACTTCCTGATCTGAAGCATCAGGCTGTATTTAGAAGTTTTAGACATTTCATCCAAAGACTTCAAGTGCTGAAAATGCAAACATTACATCTGCAAACAGAGTCTGTGCATAAAACATTACAGTACATGATCTTTGGCCCTTCAATTTTGTGGCCTCAACTGCATACAACTTTGGATCTTATTTAATCCCCACAGCATCTAGATTAAACCTCAATTTTTATTTATTTATCTTATTTTATCTCCAGACTTGCAGAACGCTATTAGGGCAAAGCAAGATAACATTAATACAATTTTAGTTTAAATTATTTTAACCTTATTAAAAACCAGATTTGCAAACTAAAAAAAAAATACTAAAAACTAAAAAAAAACCTAGGATTTAAGGTTAGACTTAGCAATTCAGGAACAAAAAGGGAAAGAAATACATTTCTGCAGACTGCTATAAAGAATAAACTATAGTTAATACCTGATGGGTTTAATCCAAGCATGGAAAAGCTCCGTGGGTTCAGGTCAGTCTTAATTCTGCCATCCATGCTACTCCATGAGCCTCCTAAAAGCAGAATCATTCACCACATTTACAGTCTTATAAGCAAATGCGAGAATTTTCCATGGTAAACCGAAACAACTGACTTCCGGAAATGTAATACTGACCAGCCATGGTGTAAGGTTTTGAGCAATCGCTCTTAGCAAATGAAACATGTTGAAACATATGCACCTTAAGGAGCGAGCTGAGCTTCTAATTCTGTGTGCTTGCCTGACACAGACCTGCATTCCCAACTCCTAACATTACTGGCTATTGCTTTTCAGGATTTGAACTAGGGAACACAATCCTCTTTGTCATTTATGACAATTTTACAACAAAACATCAATGCTGATTATGTTAACATAACTGTCTGTTATTAAACAGAATCTGGTTAGTTAACTATCTGTTTAGCTAGTACATTAAACGAATCGTGATAAACTTAGTTATAATACCAAACCATCCTTATTTCTTTTGGCTGGCTCTCTTTTTGGGTCACATTTGCATAACCCCGACATAAAATCCAAACCCACTATTGTTTCCATGTCAGATTTGCAACACTAATCCTTACCCTCTGAATCTTGTCCCCAGGCCAAGGGCTCAGAGTTTCTGTGTCCAGATGTCTTCATGCCAACAGACCACTTCTGGTTGTCTGAAGCACCCACTTTGGGAGGAAGCTTCGCTGACACCTCAGTCCATCCTCCACTGTTCACAGCATTCCAGTTGGTTGGTGCTACAAATTAGGCAATTTGTTAGCAATAAATCTACAATCTCAAGTAATAACCTTGTAAACAAAAGGGTAAAAAAATGATATACTATAATTGTACCTGCTGTTATGATGACATCAGCCTTTGCAGCCTTTGAATTCAATGATTCTTCCAAGAGACAGATGTGGGTTATTACTGGCATACTTACTAATAAATGACAATGTCCATTTACATAAATATAATTTAAGTATCTTTCATAATACAACATTTTTTTATCATCTTTACACATTGGGGCTTAACTTGAAAAATTAAATGTCAATTCAATGCACTGTGGGCAGTGATGTGCAATAAAAGGGACGGTTGCAAAACAACTTACCTTTGTACCTCTTGGTGCTGACTGGAGCAGCAGCCGAGGGCTGCTCTGTCTGGTGGGTGACGTGATTACCACCCCCAGGGCTTCCCGAGGAGTCTCCAGGGCCCTTCTCCTTCCTGCGCTGCTGCCTCTTCTCACGGTTGCTGATCTTCGTTTCCCAAGCACCTTTCAGAGAGTTGGTTTCAGAGATGTGACGAAGCACCATTAACAAATCCTGCTGGCTACTCATTTCCAGATTTGAGTGCTTCCACACATTTCAAACATTTGAAAGAAAATTTAGGCAACATGATTGAACTGATCGAATGCAACTACCACCGAGTGAAACACTGCAGGTACAAACTACTTTAGAATCTAGACCCAGTAACAAAGGCAAGAGCCCTCAAACCTTTTAACTGATGCTCATGGAATAAAGATTCTAGGCCAAATTATATCAGACACAGATGACCATTACAAAACTACTTAAATGAGCAATGTGTTGTGGTTATTTAACCTTTAAAATGCGGTTTCATCTTTACGACACAGAGAGAAATTAACTGTAAGAATGGCATGAAACCAAGTCCTTGGACTCAGTGTTCAAATTCAGCATAGAACCACTTGCAAATTCTAACCTTTACCATGTGTGCATGAAACTGCCGTATTGTGGTACAAACCAATACCAAGTGTTCATACCTTCATCAGGCTCCTTTCCGTCTGTGGAGGAAACACCTTGGTTTTGCTTGACCTCTGGTTTCAGTTTCTTCTTACTTTTCTTGGCCTACATGTTGTAAAACGCATTGAAGCACACAGACACGCACGCACACATACACACACAAACATATTTTTCATTTCCTCTTTAGCCAAATAAAAATGGTAACTGCTTAATTTCCAGAAATGCTAAACTCAAAGCTGAAAAGAACTGAACTCTTTGATTGCAGTGTCTACTATACCCATATGAAAATACTGACAGTGATCTCTAGTGTTCCTCCAACCGTTTTGTCTGCTTTTGCAATATTCCATGAGCTTTGGCAAAACACCCGTCAACTGTTTGTTCCAATCCACATTTTATGTGCACATGCATTTACAGTCTTACACCATTCTACTATATTCTTGTTTCCCTTCTCATAGATTAGTTTAAACTGCACTTATTTACCACTTATTTAATACAGGCCAACATGAATACTTGTCTTCAACTGAGGTTCTTACTTTGTCAGCCTTAATGTCAGCAGGTGGTGGTGGTGGCGGCGGCTCTTTAGGGATCTCCTTCACGACTTTGATTTCCTCTCGTTGCTCAGGGACTGTTCTACCATTTGGTTGGCTCTTTTGCTACAGATAAATGACAAATTACAATTAGTTTATTTTCCTGTTCGACTGCCTTTTATTCTAGGCATTTAAGTGATGTTGAACTGCAAAAAAAAATCTAAAGCTTCGTAATGTCATCTAGCTCACGAAGACAACAGTTTATCTTTTAAAGTCAAGTCTGCAAATACCAGTTACCTCGTTCACCATGAACACGAGATATACGAACAGGCACATCGATGTCTTCAGAATGAAGCTAGCTAACCTAGCAGTTAACTTGGAACAGGATAGCCATAATCTGCTGATTAACTAGCTAGCAAGACCGTACTAGCTTAGCTAGCTGTCAAAATAACGGTTCTTTCGAGTTTCTTTCGAAAGCAACTTGGGTAGTTAGCATGCTAGCTACCTGACTAACTCCCTAGTCAGCTAACCAGCGATTACTAGCCTAGCTAGCCAACATGCTAAAACGTGAGATTCTCCGCTCACAAGGTAACGTTGGCACAACTTCAGAAAAGAGCAACAACAGTGGACGCACACCTTGTCAGCAGATTTCTTTTTATTCTTCTTCTTCGGTTCTTCAGATTTGACCGCTTTTGTCAACGGGGCCTTCGCGCTGTCGGTTAAGCTAACGCTACTTTCACTTACAACAGCTCCTCGTTTTCTCCTTCCAACTCCGCCGCAGGCCGCGACCCACGACAGCGCGACCACCACAAAAACCCCGAACAACGCCGTCGAAAGAATTACCCATGACGGGTACAGCTCTGGTTTCAATCCTAAATCTATCCCATACTCATTATTGAGAAAGAGCAGTCCAGACGACGCGAGCTGACGGATACGACTAGATATCAGTTCGGCTTGCTCCACCACAGCACCTCGCCAGCTCGTTGCCATCTTACCCCACAGGCTCGCGCATGCGCCCAAGCCGCGACAGCTACGCCGCTTTAGTGTCAGGGGAAGGACCTGCTGGCGTGGTACTCTGTTAAATCGCCACTCATCATGTAAAGTAAGCAAGATAATTATTGGAAAAGGTTGGGGGTAACAAAGATGTTACAAGTCTAACAGAATCATCCCTAATAGTACAGGGAAGCACAGCTACTAAGAAAGGTGTATAAAGCAGTTACTAAAATATTAGAAATGAGTTATTATAACACGAGAGTGTTCGTATGTTTCAGTAGTTCGATAGAATTGTGGGACGTCCGCCCACTTTTATGAAAACTGCAGCACTCCATTGTCAAATTGCTCCTGACATCTGAGCTCCAAATGTCTTATTAATAGTATATTTAAGCGTATAGAAGTCATTTCCATCTGTAAGCATTCCATACAACATGCTATTGTACTATAGCCTTTTCCCATAACTTTCATTCGGATGGCTAGTAATTCCGAACTCGACACTTTCTTCTTTTCTTCATGTTAATGATTTGATATCTTTGTAGCACATTTGAACTGTTACGTTTTATACATCAGTAAGCAAATTAATGAATCAGTAAAGTATGATCAATTACAAAAAGAGAGACCAGGTTAGATCAAACGTTTACTAAGAATCGGCGTTCAATATTATGTAGCTGAGTCGAAAACAGGAACAATAAAATAAGTCTTATAAATACAAAATTCGAATAACTAATTGTGTCAGTAAAAGGAAATATGTAAATATCAACTGGTATAAAATCAGTAATGGCTGTACTTTTGAGGGGACTTTTTATGAATTTCTGAAACCGCCATCTTGGGTGTTGATTTTTATGTTGCTTTTTTGCAGAGTGTTATTTCATGTACCAGGTTTAAAAGTGCCAATAACAAAATTTGTATTGCTCCTGCTGAACTGACTAAAAACTTGCTTATTGTATATAACACTGACTGAGATCAAATGAAACAACCTGCATGGGGTTTAACCAAACTAAGGAAACAAAACAGCAAAAACAAACAAACAAACAAACACCCCACCCCAATAATACCTTTCAATATCACATATAATAAATGTAATTGCTCTAACCTTTGTTTTACAATCTGCTATATCCCTGACCTAGTATTTAGTGACAACAAGTATTGGCTTGTAAAATGTTAAACAAAATACCTTTATTTTAAATACTTTGACTACTTTTTGTAGTCTTTTCAATTAATATCTTTACTTTTGATCAAGTCCTGGAATAGTTCGTCAGTGCTCTCTACAGAGCCATTAAGCATTAAAAATCTGCATCAAGAGTGAATTCACTGTCCATTGTATTTGACATCACTCCAAATCGCTGGTACTCAGCTACACGCTTCTCAAAGAAGTTGGTTTTGCCTTCCAGTGAGATCGACTCCATGAAATCAAAAGGGTTATCTACATGATATACCTGTGGATGGAAAAAGGAATAAATCATTTGTATATTGATTTCACTAAATATGCAATATTTATATATTTTAATCTATAACATGATAAAGGATGAACATCTGTTTTGGAGGAGTCACATTGGTGTGAACATTATGAAAATTATTACAGAACAGTATGAGCACAGGAATCACTAACCTTGGGTATTTGTAACTCTGTTAACAACCGGTCAGCCACAAACCCGATGTACTGTTTCATGAGAGTGCAGTTAATCCCAATGAGATTAACTGGTAGCGCCTCAGTTAGAAACTCCTGGGAAAGCAAACAAATGTTATGGATGTGACACACTTGCATAAGAAACACTGGCTGATAGTAACAGGCTGATGCACTAACCTGTTCAATGCTAACTGCTTTAATAATGATATCCCGCACACGGTTCGCTGGTGGTTTCTTCACCAAGTAACTGTACATAAGGCAGGCAAAATTACAGTGCAAACCCTGTGAAATGACATAGCTGGTTAGAGTAGCTTTTACAGGTTTGATTATTTCTGAGTGTGCTGCATCATCAAGTTCATGTTCTAAGACAAGAAAACAAAAATTAAACGGCAGAAGCTCCGTTTACCTCATCTCTGCTAATGAGCTCATTTGAGTAGGTAAGTCCAGGCATCAAACCTCTCTTTTTTAACCAGTAGATGGCAGCAAATGACCCAGAGAAAAATATGCCTTCAACTGCTGCAAATGCTACCAATCTCTCCCCTGTGAATATGAATTAAAACCTAAAGTTATACTTTGAAAGAGACCAGGGAGTATGCAGTATTATGCAGTAGTGTGCAAATGAGAACTATCCATCATACACATTAATACTAGATGAATTCGACTGGTTTTGATTTGTTAGCCATGATAAAGAATTATGGTATTCCTTTAATTGTTTTTTAGCTGATTGAACAAATATCACTATTTGTTGATAACATTAGTGTTTGTAGGTGAGAAGTACATGTTGTTACATGCCAAAGGTAGAGCTGGTATCAGAGATCCACTGCAGAGCCCAGTCTGCTTTTCTTTTCACACAAGGCATGGTCTCAATGGCATTAAATAAATAGTCCCTGGAACAGAAGAGTGGGGGCATAACATGGTCTCAATGGCATTAAAAAATAGTCCCTGGAACAGAAGAGTGGGGACATAACATGGTCTCAATGGCATTAAAAAATAGTCCCTGGAACAGAAGAGTGGGGACATAACATTTTAATAAACCAGGTCAATTCTACAGTCGGTGTGCCTTCCCTGCCCTTTTAATGTGCCTCACAGATGCTTTCCTGAGTGGATCTGACTGGACCCGGGCAGCACAGCTGCGTACTTTGCCACTCAGGGCTTCTCTTGCACGTGAGGTCCCCAATACACCAAACACAATGTCTTAAGATGCAGAATGAGTATTCCTTTGTTAGCAAACATTGCAGTAAAATCAAATATGTGAAATGGTAGTGTTATTTATGATTTGAAAGACAAAGACTATGTTCCTCCAGACATAATGGTTTGTGTGTGTGTGGTTAATATGTGGTGAAGGCTAAGGGTCTATTAAACCTTTAACTATTTAAACTGATCAACTGTCTGCACATTATCAAACATTTCATAACTTCATAAATCAGGACAACTATTGTAAAAAAGCAGCAAATATCACAAGGAATAACAGTAATTTGTCTACCACCAGAAAATGATACTAAATTGCTTTGCACTTATGAGAAACTTGTAGTTTTTTTTTTATATGACAAACTTGTTTTTTGCTATTGGTCACAAGCTGCAACATGATACTGATACAACAAAAAATCTCTATCAAACTTACTTTGTTGCTGTATCTTTTAACACATTTGCAATATTTGTAATGTTTCCCCCATATAAAAAGGTGATGTACCAAGAACTGTAACAGAAAAATGTTGCACCTGCCACCTGCAGTGAGTGCTGCATGCAGAGCACCAGTTGCCGGTTACGCCCACCCGAGAAATGGAGCCCAGTGGGTTTCTCTCACCTCTCCTTTAGGTCCTTGATGTAGGTGTTGATCAACATGCTGTACATCTCAGAGTGCACGTTTTCAATGAGGATCTGGAAGCCGTAGAAAGCGCGGGCCTCTGGGAGCTGCACCTCCTGACTGAACCTCTGCACCTGCACACAAACATACACATCACCCAACCGCACATGCCTTTTTGACAAACCTGGAATATAGTTTCAATCTTTGTCTAATTTTAAATGTAACATTGTTACAGCACACACATACTACACTTGATAGCAGAATGTTATAAAAATAACGGTGGAGAATTTTGATGCACTTAAACGGACAATAAATTCAAATATGTAAGCGTGAGGTGACCTCACCAGATTCTCGTTGACAATGCCATCGCTTGCCGCAAAGAAAGCCAAGACGTGCGATATGAAATGTTTCTCCTCAGGCTTCAATCTGTCCCAGTGAGCCAGATCCTTTGATAAATCCACCTGCAGCAACCAACAGAAATTACAGAGTTCACTTCAGCCACCTAAACAAACACAACACAAAAGTCTAAAATGTAATCTCTGTATTTAAAGTAATAAAGAGATTAACATATCACACAAGTACAAAAAAGCATTAAACAAATACCTAGCAGTAAAGGAAAATATTGCTATTTATACTGAGCTTTCTAATCTTCCTCAAAAGTCCTTTTTGAAAGATGAAGTAAATCAGATGATGTCAGTGAAAATCCAACTAACATCACCAATACTGCATATATGTGCTACTTTGAAAATCCCCAAGCACTGTTCATTCAATGAATGAAGAAGCAACCACGATTATGTATAGTTAAACAGGAATTACATTAAAATTCTCTCAGATAAGGCAAATGTGACGAACAAATTCACCTGTGCAATAACATTTACAATCATGTAATGATGCAATAAAATGCAGTAAGCCCGCTAATCAGGAAAACCGCCTGAAAACCATTTTAGATGATCACCATCTACAAAATGCCCTCCTTTTCAATTTAAGACACTTTTCACTACAAATCTGATTCATAAAAACCTGACACACTCAGTTAAGTTTTGTCTTTCACACACAGAACAATTTCCAATCTGGTAATTAGTGCTCAAGCATTCTGAATCACTACCTTGTGGCTTGTGCCTGAGTGACATGACCCTTCCATTTTAAATTACATTCAAAAAGAGCACAGTGGCCTCAGAGTGCCTGTCTTGTCTAGCTCACTCTGAAGCATCTAGGATCGTGCTCTTAAACAATTTGTGAGATTCAACACCACTCATCTAGTCCCAAATAAACACAAATGTATTTTAAAACAGCACAGCATCTCTAACAGGAAGATGTCTAGCAGGACTAAAAGAATTGTGAAACTTACTAAGAAGCTTAAACTGAAAAAGTGATACGTGGCTTTCTGCCCGGCTCTGTAGACTTAAAATTTAATGTTATATAACTTAGCACAACACTTTAGTCATTCTGTGACAAGAAAAGTCATTTCATAGGTTAGTTAACTTTCAAAAACCTCAACCCATTAAATTAGTTCAAAGTCTCCAGACTTTGTGGATACAGATTAGCTTTAGCACTGTCTAGTGAGAAAGCAGCTTTCAGTATTTTCTTCATTTAGCTGCATACACTTTACTTCAGTGCAAAAATGTGGACCTTTAAAATCAACGTGTCTACCTTAACAAGTAAACAACTACCTTAATAAGCACAACTGCTTTCATGCCAAACCGACAAATATGAATCATTCGAGCTGCGTGTTATGCCTCCTTATATTATGAACACAATTCAATTAAGTAGGTTGTTCACCTCCTCTACTGTCCAGAAAGAGGCCTGAGCCTGTTTGTACATCTTCCAGACGTCTGGGTACTGAATAGGAAAGATGACAAATCGCCTTCTGTTTTCTCGGAGTAAAGGCTCATCTTCGGTACTCTTCGGATCCATGTCCTGGTGACCATTCTGACGAAAAATACAAGACAATTCAATGAGGAAATGATTACGATGACGTTTTCGTTGGCAGCAGAATTAAACGGACGAGTTCGTGGTATGTAGATAACGTCTAAACAGCTACTTAGCCAGCTAGCTACGTTTACTGCGCTCGAGCTTTAACACCAGAGCTCGCGCTGTCATATACAGTAGGCCTTAATTCGGAACATGTTGAACTTTACATAAAATTAGCTAGTTAATTTAGGTTTATAGCTATTCGCCCATAGCTTATTACATTCTTATGTTATGAAGATTTTAAGAAGGTTGAACAGAACGAGGTCGTCTATGCTTCTGATTTTCAGAAATATCAAAAGTAGAATAATGCATACTATACAGCTTACTTACCTGATATTCTTTAACGTCCATTAGCGTGTTTATCAGCTAGTGTCCATTACGCGAAGGTTAGTACACATTCGGTGCATATGTTAGCGCAATAGATGTTTCTATTGTCATCATAAGGCGACTATACATGGCGAGAACACTTACGACTGGAACATAGCGCCTCTTCTGGTAAGGAAGAGATATTAACGGCCGAAAGGCCAGCTGACTTAGTACTGCTTTTGAGCGTTTTTGAGTACAAGTAAAAAAGCTGCAATTTATGTTAATGTTATGTTAACATAAATTGCATGTTTATGTTAAAAAAACGATGACATAACTCTGGCTCTAACAAGTAATTTAGAATGAATTAAACTACAGTTGATTAATCTTGAAATATGTAATTGAAATCATACAACATTATCCAGGCAACAGGCAGAGTTCAAACAGACTTTAACAAAGCCTTAACGATTTGAACTCAAACTCAAACATTACCCATGCACGCACACACATAAGCATATAGTTGTGGTTCTCCTGTAGATCTTATCCACAAAGCATGCCATTTAATGAACAGTAGGCCAAAACTCCAAGTGATTAAAAGATGGTGACTTGCTGTATTGTTATGATAGTAACAACTTTCTCTTTTATTACTTTGCTTTGGTACTTACTCAGAAAAGTACATTTCTCATATTCATGTTTCTTCTTTTAATCCTTGTAAAGTCACAGTGAACTGTGAGCAAAATACATCTTTATTGGTGATGCTTAATGTAATCAGAAGGCCCAATTTTATGCAGCTTTTATAAATAAATAAAAAAAACCATTATTTAAGTCAAAGAAGTGTATTACATTTTCCACTACTTCAACAAGCACAATGTTATAGTCAAAAACAAGCTACGGTCCATTGGTGCCTTAGACAAAACATTTACTTGGCAATGAGTTGTGATTCCATTACCTGGAGTGAAGAAAGAATAATCTTGAAAGCTTGATAGACTTTAACCAAGATTTTTGGAAGGAAAATGGCACTGGAAGATGTGATCAAAAATTGTATCAGATAACAAATAATCCTGACCAGTCACCTTTCCTTTATAGAACTGACTTTGTGCTCATGTCACAACCTTGCTTGTCATTCCCCAAGAAAAACTCATGCAAGAATGACGTCATACTACAAAGATATCAAACTCAGTGTTCTGGATTATTTTTATAATAATAATGACACTATGTTGATCAGGGAGCCAAAAGTTATGAGGTCTTTTACAATGCAAATCTTTACAACAGCTATTTACAGAAACAAGACAGAAACAAGAGACAATTTCTGTCAGCTAATTAATATGAGTCTTGCAGCATTTATGGTAACGGTGACTGGTATTTTGAGTACAATGCCCCAGGCACTTGTAGATCTTGCCTGAAGTCACATATTGCAATACGAGTTCTTAGAAGTTCCTTTAATGTCAAGTACTCGACTCTGGTAACTGTACTGGGAAAGACTGAGCAGTCTACAGGTGCCTTTTGAGGTCACAGCGTCAACCACAGCACATAATCAAGGAACAGCATGAAATACATATCAGTACTGGGAAATACCGCCACAATCCAGGTACTGAAGATACCACAAAAGGAGTTTAGGTGTACTCCACAGTTCTATAAACCCACGGTCAACAAGTATGGGTAAGCAATGATATAACAATATAACAAATCAATATAAAAATTTCACCATGTCAATCTACACATAGGGTCATAACACATTTGATTTAATATTCTAAACTCATTAAAATCATATCTGATTTTAATATAGACAAGTGCATTATGGTGCAACAGAGAACTCATTTACAAGACTGTCAGCAGGTAATCAATATATAATTAAATTAACTGAAATCTTATGTAAACGATTCTTGATGATGAAACCCAAAGATTTGATTCCATCTCCACAGTCATCCATTTTGTTGCATATGTTATTACTAAATGTGGGCTTCCTTGACTCATTCCTTTGGAGGACAAGGAAAATTAGCATCTCAATTAATATACAGAGAGAAACTGAGAAGGGTAATAATTTTGTGATCCCTAAAGCCACCACCCTTTCTCCCATCCTAGTGTCCAGCTATTGTTGCCCCACCCATGGCTGCTGGAATGTTCACGGTGCAGGCCATTCAAATGTTCAGGATAAGAGTTGGAGCCTGATTTACGAGCCATATTGTACTAATGAAAAGTTCTTCATTGGGTTGTCAAGAGAGATTCCGGACTTCTGCATCTCAAACCTGAGGAATGGAAATTTCAATGTGAGAAAAGTTTTTTTTTCTTTTTTTTAAATAGCTAGTTGGTACTAGTATAGTACTCGGACATGGGGGAGGAGATTTTCACGCACGCACACACACACACACACACACACACACACCTCATGGATAGGAGAAAAACAAAAAGAACATTCAATATGTTCCCAATTACCAGTCGCCTGTTGAAATGGTGTAATACACAGGTGGCTTGTGTGCATCACCAATGGTTACTGCCTCCTCCTGACCACTGGCCCCCATGTTTTTGAAGATGAGCCAGTCTCCTACAGTGAGCTCGGGGAGAAGGCAGCGCTCCACCACCTGGTCCAACGCGTCACAAGAGGGACCCCATAAGCTGCTGGAGAACCCTGGCTCATCTGCTGTGTATGATATCTGCAATAAAGAAAAAAAAGTTCAACCCCAAGAACTGACAAACCTAAACCGATAGAAAGTTCTATTTGTGCATATGCATGTGTGGCGTTACCTTATGTACTGTGGGAGATGGAATGGTGTTTCCCAACAGCTTACCAACGAAAGATCCATAGACACCCTCATTCAGATAGTATAAAAATTCTGGCTCATCATTTGAAGTCAGTTTAGCTGAAGGTTTAAGTGGCACAAACAAATTAAAATTAAACCGGAAGATGCACTACATTTGAACACTTCCATGGTGGGGTGAGGTGGGAATTACAGCACTCACCCACAGGCTTGCCATGGAGATCCCTGGCAACCTCTTTCTTGCCAATGACATTTACAGCCAGGGTGAAACAGGAAGACACATAAAACGTTCCTGGCTCAGCAATGATATGCACCCCAGACATAACAGGGAAATTGGCATCCAAAAATGGTCGAATAGCAGCATGGGTCTGACCAAGAAAAAGAAAGCGAGCACACTTTAACAACACTTCTTTAAATAAGTGCTAAAACTTTACATTGACATTGATCAAGGATATACAAGGACCTGTTTCAATTGAATCTCAGAGGCACTGAATCCACCACCAATATCCAGAATCTCCATGTGAAACCCAAGCTCCTCCTATAGATGAACACATTAAAAGAGGTCAGAACCCCACATAAATACATGTGAAATCTGGATCGAAATTTACTTGTTTTAAAATGCATAAAAATTATGCCACAAATCAGGTATCCTCAACTCCAACCTGGAGCTCTACAGCCAGAGATTATAATTGCCTCTAAACTCTGAAGGGATCTCCAGGACAGAAGGTGTGCAGTCTTGACTCACCGCCATATCGAATACACAGCGGGCATCGGACAGCGGATTCATATAAACCTGGGGGTCTTTGCACGATGGTACCTGGAATCTGTAGGATTACACAGATTAACATAAGTGAATATCTGTGGAAGGTTCAAAACTTATTATGAAAGTTACGCACATCATAAAGACAACTTACACTACTCCAACCACGTCCATGCGCAGCTCTCTGGCAGTTTCCAGAAGATGCCTGCAGCTCTTCAGGGAGCAACCGAACAACATGCTCGCCTCCTCTGTCTGAGCTTCAGTGGATAACTGCAGGAGGAGCCTGGTAGAAAATAGCGTAAAAAAATACTCTTAATTTATTATTATTATTATTCAAAGAATAAGGCTATAAAGCACGATAATCCTTAAGTTTATACTGACTTGGCATTTGGGTGAGCTCGTGCAATTTTGTAAAGTTCTGCCTCGTTATCACACACCAGGTAGTTGATGCCATTCTTGGCAGCATATTTGATGTGCGAAAGCTGCTTACAAACACCAGACAAGATGATGTTCTCAGTAGGGACATCATGGTGGAGTACCATAGAGAGATCAGTCTGCAAAGATTAGAAACATCCAGAATTACACATACTACAGTACACAAACCACAAAAGCCAAATGCCAATACCAACAATACCAAATGCTACTGAATAGGTCACCTTATTCGAACACACAAAACCAACTCCCAGTGCAGCTAAAATCTCGATGACTGCAGGGCTCCGGTTACATTTCAATGGGTAGAAGGGGCGGACCAGAGGCATGGTGCTTTGCCAGACAGTGTGCTGCTGCATTAAGGCCCCAAGGTTGGCCAAAACAAATGCATTCTTTTCAGCCTGAGGACAAAGTTACACAGAACAGAGTACGCCAAATTAGGAATCTCAATTAACTGAGAAAGACATTCCATTATTAAACTAAGCAGCCTTTCATTTCAGCAACTTTGTGTCACATTCACACAGGACTATTATTTATTTAAAAAAAAGGCTTTCACTTACCAGAGCCTGTTCATAAATGTGGTTTTCAATGACATCTTCAAGGGTTGTTCCACCCTCAAGCAGTTCAACAATATAGTTTCGTTCATCAGTGAATCCTTTCATCTCAACCGTAGTCCGCAGATCCGACAATCATAAAGAGAGTTTACTGAGCCTTTGGGGTCCCTGTTAATATGCAACAAACTACAAAAAGGAAAATTTGACCTTACTACCAAATTTGATATGCACGTACAGTACTGTATAGCACGCTTAATGCTGAGTATTAAAAGTCAATATGTAAAAAGGATATTAGAAGTCATTTCCAATTAAGTCCAACAGAATACCATTAATTTTCACTCTGTTACTTTCCTCTGTAAACCAAAGAAGTCAACCTTTTCATTTTTGGTATGAAATCTAAAAAATCCTGTTTCAGGACTCTGGCAAGCTTCAAGTGTCATGGTAACAATGAATTCATATTTCCATAATAAATTTTACACTTTCTGAAAAAAATATACTTAGTTGACTGACTTGTTGTATTACTTATATGGCTGGTGCTTTCCATGTTGTTTTTGTTGGAGTATTCAGTGTTTGTAATGCTGTTTTCTGTGTTATCAGTATAACCCTAATCATTCAACGTTTAACTGCCATCGTGAGTTAAAATGTGTCTATATGTACTATATAACCTATACTTGGATTGAAATTTCACCAAATAAATTCAGAATTTGACATATTAGACACATGCATCTCTTCCAATTTTGTGTTACCTTTAAGGATTCAAGAGTAATTTCTCCACTGATGAACAAAGTGGGCTCTAATGCCCTAAAATCCGTGTTCCAGTTAATGCTTCATGATTATTCCAACCTAACTTGCCCCTTACATCTTGCTTCCATATGAAAAAACAATACTAACAAACGAAAATAGATTGGTGAAATGTGTCTGTATGAATGTCTCTGGCTCGAGGACTGTGATTTTGACCATAGTGTATGAATGCTATGATAAAAGAACAAAATAACATGTATTACATTTGTATAAAATGAATTAGACGTGCAATTTCCTTATTAATAACAATTACATAATTATGCTTCATGCGGTTGACTTAATGTGCCTACACAGGAAGATACTTACAAATGGAATCACATGACAGTCACATGAGAGTGAGGAAGTCCTAAAAAGCTCAAATTAATCTAAATGTTTATAATCTCCCTGGCCATGGACTTTTACTCAAACCTGAAAATGATTAAACCCAACAAACAGAATTTGACATCAAGGCTTTGCCAAATATCCAAGAATAAAAGTACAAAAATGTTTCGATCGTGTTATATACTGACAATATGAACAGAAAACATATAGCAATTATGCCAAAAGAAAGTTAAACTTGCCAGACCTTATTTAATGCATGGATGTTTTCTAATGTTACTGTTCTATGTGATTAGCTGTGAAGTTCCTTGACAGACATTAGTTTGTAAGGGTGAACACTCAGGAACCACTCACATGGATAAGTTGGGAGATGGAGCTCTCCCGCTATCAACTAGGATCCCAAGGAGGCTCGGCGTTGAAGTCGAACGGCTCGCGGTAGAGAGCCTCCCCTAGGCCTTCTGGGTAGCGTTTATACACTTGCACAGAAAGAGGGGAGCCCTGATAAGGCAGAAAAAACAGAAAGTTAGTAAACACCACAATTTAATAGGTTAGGATTATATAGTCCAAATAATTGTGATTACAGTTAGGTGGACAAACAACAGAAACATGGATCTTGGATTTCTGAGTTTGTTGTAAAAGTTATTATGTCCTCTTAATTTAAACTCTCAACATTTATATTTAGGTGAAAGTATTTTTTTTCTATAAAATTCAATAACAGTGAAAGCGGCAAACCCTTGCTAACGTAGACTAAGAAAGCACTTTGGCAATCGTAAAATACAGCACAATAAAGGGTCCTACTATAATACATTGCGTAATCAGCTAGAACATCTTGAACTCAACAATGTTTCAACATTTGACGCACGAGGTCCGGCAGCAGTCCCAAAACATTGACAGCTGCTCACCACAATGTAACGGCAACAATAAAACTTTTAAAAACACTCTAAACTCAAACAGAAAACACCTATATATTACCGTAATGATAGTTTCCCACATTACCTGTTCGATCATATAAAAAAACACCTTAAAACCAGATTACATGTCACACACCCGGATTAAGTGAAATGAATCAACATTCAAAATATATTTTTACATACGCGTCGTTTTTGCTTGTATCCAACAACTAGAACCACTCATGTTTTCAAAATATATTACGGACACGGGTTGCTACATTCTGTTATCATGCTTCACATTCATAGTTGCCCTACACAGACCAACGCACTCTCCTCACCACAAGCACAACAGCAGCCGCCATGTTGTAGCCAGTCGTTCGCTCAAAGCAGGCAACATTTGCTGTAGGGCCAGACCCTTCACAGCGACTGTGGGGATGGAGTCCACGAAAATCGTACTTACGTGAGATAACGGCCTGACAGATTTGGAAAATCGTCTTCTCTTTTTCGGCGGAATTTTTAAAGAGTAGTGGGGACACAGGTATAAGAAAGAAAAGAGGCTGATTTTGCCATATGCCTGGGTAACGAACGCTTAAAAGTACACAACAGTCCACCTCCCGTCTCAGCCAAAGAAGAAATGGTTAGACGGGGAACGAGATCAATGAGGTAGTCCACTGGTTTGTGGGCGTGGCACAATATGGAACAGCCAATAGCCAACACATTTGTAGAAGACTACAATTCATACCAAATATGCGTTTCCGCATGTTTGATAGGATGCGTTATAAGTAACGGGTAAATAAGACACTTAGCGTGATGTTAGTATCTCTGTCAAGGATCGTCTACAAAACTTGGGGAAATTGATAATAGTCGTAATTTAAATCACAGAAGTCTTGTAAAATCCACAAAATAGCACGGGTGTTATGTTGTTAATATAAATTACAAAGATTACATTTGTTGTAATCTAACAAAGGTGAAAAGAATTTCTCATTATAGAAAATTTTAAATTTCATTCATTCAGAAATTACTACTACAGAGGCTCATCCTATACTTATTTAGGGTAATCCATCTGTTTGATCTGGATAGTAGTATTACTGCAAAATATTTTTCCAGAGGAATTTAATGTAAACTGTGAAAATCTGAGTGCATGTTATCTTACCTTAAATAATGAGTCAGAAAAAGTGGACGGAGATATTTATGAACTTGTTACATCAGTAGACTTGACCTTTTGGACAATGAGTCAGTTAATAGGTAAGGATATTTATAGAGTGGAAAAAGCAGGCTGTTTGAAGAGTACAGGCAATGTTAATCCTAAGAGGCCCGTAGTGACTGTTGTGTCTGAATGATTTAACAAAACCTTTATGTGTAGCTGGAAACTTCTTAACAATTAATTTATACGTCTCTTGTGTTTTGAATTAATACTTTATGTGTGTGTGTGTTTCTAATTATCTGACCCCAGTCATAACATTGCCTGCATCTTAAACATGAGAAACAAGGCGGTTTAGTCCACACATTTTTGCTCACAGAAACATTGAAGGCCTAATGATCAGGTTAGCTCAAAAATGTTTTAAAACATTTGACTTAAAATGTATTTGTCTTAAAATGTACATGTTTCCTTTTTTAAATATTGATTAGAATGTCTCCATGGAGTATGGAGGTAATGTGTTTGTAAACATACAGAATCCAAACTTATAGTAAACAGACTGCAGAACACTATGTCCTGTCTCCCCCATTGTATCCCCCAAATATTTCTTAAATAAATATAAAAAAGGTTTATGGTTTTTTGCTTTTATTCTTCTGCCAGGCTGCATGATGCAGTTCTAAAATCGGCTTTGAATTAGGTTGGATGGCCATCAATAAATAATAAAATTGTGTTATTTAATAAATAATACATTTGTCTTTCACTAGGGTAATATCGTATGACAATGATACATAATATGACCACACAAGAAACACAATACTTAGGATAGTTTAGTTGATTTACAATTACATTAAAATTAAATAGTTAGTCATGCACGTTTGGCACAATAAATTAATCACATATAGTTGCAAAAGCTAAAACAATGTCTTAGCTTTGGAATAAATGCAATGTTTTTGGTTAGCAATAATCCTGAGGATGCGGTCAAGATGAGTGATTTGGTGAGAATGCTGTGTGTCAAAATAAGCCACTAACAGTGAGTTTTATTTCTATGACTGACATTCTATTACCCTTTAACAACTGGGGACTGGGTGGGGGGCGCATGGTTGTACATCATCAGATTTATTTGTGGGCTGCAGTGATCTATAATATTATATAATATTATTTAATTTCAGTGAAGGGCTGGCCTCCTAGGCTCCCCTCAGCGGTACCACTGTTTTTTAGGACTCTTTAATAATTGAATGTCGCAGCTATTAAAACTGTTAAAAGATGTTTTGTGTACTCATCTTGCTTTACTATAGAAGCTGTCGATGTGTTTGTATCCTTTTTGTCAAGGTTATTTTACTCATTTAGTTGATATTATATTGGAAATTCTTTCTAAATTGATTGACTTGGGCCTGATAGCATTCTCTTACATATTGTATTAAGCAAGGTATTGCACTTACATAGTAGTAATAATAATAATGGTTTCACTTTATATCAATTTCTATTAATAAACAGATCATTGTATTGCTTCTGATCAATTTCGTACTGAGCAGTATTATTGTAGCAAAGCCTGTCATGGTGAATAACAGATATAGAGCATTAACAAATACTCCTGCAACGATGCTTGCTTACTTTGGTAAATGAAAGTTTGGCTATTTTTATCATGGCTAGCATGCTCCACCAAAGAACTTCAGTTAATTCTCCAAATGGACTACAAAGCTTATTGCACAAACTCCTGATTTTTTGCCAGGACAAAACATTCACAGTGTAAAACACAGAATGGCTTTTCCCTCTTTGAAGTAGGAGTAATATTTACATTGGTAATACTCCAACTGTGTTCGTAATTGTACACTGACCAAAGCAAATGTAGTACAGCTTCTTTGTCCCATGTTTGTGCAGTGGTCTCATTGGAGGGCTTACACGATTATTGTTGTTTAAACCAACGTAAAGTATTAGTGATGTTTTACTGTTTAACACTGAAAAGTCAGAACAGCAAAAATCATTCTAATCTCAGGCATTTTTTATGCTTCAAGATATTCATCTGTGGATCTGAGATTTAATCTGCAGTCACACTGATGCTTAAAAGAACCACATAGCCAGGCCTGCTAGAAACAGTCCCAACATCTCATGGGCTTTTGCCCAATCTACTGCCAAGAGGCCTTTCAAAATGCAGATGACAAACAAAATGACTTTTGTTTAGGCCTTTTGTCCCAACTTTCTTTTTTTTCCTTTAAATCTTGAAACCAGAGCCTGTGATTCCAGAATAATAATGCAGCACTCCCTTGGAGGTCATTTTGAAGTACTAAAATAAGGTTTCACAGACTTGAAGGGCACTGAATACAAGAACCTATAGTTCATTGGACTAAAATACATAACAAAATTAGGTCAATTCCAACCCAACTGAATAATCAGTATAGTAATTTAAATAAACTATATTACTGCAGAATAAATTGAGGTATAAAATAACGAATACTCATATTTGAGCCGTTTTAAGGCACCTTCACGTTTTAATTAGTGCCTGAAAACTACGTGCTAGCGTTCTTGACAAGGGTCAGTTAACAAGATAGCGTGCTGTAGATTCCACTTGCTAGCTTTTGGCAAGCTAACTCACATATTCAATACGCTACTTAAAACTATCCGTACGGAGCAACAGTATACACGTGTTTGGTAGCCTACCACAAACATTCTTTTTAGTTATTTGTTTTGGGGTTTGTAATGGTAAAGCTATGGTTACACTGTCGGTTGATACACAGCGAAAAGCTTCTAGTTGCACATACAGTTGAGTAAATCTCCAGTCACATGCATTAACATCCAAAAAGGCTGTTGCGTTACGCAGGTGAGTTGTAGCCGTGAGCGTTACCTACTCAGATCAGATGACTTTAACTGACTGGTTAAAAAGGTATTCTGTGACAGAAAGCTAAACGAACACTTCTCGTTAATATTAATAATTTTTCTTTGTTACCTTTTATAGTTATAGTTTATAGTTATAGTTAACGGAAGTATTGTTTATCTATTTGTAGCATGGTTTACTGAAGTGACGAATTCCCGTCAGAATACATACCAAACCATGACTAGTATTTCTAGAAAACTAGAATGCACATTCTTTTCTTTCTTTTTGTTTTCCTTACTTATTTTACTGTTTGCTGAATAACAATTACATTGTTGTTATTGTCATGTCTGTCGACCAGAAGAGGATGGGTTTCCCCTTTGAGTCTTGGTTCCTCTCAAGGTTTCTTCCTCCTGCTCTAGGGAGTTTTTCCTTGCCACTGTCGCCTTTGGCTTGCTCACTGGGGACTGTACTGTACAAAAGAAAGAAAAGAATGTGCATTCTAGTTTTCTAGAAATACTAGTGATGGTTTGGTATGTATTCTGACGGGAATTCGTGAGTCGTGACGCTTATTCCATAACGCTTATAAACTAGGTTGGTTTATAGGATGTATAGGTGGCATATAGATGGTGTATAGGCTAGGTGGTAAACGCAGCTAGGAACATTGACTGGAACGTTTACTATTTCCTGTCTGACTTTAATTCGAATCGTAAAAGTTCGTGTTTTGGGAGTTGTATTAACATGATAATTAAATGACACGCGCGCCGATGCAGTCACAGTCACTGTGATCAGGAAATTTCAGGAAAAACGGGAAAATACCAACAAGACCTACATATAGTAAGTTGGAAAGATTCTTAAAAATGTCATTGTTGATCGGAAAAATATTGTGTTAAATTCCTGAGACAAGTGTAAAAGAAAAATATATGTATCTTCCATTTGATTAACATTGAAGTAATCCCCCTCGCGTGTAATCTTCAAATTGAGATAGATAATGGCAGAGTTCTGGTTGATTTCTGCTCCTGGAGAGAAAACCTGTCAACAGACTTGGGACAAGATGAATGAAGCCACTTCTCACAACGTCCTCTCTACCAACAGCAAATTCAACATTCCTGATCTGAAGGTGAAGGATCTCACTTGTAACTTGTGTCAAACATCTTTCAAGGATTTACTATCACAGTTTATTTTATTCCATGTTGTGATTATTGTGTATTCTAAATGTCTTTCTAAATAGGTGGGAACGCTTGATTTCCTTGTAAGCCTGTCAGATAAACTTGCCGAATTGGACACTTTTGTAGAAAGGTTTGGGCTCTATTTCTTAACCCCCTGCATGTATAGGTATAGGTTGTAAACACTGGAGCTTCTAGTTGGAGACTATATTTGCCCACCCATGTATTTTACACTCCTATAAACTGCAGAACAAGGAATATATTGGCATCTTCCCTTAAAACACCACCTTCAAATAAGTACTTCCTAAGAAAGCAAAGCCTTGGTTTGATCACTACCTTGCTGCTTGGTAGAAAACGTTTTTCTCAAAGCATTTTTTAAAATTTCCTCAGTGTCGTAAAGAAAGTAGCCCAGTACATGGCTGATATTTTGGAGGATAACCGGGACAAAGTCCGGGAGAACCTTTTGTCCAATGGAGGCAAGTGCCTTTCATATTTTTATATGTTGATTATTATTATATTATTTTAGTGTCCTAATCTTGATTGTACTTGTAAATACTATTTTAAAACTCATTCTGCCTGTAGGAGGCAGTAGTGCTAAAATACCTGCAGTACAGACATAAGCACTGTTAACAGCAGATGTTTTTTGATGCAGTTGATTTGACCACTTACATAACAAGGTTCCAGTGGGATAAGGCCAAGTATCCAATCCAACAGTCCATGAAGAACATTTCAGAAACCATCACTAAGGTGAGGGGTTTAGAAATATCCTTGTCGTAGCTCAGATGCACAAACTCCCAGATTGTAATGCTCAGATTTTAACTCTGAAAGGTGTCACTTTCTGATAGCAACGGATTTTAATTTGAAGTTGTCAAAGGTTATTCATAAAACCAGCAGTATATGCATCAAGGCTAAATCTTGTGCCACCCAGCAACTTTGCTGTGATTCTGAAAGTCGTGCATTTTGGTTTAGCACCACAGTAAAGTGCATTTTGAGAAAATGCATCTACACATTCACAACTCTCACTGTGATTCATGCAACACTTCTTGCTCCTTCTAGCAAGTCATTCAGATAGATAATGAACTGAAAGCGAGAGCCTCGGCATACAACAGCATAAATAGCAACCTGCACAGTCTGGAGAGACAGAATGTGTAAGTAGGCATTTTAATAGGTTTGGTGATGCCAACCAGAAATGCTGATTCCTCTAGTTAACACAGACTGGTAGTACATCAGCCTTCATATAAGATCAGGCATGTGCATGCGTTTGCGTGTGTATACTTCAAAAACAAACAAACAAAATTTTATGTTTTTGCTTTAACTGACTCATGCCTAATCTCCCCTGCATCACTAATAATGTCTCTACACCAGGGGGAGTCTTTTGACAAGGAGTTTGGCAGACATTGTAAAGAAAGAGGATTTTGTCCTTGACTCTGAATACTTAATTACTCTGCTTGTAGTTGTTCCAAAGTAAGTTGTCTTTCTTTCCTCTTGTATTATTTATTCTTATAAAGTGTTTTTGTTGCTTTAAACTTAACTGAATGTGTGAACAGAGAATTCAGTCGGTTAGTTGTTTCCAACCCCAGTGATGCAAATTTTTTTCAGTCCACATTTAACATTAGCTACTTCACCCATGTTAGAGATTGCTTTGGAATGAATGGAAGATAGATCTCATTGGGGAGATGGAGATGAAAATATGTTCTAGTGAAATACTTCTCACAAAAAGTCAAAACCTCAATTATTAACTACAAATCCAGGTCCTGATTATCTAGATTTCTACACCAAAAGTATTTAGATTTATCAGACTAATCCCGATATCTGATGTTTTTGTATCTTTGTTATGGCTGTTATAAGTAAATAAATAATTAATCTTACAGAGCAAGTTACCCTGACTGGCAGCAGACATATGAAATGCTCTCTGAAATGGTAGTTCCACGATCTTCAAAGTAAGTACAGTTCTGTGAGGAAGTCAGTGAAAGGAACGTTTGGCTATTCCAACATGACCTTCCCTCATGTCACATTTGTCTTCACACAACAGAGAATGCCTCATGTCCCCACAGCTCTGTACTTTATATTGACCCACTTTCCTGAAAGCTGCATAGTTCTCAAAATGAAAAGAGGTCCAACGTTGTGTTATATAACTTTCTACATCTGGTCCTTTGTTGGAAGCACAAACAGGCTGACCTATGTGATTGGCAGTCCCAGTATCTATGGAAACCAACACCCTATACATACAGAGTTAGTAACTACACAACTGTCTGGGAAGACTAAACTATGTTGATTTTTTTTCCCAAGCAGAATTAGATAAGCCCAAATAGTTATTATTGTTCAATTTTAACATAAGAGTTGTCTTTGATATTTTGTTACTTTTACCTTGCTGTTTGTGTTTTTGTGATGGATAGATCACAAGGTCAGTGTTACAGCATTACAAATTGTCATTATTTATCCTGTTAATGATGCTTTTATCCAGTTAATGATGCTTTTATCCTGTTAATGTTAATGTTTGGCCACTGTTGAAGTATATGCTTGTTAATGCCGTTAATTCAGATTCTGAATTGTGAATCTGATGCCATTGCAACCTTTCACTCTGGTGCTAGAGTGTATTAATACGCCAGAGTGCACCGGTCAGTTTGTGATGCATTTTCTGAACTTGCCTTCTCTATTTGCAGTCTGCTCTTTGAAGATCTGGACAGTGGCCTGTTCAGTGTGACTCTGTTTAAAAAGGCCATAGATGACTTCAAATTTAAAGCCAGGGAAAAAAAGTGGGTCTTCCAAACTCTGTAGTAGCCAGTTACCACATGCACAAATCTGGTTATTTAAATACTCTCTTTCTATATGACTTTAAAGGTGTTAAACGATTCAAAGCCAGTTTGGAAAACCATGACCAAGCCTTAAAATTACAGTAGCCCATTCTTGTTGGTACAGCTTGTTTCTATAGAGACATGGAGAGACTGACTGCTGTCATTACTCATGCCAGGTTCATTGTACGTGATTTCCAATATAATGAAGAGAAAATTAAGGCAGATAAAGAGAAGATTACTCGGCTCTCTAGAGACAAAAAGAAGCAGTTTGTATGATGCCACTTGAATGCAAAATCACACGCACATTGAAGGAATAGAGTGCTGCTTGTGATGTGAACATTAGACTAAATGTTCTACGCCTGCTTTCACACTTTCCAGGGCCCTTTGGTTTGGTGGTTAAAGGTGAACTTCAGTGAAGCTTTCACTGCCTGGATCCATACAAAGGCTCTCAGAGTTTTTACAGAGTCTGTCTTGAGGTATGGTAATATATATTAGCTACATTGGCTAGAAAATACTTTTGCGTCACCTGGATTTGTGTATGAACTGATGCTAAAATGTGATCTCATCTCATCTCATCTATTTAATAAGAATAAGTGCATTTTTCTTTAACAAATAGCAGCTTACAGTGCTGTATTTCTATTTGCTATGTCATGGCCTAAATGATGATATGATCACATACAAACATCCAGCCAAATCAAAACATTTTCACAAAACATATAGTTTTTTTTCTTCTTCTTCTTCACATCGTGTATCAGTGCATTCATATAAGGATGTAGACATTAGTCCTCCTGTAGACATTAGTCCTCATGTAGACATTAGTCCTCATGTAGACATTAGTCCTACTGTAGACATTAGTCCTCATGTAGACATTAGTCCTCCTGTAGACATTAGTCCTCATGTAGACATTAGTCCTCCTGTAGACATTAGTCCTCATGTAGACATTAGTCCTACTGTAGACATTAGTCCTCATGTAGACATTAGTCCTCCTGTAGACATTAGTCCTCATGTAGACATTAGTCCTCCTGTAGACATTAGTCCTCATGTAGACATTAGTCCTACTGTAGACATTAGTCCTCATGTAGACATTAGTCCTCCCTCTCTGGACTGTAGGTATGGTTTACCAGTCAACTTCCAGGCTATGCTTTTGCAACCCAGTAAGCGGAATGCAAAGAAGCTGCGTGAAGTGCTGCATGAGTTGTACCAGCACCTGGACAGCAGTCACTCTCTTCCTGAAGTGAGTCAGCGTGTGCACACGGGGCCCCTGTGCTCTAAGGACACGACCAACACTTTGCTAATCCTTCCTGCTCTCCCCTGTAGGCTTCCATTGACATTCCTGGTCTGAACCTGAACCAGCAGGATTACTATCCTTATGTTTATTACAAGATTGACTGCAACCTTTTTGATTTTAAATAGAGCAACATCATTGTGTTGTCTTTCCTTAGCAACATATAAATATTAATTTTGTGATGCAATATTGTAAATCAACCCATTTTGAGTTGATGATTGTGGTTTTATTTTGAAATTTTCCACAACAAAGACTCTTCCCCTGAAGGTTTATAATAGAGGCTGATACTATATGACAGTACATGTGACCAAAATTTGAAACTCTTAAAATTGAGTCAAAAGTTTGTTGAACTCCTACTAATTCCCATCTCATGAGTTTACAAAATGTACCTTTAAAAGAACATTTGCCTCCAGTACTGCTCAACTTGAACCACCATCCCTCAAGACACAAAGAAGACGTCAAAACTCTTCTTTGCCTGGCACCTACGTGGTGCTGAGTCACTAGCTGTCTGCACACAAAAACTCTTCACTGAGTCACTAAGCACTTAAATATGCGTTTATATATTTAAAAGAAATATTTTTACTCTTTTAGCCTGAGAGTATTCTTAACACTGGCCTTCTCTTGTCATATGTCTGGCTTTATCGCCAGCTTGAAGCTTTTCTAAACAAACATACAAAAATATCTATAGCTCAAAAAAAAAAAAGCTAAATAGAGCATAAAGTGTCAGTCTCTGCTTGTTAAATTGGACAATTCATTAAAAATTGACATTTCCAGTAGAACGTTGGCATGAGGAATGAGTGTCCTGCCAATGTGCTGTGGTCCAGAATTCACGACTTGATTTTCATATTATGCCTAAAATCAATATACCTTAAAGATTGTGTTTTGGGTGGGTTTATAACCTATAATCCCATATTTCATGTACAGTACCAAGACTGGTACATTGGGTAACGACATCAAACAGAAGATAATCACTATTCTATAGATTCTCTTCTGTTTATTGTTGGAAGCCAATGTGTTGTTTGTTATTTTTGAAGTCAGTGAAATTGTGACTTTATGTTGTGATAAGAGTTAAACTGAAAATCAATAAATGCGTATCAAACTATGTTTCATGCGCATGCATGAATGCGCATTCTATCCCACGATGCATCTCAGCAACACGACAATAAATACGTGACTCACTCCTCAACAGGTAAATTCAAGTAGCGTACAGTAGGGTTGGCAAGATCATGCAAATCACTGGGGCAATGAGTAATATTATGGATTTGTGTACGATCACTTCGCAGGCTACATTCTAGATGTAATCCGCCCTCACCGACGCAACCAACGTCACATAATTCAAGTTTGAGAAATTTCTGGTTGCGTACAGTGTAGACTACATAACACCACACTGCAGCGTTGGAGTCGCCCGCTAAGATTTGTTTAATTTGATCACGCATTAATGGGTTGCGGTGGAAGCCGAGCAGATGCCATCGAACCGAGATATCAGGAAAGCTGGACCAGGGAGACGGAATCGACATGGCTCACCAGTACGGACGGTGAGATCCCAAATGGCGTTATCAGTAAGAATCTTGCTGGAGAATGTAGCGGTCCGTTGAAGGAAAACCCAAAATTCTCAGGTAGTCTATGCGAAAATGTATTTCTTGTAGCATGGCTTGTTGATTTTATAATTCACAATTATTATGGGGGCTGTTTTCAGTTTTCTAAAGTTCTCCAAGGTTTTAATGGATTCAGAGTCCTGTTGTACAAAATTATATGATCTATGAAAATTATTGTACAAAACTATTGATAATGATAATGATATTAATATGATATTAAGCGTGAGCTGTTCACGTGATTAACTTGTTCCGTAGGCAAAAGTGTGGTGGCTCGACCTTCCTTCTCTTTTAGAGAGAGGCGAATGGTCAGCGCTGGCGTGCAGTGTGGAAAGCAACCCGTGTCCTCAGGCATCTGTGCAAATCAACAACGAAGGTCCCGTCATAGCTGTCTTCAGGTTTGCTTTTCTTTAGCATTAATTTTTATAAGGAATGATCAATGATGTCATGTCAACAAAAACATAAATGGAAAGATAAGATAAGATTTAACAACTGTGTAAAACAGCATTACCTAAATACTTATTATACGAAATTGGTTCCAAGAAAAATAAAGGGTTGTAAAGATAAACAGCTTGTCAATATTTGAATAACAGGATGACGCGGATCCTTTCCTGTGATGTCTTGGTTTTTTTTTACAGCAAGGAAATGACTCAAAGTGGAGACCTTCCAACGAAATGATGCTTCTCTCAAAGGACATTTCTCCCAGCAGTAGTGTTGCACTGCCTTCAGTAAAACCATGTGACGAGCATTCATCCATGCATTAAAAGTAAAGTAATGCAGAGGGAGTTGGTGAAGTAAGGTCATGATGTATATTGTATGGAGTCATATCCGTGTCAAAAATCGAAAAAAAAAAAGATTTTGACACGGATTTTTGACACGGATATGACTCCATAGTATATTGCCTTAATAAGCTATTAAAGTAGTCAAGGACAAGAGAGCTTAACAATTAAGATGACAACCCTAACATACACTCTGACAAGTGTAGCTGCGATGGCGCCATGGTGCCATTACTATTAAGCAACATGAGCTACATATTTTAGGAAAAATATGTAGCCATGCAATTGATTAATTTATGCTATTTAACAACCACTTTGCATGTAGTCTCTAAACAAGTGAATGGGACTAAAAGGTGTCTTTATGGCTTGTTTGTGTGTTTGTATATATGTATACATACAAAATATATAACAAAGTCGATTTTTTAAACAAACAGATATTGTAAATGTTATAATTGTAAATGTTATAATTAACTCATCTGTTCTCGTGTAGCCAGCTATAATGCCCACCAGATGGCGCATATAGGCTAGCATATGATATTCGCTTTAAATACTGTATGTTTGAATCTAGACACTGACTTGTGCAATTTTATTTGAAGATATAGCTGGCATCTTACTGGATGAGGTTATTTTTTGAGGGGTAGGGTATTATTAAGATATTATTCAAGTTTTTAAATGTGGCCTAAACGAACTGTTAGAAGTAAAATGTTATTGGACATTTTAACTTTACATAGTAATGTTTTCACGATGAAGTGAAGACTATGAAATATGAATACTACGTTTTAATTAGTAAATAATTCATTTCATTCATGTGTGAGAGGGCTAATGCTGCTAGGGTTAGTGGAAGGGAAGCGCAATATGACTATTCCTTGGACCGCGCGGAAAAATGCGTCATATGACTCAGTCTCGAGACAAGCAGTGGTAGGCTACACGCGAGCAGCTTTAGAGCTTTGAATGAACGATGGGGAAGTGGGACACGTATGCTTCAGCGCTCTAAATGACAGACCAAACGAAAACAATCACATTACCGTATGTCATTTTATTCCACAAACAAGCAGCAGCACTCTTGAGAATTCTGTGATAATGGCCAAACGGCCTGGGACCGACGAAGGAATGTTTATTTCACCTACGGCTCTTCAAGATTTCAGCGAAGGAAAGTTCATCTCACCTACAGTTCTCCAGGAATTCGGCGATGTAGCGAAGTCCGAAGACAGTGTGGATTCTACAGACAGGGAAGAACTGTCGCTGGAAGAAATTTTAACACTCTACAGTCAACCGATAAACGAAGAGCAAGCTTGGGCAGTTTGTTATCAGTGTTGTCGGTCCTTGGCGCAAAAGAACCAGAGACATTCCAAGGCGGCCGATGGACCAGGTTTGGAGCTTGCCAGAAAAATCGAGGGACCCGGCGACGTGAGGATTTGTAAAGATGGGACAGTTAAATTACATCACCAAAACAGCACAGGTAGGCCGAACCACAGTCTAAATAACATACCGGTGTTGGTATCAGTTAGGATTAGGCCAAATAAAAATGTAGCCTCATCTACCATGTGGCATCGTGTGAGACTGTTGGCTGTTTATCCCATCCACACCCCCTCACTTAAAACATTTACGGCGTAGACTCCGTAGACTACGGCGTATTTTTTCTTTATTTTGCTGTATGTTGTCAACACCTGACATGTTAATTAAAGTGAACTGTGTCAGTATAATATACATTTAAAAATCAATGGGCTTTAGGTCTGTTTTTTTTATCTCCAGCATTTTAGTCCTAATAGCTTTGACGTAGCCTAATTATTTCACAAAAATCTGTAAAAAAAACAAACAGTGTAACGAAAGATTAGCCTTAAGGCCACCGCGGGCCTGTGGTTTCAATACACGGATCTTGGATGCCCGCACAACATCACTGTAAACAATAGGAACATGTGATTGATCCAGCGGTGAGCGCCTCAAGTCAAGCCGGAGCAAACAAAAGGGTCTCTCACGCTACTGCCTTGCTTGTCTATAAGGATCATTTTAAGGCTCTCTGCGACATGCTATGTTGTCGCAGTGTAATACAATACGCAAAAATGTTCAAGATACTTTGCGCATTTGACCAAATGGCAGTTTAAGCATGCGTTTCAGGCCAAAACCGCGACGATGGAAAAGATGCAGAAATGCTACTAGCGGTATTGATTTATATTTGATTTTAGATTTTTGCTTTAATTTATTCCGTTTCATTTTAACGCTGAAAATCCCTTGGCGAATCATTTTAAAAAGTACTATATAAAAAAACATGGTAGTTTTATTATTATTAGAATTATTGATAATTATTGATTACGCTACATGTAATTAAGGATGATAACCTTTTCTGTCCTTTTCTCTATTTTTTCCCATACAAAATATTAAATAACATCTTCATTAGTCTCTTCATTATCTCTCCATCTCCACTGTATGTAAGGTCATCCATATTCTTACATGTCTTCTGGATTATCAGTACAGATATTACCCAATATTGCCTCGGTTCTGCGTTCACTTTTGTGTTTACATCTTTGTCCTCGTGAGTTGATCTCACTTGCTCAGTGTGTGCTGGTTCAGCATGTGCCAGTTTATTTAGAGACTAATCATGGCTACATGCTGCTGTGTTTTGAGGAGTTTTTGTATCCTCAGTTCCCACCCATAGCACGAGTGTATTCTCTCTTTTTAAATAGTTATTAGAGTTCTTATTGTAGCTGCCGATGAACTTAGAAAACTACAGTTTGGGTCATGCAACACAACAGTCAAACAGTGAAGGTTGTAATCCTGACAGTCCGCTACATCAGGTTTCCTCATGTTTTACATCATTTTGAAAGATTATCAAAGACCACCATATCTATACATGCTTAGGGTCTTAGTGAAGTGACTTAATCTTCTTTAATAGCTCCTGACTCTATTAATTGATTGTCAATGCTGATCATTGTCTATGTTTCTAATTATATACAGGTATGGGTTAACCTGCCTAGTCAGTGCATGAAGTAAACGAATGATATTTGATATGATTTTATATATATGGTTGATATTTTTTATGTTAGTTAAATTTAGGAATACATTGGATTCTTCTACTGTAAATCATTTACTTAAAATGTGCTGGAGATTATACATTTATACAATGTAAAAGCATTGCTTACTGTTCTACTGTTCATATATTTGGATGGCTTTCAGTGATAAATGCCTTCTTTTTGCAGTCATTTTTTTTCTGTGTAGTTGCTTTGCAAGCATTTTTGCTATTACTTTTTGCTTTTCTGGCACATTGTCCAGTGCTTATGGAAAAAAGGTCAGTATTGGAAAGTAGCTTCATTTATATTACTCAATCGCTGCTTAATTTTAAGGTTTGTCACACTGACCGGTTGCCTACAACTGACAGCCTACATTTGTTATGACGTTAATCTCCGTTTCATATTTATGACGGGAGTTATTTATCTTTTTTTACATGTGAATACATTTCTTGTGATGCGGTCGTTATTTAGGATTGCTCCTTTTGCCTGCGTTCGTTATCCCACACTCGGCTTCTTTAACCTGGGATCAGAATGCAGGGTCGATGTCTTGTCAACACAACAGTGTAGCAAATGTATTTCCCCCTCACTGGAGCTGAAGGAAGCAAAACAAAACTTGGTCATGATCAAATGGAGGATTTCAGCCTTATAAAAATGTTTCCAGAGTAACCAAGTAACCGGGCACTGGTCGTGCTTTGTTTTGAGAATAACTGGCTCATAGATGCCATTTTGGATTTTCTAGCTGTCTCTTCCTTATGTTTGACTCTGGGGTGTCAAGTGTGTCTGTAGGCCCATCCATCCGAGGCAGAAATGAACTCAGCGGCTCAGTTGGCCACTGCCGGAGCAGTGCTGTGTAAAGAAAGGGCTCATTTTATTTCATTTATTTCATATTTATTTCATTTAGTCTGGAGTGAGTGATTCCTAGAGTGTAAGGTTAAGTAACACTGCGTCATCTCTATGTGCACAGCAGCCTGAACCAGTTCTTCCACCACGCCAGTTCTCTCATAGTCGGACTACAGACATCCAAATAAAAAAAATAAAGGGTTTCTAAAAGAACTTTGTTTGTTCCATGCTATACATACTGTAAAACCATAGACTATATTTCATTATTACTTCTTTTTTCCCCTTTCACAGACAAACACAGGCTGCCTAATACATCAATAGAGGTAAGTTCGGTCTTGGTAAGTTCTGTTTTCCAAATTGTTTTTCAGTTTTTGACTGCCAAAGAGCAAAATGAATTACACTGGAACTGTATTTGGTAAAGGAACAACTGTGTCAGTATGTCTCAGCCTGAGTGGATTTGGTAGCTCGGGAGAGTGGACAGCCCTCAGGGCTGGGACAGGGTGCAGGTTTTCATTGTGAATGGAGAGGCCCTCAGCAGTGTCTGGTCCTGCTAAACTAAGCAACAGAGCTCTGTGCTGACACATAGTTTGAGCACAGTCTGTTTGCCAAAGGGAATTAAATTGTGAGATACTTTGTGCTTTTCAGAGGGCGCAGTGTCTGTGTCATCCTAATTGTTTTACTTCACCCTTTCATATGTAGCCATTAGCAACCATTTGTCTTAGGTTGGCTTGACAACTACATCACAATGTCAATCCATAGCTTGACCAAGTGATGTGTGCATTCATTATTTACCCACGCTCCTTTGGGGGAAATGGTGTGGCTTTCTCTATAAACAGCTCATAAATGGACAGGGCTTCCCCAAGCTTTTCATCAGTAAAATACCTCCAAAACATACGATTCCAATACAGCATAACACAGTATGTATGATTTGGCTCAGTACAGAGAAAGCAGGGAGACTTTTAGGTGCGTTCTAGGTGTCGATGCACACAATGATGAAGCTGTTTTGTTGGGCTTTAAAAATTGCTTTCGGTGGCACAGTCAGCAAACGTGAGCTGTCCTGGCTGCAAATATGATGGATTTGGAACGTCCGCAGAAAGAGCAGATGGGAGAAAGCAACGCACAGACGCACACAGCCAAACTCCCCCACGAGCGCCCGCATGCTTCGCCAGGAAGCGCTAGAGATCATCACTCCTGTCCGGGCCTTATTTAAGGGCCATGCGCTCTGAGCCGCTGACGCCCTTGCCGTTGCACGCCTGCTGCTCTAGCTATGAACACACACACCGCCTCTCCTCACTTCTCTCTCTGCTGGATGTCTGCAGTGACCCTGCTCATGTCAACACACTTGCCAGCCCAGCATTTCATGGACATGTGACATCTTTCAGCTATTTTTATATTATTTTTTTTTATTAGTTTGGCATAAACTAAGTAGGAAAAGGAGCCCCATATTTGCTTTGCCTGTTTTTCTATACATTTGTGTATACTTGGCATGATCAGGGCTTTGGACCAAAGCACACTTCCCTTCAAACTCTCAGCCCTGGTTGTGTGCAGTAATGAGAAAGGGGGTGTGTGTGTGTGTGTGTGTGTATGCTCTGTTCTGCATGGTTGCAGATTTCTCTCCCTGCTTTGCTTCCTATTGGTTTCTCTCTCACTCACGCTCTCATGTTCATTTATGGCTCATGTGATAACATGATGTTACTTAATCATGGACGCATTGTACTCGCCATTGTAACTAACCATCGAGGGATCACAGGAGTAGCACAAAGCAGTTAGGAGTCAACAGAATCTAACTCTACCTCTCATTCTACTCACTGCTGTTATGGGTTAACTGTCACCTCTGCCAGATTTGTCCTTTATGGGTTTGTGTGTTTCCTGGTCTGATCAGAATCAGAATCACTTTATTTTCCAAGTATGAGGAATTTTGATTATCTGCTTTTAAATGGTCTTTTAGTGCATAGCACGGATAGAGCTGACCCACGGTTACCGAGCCTTAATGACAAATGGAGACTGAAGCCTTTAGAAACAGAAGAATGGCTAGTGGCACTGGTCCGCTGGCCTCGGACCAGGGACTTCATCTCAAAGCTTTCATTTTGAGCAAAATCAAGGGCCGAAATTTACGAGTCTTCCGACATTGAGGAAACCACTTCATTCATCTCAGTGTTGGCAGCCGTGTGAAGCAAGCTGTGTTTGGCGAGCGGGCTAGTTTTCCCCACTGCAGGGCCACCAGAGTCATGTGATAGGCAGAGACAGGCTTGTCCCAACCTCCTGCTATCTATTACCCCCAGGAGATTTGCATCCGGCACCAACTTGTAATAGTGGAAGGAGCACCAAACCCCTTCTCCTTGGTGGACAGACAAACAGGATTAGGCATGTGGATTAAGATGGGATTAGCATACTTCTTTATAAAGAGTTACTTCAAAAGACAGATTTTCAAGCCACTTTTTCTCTCATTTTTTGGGAGAGTAAAAAAAATTGGATAACACCATCTGAAAGCCGTAAGGTTATAACTGAGCCACTGGACTGTGCATGTTTTCTTTCAGAATATGTTTTGTGAATCAAAGCGGCAAGTCTCTTGCTGTGAGCTCCTCTCACCCTGATCCATCACTGGGGCTCATCTTCACCTCCAGAAGATGCGAGTATTCAGGGTTAATAGGAGTTGCATGTTTGCTGGGAAGCTGGCACTGTGCTCTCGGGTTTTAATCCTTGCAAGCTTGTTCCATCACTGAACAAAGCCTGTTTCTTTCACCTCTGGTTTGAACCCCTCCTCAGCTGACTGCACGAGAGTAAGGATGAGGTAGACGTGCAGGACAGGGCACACACAGTCCTGGCTGATGCACATGTGTGGTGCCCATTCATATTTAGATTTAGTAGTTGTGTTTTGTTCACTGTTCAAGTCTGATCATTAACTCTACCCTGGGAGTTCTTTGGAAACGGACCTAAATTTTGTTCAGGAACATAAAGTTGTGTGTGTGTGTGTGTTTGTGTGTGTTGGCAGCTGGCTAAGCTTTGATCAGAGAGAAGGCATGCTGTTGAGTATGTGTGTTGTGAGGCAGTGGTGTGCGAAGGCCAGTCTGAATTCACCTTCGGTGTTTACTGTGCATGACCTGCAGTTACAGCTTCTTGCTGTAGCTTTGCAACACTAATAAGCATCCCCATAACCCTTCTCACTGTGCAGGACCCCAGTCCCTCTGCAGGAGCCCAGTCCCTCTGCAGGAGCCCAGTCCCTCTGCAGGTCTCCAGTCCCTCTGCAGGTCTCCAGTCCCTCTGCAGGTCTCCAGTCCCTCTGCAGGAGCCCAGTCCCTCTGCAGGTCTCCAGTCCCTCTGCAGGTCTCCAGTCCCTCTGCAGGTCTCCAGTCCCTCTGCAGGTCTCCAGTCCCTCTGCAGGTCCCCAGTCCCTCTGCAGGTCCCCAGTCCCTCTGCAGGTCCCCAGTCCCTCTGCAGGAGCCCAGTCCCTCTGCAGGAGCCCAGTCCCTCTGCAGGTCCCCAGTCCCTCTGCAGGTCCCCAGTCCCTCTGCAGGTCCCCAGTCCCTCTGCAGGTCCCCAGTCCCTCTGCAGGTCCCCAGTCCCTCTGCAGGTCCCAAGTCCCTCTGCAGGAGCCATGTCCCTCTGCAGGACCCCAGTCCCTCTGCAGGACCCCAGTCCCTCTGCAGGTCCCCAGTCTCTCTGCAGGTCCCCAGTCCCTCTGCAAGTACCAGTATCCCCTCCACATTCTACAACACTGCAGTTCTCCATCACTAATGAACACCAATAACCCTTCTGCACTTTCCAGTACTGGTCTATGGTCATTCTGATGTTCAACATCAGCTCCTCCAGCTCTTCTCCTGTTGTCATTATTCCTTTGGCATTCATATGCCAATATGACCTGCTCATATCAGAATTTGCTCACATATGTGCCTCGCAGTATGTAGAACAAAAAGCCTTATTATGTAATACAATCAATAAGCTCATGAAGTAAAAAAAAAGCATAATAAATACATACATTTTGACATTTATGACCTATTCAGTAAGAGAACACATACGATCACACACAATTGCTGATACCACCAGAGGATGGAGTGAAGAAAATGTAAGACTAACACCCAAAGCAGGCCAGGACCCCCACAGGAAGCTCAGAGGCATCGGCTCAACCAGTTCAAACCAAGTGGGGACGACCCATCTCTGGGATGGGGGGGGCGGTCTTCCGAAAACCAAACCCTTTCGTCTCAGTCTCCTGGGAAAGCATGTGATGGCTTTTTGAGACTGAATCTTGGCCAAACCTGTGCAAATCTGCACAGTGTGCACAGTTGAAGTGTAAGTAACTTCCCCAAAGCGAGCAGGGGAGGGTGTAGCTTCACATAACAGAGGGGTTTCATTAGGTCACACCGTAAACCGTACTCGTCACACACTACCGATTTAGTAAGTCATTATACTTGTGCTTTCATTTCACCCCCCCACGCTTCTGCCTGCCCTCCAGCTGACTAACGGCACTGGAGTGAGCAACTGCGCATATGGAGGTCTGGGCTCAGAGGAGCAGGCAATGTCTGTCGGGAGGGAGGAGAGCATGATGCTTACATAATGCCTGGGCTGGTGATGATGGACATGTTAAACTGCTGCTTTGGGGTTTGTTTTGTAGTGGCTGAGGTAATATCGATGCCCGTGGCTCGTCAAGTTGTACAACTCGAATGGTTGCTAAATCAGCGTGAGTTCGAGTTGAGTGATGAGTGCAATTTTTAAATCTTCTCAGCGGTGATCACTATTGGGCAGCTCCAAGACGTCGAGCCATGTCCTCTCTTGTGCTGTGTGTGTTGTCAAGCAGTTAATGAAGGAGCAGTATTTGGCAGCAGTGTGGATGCAGTGCGGCGGGCTGTAGCCTGTGAGGTTAACCTGGCCTTCCACAGAACACCTCCAATACTCGCCAACACGCATCATGGCCATTGTTACTGTCATCTTTACAAATTATGAATCTCCAAAATGGGTCCACGACCTCTTAAAGATGTTTAATAGATGTGATGAAGAGCCAATCATCTCCCTCCATTCAAACAATTTCTGTGTCGCGTGATCTAGTTAATGGTGTCTCATTACCTGTGGAGAGAAAGCATACACACACACACACACACACACATATACCACATACCCGGAGCATGTAATCAGAATTCTGTGGTATTTTCGCAAGTTCCCAGCTCAGTTGTGTGTGAGAAAAATGTGGTCTATATAGTTGCCTTAAGCACGGAGAACGTCTGGTATCGAGAAAAGCCAGATTATCCTTCCGGTTCTGATTTCAGTATGATGGAGAAGACAGTGTTGCAATGACTGACATTGTTACAACATAGGAAGACCCAAGGTGCATTGCGACCCGTGCAGTAATAGTGTTGCTCTCGGGCAGATGTGTAGGTGCTCAGCTCTGCTGTGTATCTGTGTGGGGAGGATGAGTCGTGTGTCATGGGTTCACACTGCTGGCGCAGTCACAAGCGGATTCCTGTCTGGGCAGCTGCCGGCGAAACATCTACGTAAAGGCACAGGCATGTTAACTTAATAGTGAAGCAGAGCTGTACACAGAGGTGGCACAGAAGTGGAAGCGTGTGTGCGTGCGTGTGTGTGAGAGAGAGATAGATAGAGAGAGCTTGCTTGCTCTATTAGTACTGTTAAGAGAGATTAGGGGATGGGGATGCTGTAGTTAAGAGAGATTAAGGGGTTGGGATGCTGTAGTTAAGAGAGATTAGGGGATGGGGATGCTGTAGTTAAGAGAGATTAAGGGGTTGGGATGCTGTAGTTAAGAGAGATTAAGGGGTTGGGATGCTGTAGTTAAGAGAGATTAAGGGGTTGGGATGCTGTAGTTAAGAGAGATTAGGGATGGGATGCTGTAGTTAAGAGAGATTAAGGGGTTGGGATGCTGTAGTTAAGAGAGATTAAGTGGTTGGGATGCTGTAGTTAAGAGAGATTAAGTGGTTGGGATGCTGTAGTTAAGAGAGATTAGGGGATGGGGATGCTGTAGTTAAGAGAGATTAAGGGGTTGGGATGCTGTAGTTAAGAGAGATTAAGTGGTTGGGATGCTGTAGTTAAGAGAGATTAAGGGGTTGGGATGCTGTAGTTAAGAGAGATTAAGTGGTTGGGATGCTGTAGTTAAGAGAGATTAGGGGATGGCATTGCTGTAGTTACTGACACTTCAATTAGCTGCACAGGGAAATTCATCCTGAATATAAAGCACACTTGTGTACATTTAAGTTTACCTTCCTTTCTATCCCTCTTTCCTTTCTCATTCTTTTTGCCTGTGTATGCATATGTGTGTGTGTGTGTGTGGGAGAGAGCGCAGAGAGAGGACCAGGGCTGTTCATTCTGTCCAGCCAGCTCAGTTGCTTTCTCCCCTCCCTGTCTCCCCTCCCTGTCTCTCCTCCCTGTCTCTCCTCCCTGTCTCTCCTCCCTGTCACCCGCCCTGTAATACCCTCATTCCTTATGAGTCACACGCTCATAAGCGGACAGTACAGACTGTTCTTTCTTTGGATCGTGGAGCTGCACATTTATTGATCTTGATCTTTGTTTAGCCGACCATGTTGGGAAACTCCTCGTCGGTTAGCTCTTTACTTCTGCAGTTGTCAAGCACGAGATATGATTTAGTCGTGGCATGGTTGCTGCAAGGAAAGTTGCCCAGGTGGCCTGGACGATGTCTTCTGGTTGCCATGGTGCCTTGAACCAAAGGTGATCATGTGGTCTCTCATCATGGAGGAAGTTGAGTCAGGTGCTTTTGTTGCCTCTGGTGGGAAAGTGATCCTGTCCTGGCTGCTTCTCTGGGGCTCTTTGTCTCCTGTTTGGCAGCAGTGATGGCCTCTCTGCGCCCAACAGGGGTTGCACTCCCAGAACGAGACACTGTAGTTGATGGTGTTGTCCATTAGGTAACGTGTTTGGCTTGGATATCCAGCCTCTTCTGAATGCCGTGAACATTCCTGAAGAGTAAATATTACACGAGTGTATCTGCTTGGTCTCTGAAGAGGCTCAGATTGAATCGGCCCGCTGGGTCACTGGGGAGTCTCGGATGAAGAGAAATGGATTTGAAAACAGTGAATGTTCAGTTGTTGTTGTTGTTGTTGTTGATGTTGTTGTTTTTATATGAATGTCTTGTCTGGATCTACACTGGTCCACTGGTCCACAATCAGCCACGTGGCCACTACACATCTGTGGTGTGTTACACTGAGGTGGATTAGATGATGTAACAATCTGACATTTTATTCTGTGATTGTGCACTGGATTAATATTTGGAGCACGGAGATTGACTTTATTGACACTGCGTATGCAGCGGTTTCAGTGATTCTCAGGAAACGTCATGGCCAGTATATCTCGGACCAGCCGTTGCATCTGCGAGCGGTGTTTTTACTTTAGCATGGCTAGCGTAGCGTAGCGTAGCGTATGCGGTATGCGCGTGGCGTATGCGGTAAGTGGCTGTGTGGCAGAGCTCAGACACACAGCTGAGCATTCGCCCTGAAGCGTGCTTCCCTGTCCTGGCCTCACCTGTGTGGCTACGCCCTTTACTAACTCAAGCGTACACAGGCCTTTGTCTCTGCACTGATAATCCACCTGAGCTGGACTTATGCTCCTAGTGCTATTAATAGCCCAGCCCTGTTGCATCAGGGCAATACTGTTATAGGTTACAAATTAAGAGAGTAAGGATAACCGTGTAATCTCGGTGTGCTAATCTGGGCTGAAGCTCAGGCTTCGCTGTGGTGTACCTGAGGAGCTACCTGGTGCAGATGTTTTGTAAATTGGACATTATGTTTGTGTGATTAACAAGGACACTTGAGGAACATGGTGGCAGAGAAGTTCATTTTCAGCTCTGGACAGGTCCTTGGGTAGGACATGAAACCCTGCTGTTGGGACACGTAAGGTCCTGTCAAGTGTCACAGCTAGGGGACAATCTAAAGACTGCAGCAAGTGAGCTGTGTTGGTTTTGTTTAGATACACACACAGGATTCTATTTTTGTTTAGAAATACACATCGCTCAAAGAGAGAGAGAGAGAGAAAGTCATATGATTAGTTAATGGCAAATGTGTTTTTTTGTAGCGTATGCATACGTGCATCTTCATGGCAGATTTATTCTGTGTGTGTGTGTGTGTGTGTGTGTGTGTGTGTGTGTGTGTGTGTGTTGCAGGTGATCGAGTCACTGGGCATTATGATCTACAAGGCACTGGACTACGGCCTGAAGGAGCATGAGGAGAGGGAGCTCAGTCCTCCCCTGGAGAAGCTCATCGACCTCATGATCAACATGGCCGACACGGAGACGGACGCCTGCCCTGACGAGGGCTACGAGGCCACAGAGGAGGAAGACGAGGCAGAAGAACCGGCCGAGGTGTCCCGAACACGAGGCTACCGCGACATCGTAACGGTGAGAAGCGTCGGGGCCGCGGCTCATAGCTGGGACACACCAGGGCCCTCAGGAGCTTAGCTGTGTGCTAGAATGAAGTGATGGGCAGAGGCTGACAGCACTGCCAAGCACATCAGGACTTTTGGAAGTGGGTCACCTGCTGTACTGGATTATTTTGGAAGCAGGAAACATTGGGGCTGTTCAGACTTGTGCCTCTAGTTTAATGTAAACACTGCTCGGTAGAAGGAGCTCCTCCTCTGTCAGCTCCTCTGAGTTCCTGCTCGTCACGTGGCCTCCTCACTGTGTGGTAATATGTTTGCTAGCCGAACCGCGCAGTGGGTCTGCGAGCTCGTGGTGCAGGCCTTCGGACACGTGTGCACGTGAGCCGGACTGCTCTGGTGTGGCTTTACTGGGTATACTGGGCGTACTGGCTCAGCAGAGTGGGAGGGTGGAGGGGATTACTGGGCCTGAACGTCTCGTATCACAACCCCACTGGGGAGATGGCCATGCTCTGAGAAATGAAATGAAAAGACCAGCATCCAGGACACATAATCTTCACTTCCACGTTGTGGAGGGGCCAAGGGATTAGAAATACCTGTCAAAAGTTTGGATACACCCCCCTGAATGAATGAATTCATTTTAAAAAAAAAATTTAGATGCACCCTCAGCAAATTGTTTTCTTTCAGGACTTTAGTCCCTCACCCTAGAAGTGCTCTGCATATATGAGAAGAGTCAAAGGTGTCTGCTTCATGAAGCAGGTTAAGAGGACACCAAGAATGTGCAAAGCTCTTACCAAAGTATAGGACAGTTACTTTGAAGAATCTAAAATCTAAGATAGTCAATATTCGCTTATCACAGCACGATCGCATATTTCATTGGTTTGATACCTTCCCTCTTTTTTAAAACACAGAAAACAGTAAGAATGTGTGGGCGTGTCCAAACGTCTGTCTGGTACTGTACGTGTAATCTTTGGGTTCATAGGAAGTGAAGTTGGAGTCAAAGTCAAAGCCGATCTTTGTCCCCACAGCCATATACAGTGTGCAGAACCGAGCGAGATGAAATGGCGTTTTTCCTTTGAAGAGCGTGTTGCCGTGCCTTTCATGAGTCATTCATGAGAGCAGTGAGGACATTGATTAGGGAGCGCGGCATCAGGAAGCCCTGCTGTGCTGGAGGTGTCCTCTCACTCTCTTCCTCCTTCTCGACCTTCATAGCCCTTTTTTTACAGAAATTCTTTGCAACGCATGCGCACACCCACCCACCAACCACACGCAAGCCTGTTTTAGAGCAGTTCTAGGTAGAATGACGCCATTGGAACAGGTTTTAAAGCTCGCCTGCTCTTTCTCAGAGGACTGGGGGTTCTCAGAAGTTCCCTACCACACTTCTTCACAGCAGCGGTGACTCAGCACATTACATTCCTGAGGAGGGCAGAGCCCTGGGCCAGGCGTGGGGAAAAATGCCACCGAGCTGGTTGGAGGTGTTAATAGTGACTTTAGATTAACAACAAAGCTACATCGTGCTCCGTGTTGTCGTGCCATAATGACTTAATGACTTGTCTGTGATAATGGCTGTGCGTCAGGTCTGCCTCTGTGTTTAGACCTGTCATTCAGGCTTTGGGAGGGGCTGCTACAGGAATGAGATCATTAACCATCTAATCATCATAACACATTTTGATTGGGCAAAATCATAAGAGCGAATCTCTTGGATTTGGTATATAAACACATGGATTTAGATCTAAAGTATGAGTTCTTTTTTTGGAGGACTGTATTGCCAGTCCTGATCCGAGTACACAGGTCTGTACATTGTGGATGTAACATCTGACTTTTGTGGTGTGCATTTATTTGTTTTTTACTTCCAAGACCTTCAAATATTTTTTTTGCTTAAATTAAACTCGGCCCAAATATAAACCATAGCCATGGAATGGAAGGAAATCTTTCAGGTGGAAAATAAGAAATAAATAGTTAAGAAATATTTATTTATAGAGTACATTTCTGCTGTTTATTCATGTTGCTGTAGAACGCTGAACGACATTAAATAAAATCATTTAAAAAGCTACGACACAGCCACAAGGCTTTAAACATAAACTACATTTCCTGTCACAGATGACACCATCAGTCTCTGAGAGGTAGTGCGTAAAAAGGATGTTTTTGTTGAAGAAGAAGCACTTCTGGTCACTATAGGTAGTTTTTTATTGTAGTGACTGCAAAAGCTCAGTGACCTTTAACCTCTCCGTGGAGCAAGGGTCTTGGAAAAGCACACATTCATAGCAGATCTCTAATATATTTAGGACTCTAATAAAACAACACGTACTTGGTCCTGCTGTTCGTTTATTTCATTGGATAAACTAAATACGGGACCAAACGTGCATTTCAGTGCACCTGACTGTTGTGACTCTCTTCTCTCTTCAGTTCTGCTCCTCCCACCTCCCGAGTCCATCAGACGCCCCGGACCACTACCAGGCCGTGTGCCGCGCCCTCTATGCTGAGACCAAGGAACTGCGCACCTTCCTGGAGAAGATCAAGAACGCTAAAGAGGTGATTCGGCCCTCCGTGCTCTGAGCTGGACTGCAGAGTCCCTTCTTCTCTGAGCCACTGTCCTTGTGCCAGTGCCGCGCTCTGCTAAAGATGACCAACGACTGCTCTCAATGTTGCTAGCAGTTCTGGTCCAGTTTGAGACTTTGTTACCCAGCATTGCATTCAGTTGGCAAGACTTTCCTCTGAATCTGGATCTCTGGAATTCAATCTTTCAGAATCTGAATTTCTGGGCATACTGTAGGTAACAGTGGTTTTAGATCATTGGCTACCTGCATGGTTAATTTGAAAGGGAAACATTATACAGATGTTGTTTTCAAGCATAAGCGCTACATGGTTGAACTACTATATAGTTCTATGGGTGCATGAGGTGAGATGGGAGAACCAGTCGCCATCGTCTTGTCTGAGTCACAGGGACTCGCCTGCATGCACAGGCTACTCAGCTCTTAATAGTGCTCAGTGCGAGGGGTTCCTCCGTCAGGTGGTAGCTGAGGGCGTCGCCCATTATCTTCTCCCTCGTGACCCCTCCCAGGGCAGGTCGCCGACCAACGCCACCCCTCCCGTACCCGCTCACGGAACGGGCTTGTCGGGGCCGGGAATGTCAGGACACCATGGAAGGGACGGCTGCTTCCGCTGCTTCTGTACGATATGGGTGAACAAATGATGCAGTTATGAGCCAATCAGTTCTGAGTGAGTGTCTGAGGATAAACACATCTTAACTGCGCTGAATGAGTTTCTGCTAGTGGTGTTCTGTGTTTGCAAGTGAGGTGACTGCAGCTCTATAGACTCAGAATGGCCAAAGACACATCAGAATGGCTTAAAATGACACTTTTGCGTAACACATTGACTTCTTTTATGTTATGCGCGAAAGTCATGAAGTGTTTGACTGTCTGCACTCCAGGTTTTTGCATACATGGTTCAGACGCAGACGTTTGTTGACCCAGTCGACGCAGAATGTGGACATTTATTCAGAGAATCCAGTAGCGCTTACCCACCAAGCAAATATGGGATATGCTCAAATATTCTAATTAGCACGTGAGTTAAAAACAACATTGGCGCTCTCATCTGTAATCCTGCGTCATGTAATCGGCATGAAAACACGTGGCCAGCAGGCAAATGCAGGTGGGCGTGAAGCTGTCGCCAGGGCTTCAGGACCAACAGGACAGAATGACCTTGAGGAGTGGGGGGGGGGGGCTTCAGGACCAACAGGACAGAATGACCTTGAGGAGTGGGGGGGGGCTTCAGGGCTTCAGGACCAACAGGACAGAATGACCTTGAGGAGTGGGGGGGGGGCTTCAGGGCTTCAGGACCAACAGGACAGAATGACCTTGAGGGGGAGGGGGAGCAGGAGACGCAGGGTTACCAGCTCCCTGTGCGCTGAGGCTGACTGACAGCTATAATCTCATCTCACTCCACTGAATCACAGCACTCCAGGCCAGAGATGATCCACACGCCGTGTGTGTGTGTTTTATGTAGGAGCTGCATCTCTCTGCATCGTTTCTGATGAAAACTGGTTGTATTTGAAGTAGCCACCGACATTTGCATTATGTCCCTCCAACACACAACGGACGAATATTAACATTTCTGTATTTTAAATGCATTTTTACACCTGCACACATGTAATTCTGGTGGACAGTTGGGGCTGTAGCAGATACACCAGTGTTTGTATCCACAGTCTGCTCCAGGGTTCTTTAACCAAGGCATTCATTTTTTTTCTTAGATTATACATTACAGCCTTTGAGGTTCAGGTACTACTGCTCCCCCGCTAACAAGGTGCTACAACCCGCCCCCATGCCCCTTACCTAAGAACATCGCCAGGAAGTAACAAACAAGGCAGTTCCTGCTGGAATCCACATTTGCACCTCATAGTCAGCGTACCACAACAGAAAATGTGGTTTTAATAGGCGACCCACAACAAGATGCAGGTTTATCCAGGTTTAATTACCTTCTGGTTCACCTGGACCTTCTCTCCATCTCTCAGACCACACTAAGCCCCACACCCCCCACTATTGTACCTTGGATTTACAAAATTCCTCTCGGTTATAGCGTAATTGTTGGCAACGAGCCTTGGCAGTGATTAGAACGGCAGTGCGACATGGCTTATCTTCTGAGCACGCTCACAATCTGGCAACCCTTCACATGAGGACTAATCAGTGTACGGGCACCCAGGATGCCTACGGCTCCATACGGCGTTCTTTAGTTCTGCTGAGGCTCGGTCCAATAAAGCCTCACACTGACCAGGTTCTGACTGTTCTCCTGATTTCTACTCATCCCTCAGAATTTGCGGCGCATGGAGGTGGACACTCCCGAGGAGCCTGTCAGAGACCTGAATGAGCTGCAGAATGCTGATTGGGTAAGAACTTCCCACAAGCCTTTGCTCCACATGCTGCAATGGGGCTTAATGCTGGCTGTGGGAACTTGTAAACAAACATATGTTAATTATAAGCCATGGCTCCATAGGATATGTGTGGGTGTTGAGGGGCTTTTAGAGGCATTTAATGGCAAGTGTGTGTGTGTGTGTGTGTGTGTGTGTGTGTGTGTGTGTGTGTGTGTGTGTGTGTGTGTGTCAGTTCACATCGATGACAAAATGTGCCATGGAGTGTTTATGGTTGTGTTGAGCAAGCTTGCATGGACTCGCATGTTCAGGCTGACACACGTGTGTCTGTGTGCGTGGTCTGCATATGTTTGTAGGTACATGTTTGTGAGTGAGCAGGCGTGTGTGTGTGTGTGTGTTTGTGCTTCTGTGCGAGTGTGAGTGTGTATGAGCCTGAGTGTGTGTTCGTGTGTGTCTTTTTTTGTGAGTGAGGATGTGTGTTAAGGTCACGTTGGTGTTTGTGTTTTGCGTGCTCCTTTGTGCATGGGTGTGTACGCACGCACGCCCAGGGTGATGTCTCTGTTGCCATGGCTGCAGGCGCGGTTCTGGGTGCAGGTGATGAGGGACCTGAGGAACGGTGTGAAGCTGAAGAAGGTGCAGGAGCGCCAGTACAACCTCCTGCCCATCGAGTACGAGCTCACGCCCTACGAGATGCTCATGGACGACATCCGCTCGAAGCGCTACAAGCTCCGCAAAGTCATGGTGTGTGCGTCTGTGTGTGTGTGTGTGTGTGTGTGCGCACACGTGCGTGTTTGTGTGTGTGTGCGCACATGCGTCTGTGTGTGTGTGCGCACATGCGTCTGTGTGTGTGTGCGCACATGCGTCTGTGTGTGTGTGCGCACGTGCGTGCGTGTTCAATTCAATTCAATTTTATTTATATAGCGCTTTTTACAACACATGTTGTCACAAAGCAGCTTTACAAATTGCGTGGGTCCAGATCCCTAATGAGCAAGCCAAAGGCGACAGTGGCAAGGAAAAACTCCCTAAGATGGCAGGAATTTAGGAAGAAACCTTGGGAGGACCAAGACTCAAAAGGGAACCCATCCTCCATTGGGCGGCCCGCTAGCAATGTCCACATTCACAGTTCAGGTATAGTCCAGATATAGTCCTGTAGTTATGATTCTAATTCCAGGCCGAGTAGTCACAGTCCCTTCAGAGTAGATGAGCCTCAGGTGGGCATCAGCACGTCCTCTTGCGATAATGGCACATCCAACCACGGCATCGGCACATCCACTGGCAAGCCAGACCATCTCCTAGATGCTTGTATGGGGTGGGTAACGGAAAGGCTCGTCTCTCCTTGTCCCGGTATTTCTCGGGCAGCCATTGGGAAGAAGAGGGACAATTAGTTCTATATGGAATATGTTAGACAAAGTAAATGTAAGCATTTCTGGAGTGTGGCAGCGACTCCGGCAATTAAATTATTACAGCCTAGCTAAAGGGCAGAACCAGAAGGTAACACAGACTTGGGAGCATCCTGAGATCCACTACACCGTCGACAAACGTGCAGTGATAGGATGACAGCACCAGCGCCCCAGTTTGCCATAAAACCCTTTGCCCATGAACCCCTGGATCTGTTAACTTATCTAAAGGGGCACATTAATTACCAAATGCTAGATCAAACAAGTAAGTTTTCAACCTAGACTTAAAGATTGAGACTGTACCAGAGTCCCGGACACATTCTGGAAGACTATTCCATAGTTGGGGGGCCTTATAAGAAAAGGCTCTTCCCCCTGCTGTTACCTTATTAATTGATGGAACTAATAAGAGGCCAGCACCTTGGGATCGTAGTGGTCGCGGGGGTTCATAATAAGAGATAAGCTCTTGGAGGTAGTCAGGAGCAAGTCCATGCAGTGCTTTATAAGTCAATAGAATAATTTTAAAATCAATACGGAATTTTACTGGGAGCCAGTGCAGGGCCGATAAGACTGGGCTGATATGTTCAAATTTCCTAGTTCTAGTTAGAACTCTGGCTGCGGCATTTTGAACTACTTGAAGTTTATTTATATTCCTATTTGAACATCCTGACAGTAACGAGTTACAATAATCTAATCTGGAGCTAACAAAGGCGTGTACTAGTTTTTCTGCATCATGCTGGGATAATGCATTTCTTAACTTGGCAATGTTACGGAGATGTAGAAAAGCTATCCTGGTAGTATTATCTATGTATTTATCAAATGATAGGTCAGAGTCGAATAAGACGCCGAGATTTTTGGCTACCGAGCCAGGAGTAATGGGGTAATCTGCAAGATTTAACATTAGATCTGGTATTTTCTGTCTTGTGGCCTTTGGGCCCAGAAGGAGAACCTCTGTTTTGTCACCATTAAGGTGGAGGAAGTTTAGCGACATCCAACATTTAATATCGCTTTACGCAGGCCTCAATTTTTCCTAATCTGGATTTGTCATCAGGTTTGGCGGATATATAAAGTTGGGTGTCATCTGCATAGCAGTGAAAGTTGACACCATGTTTATTTATAACTATTCCTAATGGTAACATATATAATGTAAATAATAGTGGTCCTAGGATGGAGCCTTGCGGGACTCCATATTTCACTTCTGAGTGTTTGGAGGGAATATTATTGAGCTCTACAAACTGATAGCGATTGGTTAAGTAAGAATTAAACCATGAAAGGGCTGTACCGAGATTCCAACCCAGTTTTCTAACCTTTCTAGCAGGATCTTGTGATCTATTGTGTCGAAGGCTGCACTAAGATCGAGAAGCACTAATAGAGATACATAACCTTGATCAGAGGCAAGAAGGAGATCATTTGTTACTTTAACTAGTGCTGTTTCAGTGCTGTGGTGGGGCCTAAATCCAGATTGGAATTTTTCAAATATGTGGTTCCTGTGCAGATATAAGCATAACTGTTTGGCCACAGCTTTTTCTATGATCTTGGATATAAATGATAGGTTCGAGATGGGTCTGTAGCTAGATAGTACATTAGGATCAAGATTTGGTTTCTTGATCAGGGGTTTAATGACTGCTAGTTTACAGGATCTGGGCATGTGACCCATTGTGATGGATGAGTTTACTATATTTAAAAGAGGTTCGATTACAACTGGTAAAACCTCTTTGAGTAATTTAGAGGGATCGAGTCTAATGTGCAAGTAGTAGAATTTAACGATGAAATTATTTTCTCCAATTCTAGTTGTGGGAGTGGATGAAAAGCTTCAAGCTTTTCTTCTAATGCTAGATTTTGTTCAATATCAGCCAATCCAGATGACAAACCAGATGAATTACCTATAAAAGGATTTATATTTAGTCTAATATTCTCTATTTTATTATCAAAGAAATCCATAAATACATTACTAGTTAGGTTCCCTGGAATCTGATGTTCAGCGCTGGTTTGATTTTTTGTAAGTTTAGAAATAGTACTGAAAAGAAATCTAGGATTATTTTTATTTTTTTTCGATCAGTGAGGCTAGGTATGTTGACCGTGCTTTAGTAAGTGCCGCTTTGTATTCAATAAGGCTATCCTTCCAGGCACAGTGGAATACTTCCAGCTTAGTAGAGCGCCAGTTCCGCTCTAATTTACGTGCTATTTGTTTTAAATTACGAGTTTGGTCGGTGTACCACGGGGCGAGCTTTTTAAGTCTGACCTTTTTATGTTTGAATGGAGCTACTATATCTAGAGCTGATCTACAAGTATTCTCTAAGCAGTCGGTTAAACTGTCTAACCCCTCTGGATCTGTTGGCGAGTTGGCTAAAGTCGTTAAATCTGGGAGGGTTTCAGTAAACTGTGTGGCGGTTGACGAATTTATCGAGCGTTTTAAACAATTCTGAGGAGACTGGCGGGTATTTAGGTTAAGATGTAGCTCGAATGAGATTAGATAGTGATCGGAGATTGCTGTGGTTTGCGGAAATGTATTTATATTAGCTACGTCGGTACCCAGCGTCAAAATCAAATCTAAAGTATGATTGTGATGATGAGTAGGTCCCGTGACATTTTGAATAATACCGACAGAGTTCAATATCGAACTAAATGCCCTTTTCAGCGGATCCTCTGCCTTCTCAAAGTGTATGTTAAAGTCTCCTACCATTATTATTTTGTCACTACGTACTGCTAAATTTGCTGCAAAATTACTGTGTGTGCGCACGTGCGTGTGTGTGCGCACGTGCGTGTGTGTGCACACCTGTGTGTGTGTGTGTGTGCACACCTGTGTGTGTGTGTGTGTGCACACGTGCGTGTGTGCACACGTGCGAGTGTGTGCACGTGTGCGCGCGCGTGTGTGTGTGTGTGCGCACCTGTATGTGTGTGCACACCTGTGTATGTGTGTGCACACCTGTGTGTGTGTGTGTGTGCGCGTGTGTGTGTGAGAAATATATAATGTTCTTTGCTTATTTCTTAGTGCTCACTGCAGCCCTATTTCTAATGTGTTGATATTTAACAAACAGTACATTCATACATTCACACCTCTTCATTTTCTGTGGTATTCCTTTTTACTTTCAGTTCTATGGTCAAACAGGGGCAGCTAGTTTAGCACTTTCTCCATTTTCATTTTCTTCCCTTATGCACGTTTCCTTCATGTTGCTCAGTTCAGCACAGCTGGTAAAAGCAGAGAGCGCTATTTACTTTTCTTATCAGATGATGACTTTGTTGTTCTTTGAACTGTGTGGCAGTTTGTTGGCATTTCACCAAACCAACACTGCTATGCTAATGCTAATACCTGCAGCAGTAAAGTTTGTGTAGTGCGTGATGTAATGTACCACCTTTGCCTGAGAGTAACCTGCGCTTAAATAATTATAAAGCAGTGGTATTTATCATAATGCACTACTTTTGTTTCGCTCTATAGGATAAATCGTCCCGTAGTTGACAGACTTGTTGGGTTACAAGCTTTGGTGACATGTGCTTGTCAGTGCTGTTGAATGGCATTACTTATTGCGATTTGTCTGTCTCTGCAACCAAAGCAGATCTTGTATGACTGCGCTGAACATGGTGCTGTGTGTGGATCTGACCCTTGACCCCTGTTCTGCCTGTCTCTGTGCTGTAGGTGAATGGAGACATACCTCCCAGGTTAAAGAAGAGTGCTCATGAGGTCATACTGGAATTTATACGATCTAGACCACCTCTCAATCCTGTGAGTGTACACGCCATCACGTATACCGGATGGAAGTAGCTTATCACATCTGATGAATTCAGCAAAACCCTGAGTTTGTTAGTGCGGTGTCATATACAGTAGCGACTGTGTTGTGGGGCTACAGTGGTAATCCGCGTGCGTGTTGTACCTGTGTTAAGGTCTCGGCCCGCAAGCTGAAGCCCCACCCCCCACAACCCGTCAGCCTCCACGAGCGCATCCTGGAGGAGATCCGAGCGGAGCGGAAGCTGAGGCCCGTCTCTCCGGACATGGTCCGCAGGAACCGGCTTGGTTGGTACTCTCTCACTATCTGCACACCGCTGGACTTCAAGCTTAATCTCCTAATCAGCATAACGCAGTCATACATGTGCAGATGCTCTTTAACCCTGAGCACTTGCAAATTTACCTGCACATATAATTACGTAATCGCCGCTTGCATTTGCTACATGTTGCATTTGTCCAGGCCCATCGTGGTAGACACCCTTTTAATTAATGAGGTGTGCGCACTGTAAATGCCTTAGTTAACCCGCCCTCATTAGATCATGGCAATTCTCGAGGGGAGGGTGCATGAGGGTAAGTCTGGCGGAGGAGAGGTCAGCGCAGGTCATTCCATGCAGCAGCCATGGTGTGTGTGATCGAGCCCTTCTGCCCTTTCCAGAGCCCTTCTGCCCCTCCAGAGCCCTACTGCCTCTGCTTCTGCCCATGCTGTGACCTGGCATTGCTACTCCATATTTCCTTTTTGTTTTGTAGACGCTCAAGCAAAATCTGGATGGTTTTCTTTCACTGCATGTTTTGGGCTTTGTGTTTGAGTCGGCGTTGTCCACGTGTGTCAGTGGGACACGTGATGTTTGCTTGGGCCTTTTATTGCGAAGAGTTTATAAGGGACCAGCCAGCATAAAGCATGACGCACAGTGTGAAATTCGGACGTGTATCAGCTTTAATATAATATGGACATTTAATTATTCATAGTGTTCTCAAAGGCGTTCGTGAGTTGTCTATAACTGCTTCTGTTTCATAGAAATGGGAGTCCAGACTAAAGGTAAGCTGTAATAATAAAAAAAAAAAGATGATATCTAATGTTTAGTATCTCAGAACTGCTTTTTATTAGTGTATGACAAAGCTATTTCCTCTTCTGATTAAACTATGATGTGACAGGAAGAACTGCTTGAGTTCTTGCCTAATTCTTCCAAAACCTTTTCTCACAGACCAATAAGATTCTGGCATGTTGTAGACATTACTGCCAAATAATGTTTTAGATAGAAAAGGTCATGCAAAAAGTTTGTCATGCACTGATTTAAAAGAAATTGATATATATATATATATATATATGGATACTGAGCATTAGATACTGTTGTCATCTAATTATTCTTCAGATGGTGAAGTATACATCTTTACTGTTGAACCCTATCATAAAATAGAACTTTTCAGTGCGTTGGCAATGATACTTTGTATTTAAGCTTGTGCTACTTCTGTGAGCGTCAAGCATTTATGGTGGATTGCAAAACTTGAAGAAGAGATGAGATGGAAGAGGTGGACAATTTAGTGAAGCCTGAATAATCCAGTTATGTAAAAACATGAAGCATCATCTCAGTTTGCATTTTTAAATAAATCCATAATGCCCTTAAATCCATTTGGGCTTGTGTGCAAAGTCTTCAGTCTCCAGTTGCTTGGTACTGTACACATTGCTTCTGAATCTTTGAAACTCGAGTCCTTGAATTGTTACATAATGTCTGTCTCAGCATTTTCAGTGTAATCTTGATATTGAAAGTCTTCTTGTCTTCTGTTCATGACCACATTTATTCTTCATCTCTGCTCTGCCCGTTCTGCTGTAACACTGGCTTTGTCTCTCTCTCAGTATTGCGACCACTTAGCATGTCTGTAAGCTTTGACTTCCCAGGTAAAGACTGAGCATGGCTTCTTTACCGTGTTCGTCTGGTTCATGGTGGTGTGTTGCATCTGCTTTGCTAGCTTCTCCTGCAACGTGCCACGTGTGTAGGCGAGGGCAGCACCCCTACACCCGAGGGGGGAGGAGTTGGAGGGAGGAAGGGGTGAATGCAGCCAAAACACCTCCGTTACATCACCCGGAGAGCGTCATCCGTCTGGTGGAATTCTCCTTCTCAGAACGTTGAGGAACATTTCGATACATTGTTAACGACAACGTTATTCCATGTCCAGATTCCATGTCATAATTGGTTTCACATTATGACCTCAGTGTCGCAAGGCTCGTGTGCAGTTCAGTCGGAGAGCATTGTCTCGCTTTCTTCCCTTGTAAAGGAGATCGAGACGAGAACACGGGGCTCCGATGCTCATGGCTCGTTAACCGTAACAATGCCTTCAGCTCAAGGCCAGGTGATGGTGTGCAGGCACTTTGGAACAACGGTTCCTTGTACCACGTCCGACCCCCGTGTGGGAGCCCTCGGCTGTGTGGCAGCCCCCCAGGGGTGGCCATGCCTGCTAGGCTGTGCCCTCTGACCCCTCAGCTCCTGCTCTCCCTCTCTGTGCCCTTTGTCTCCCGCCGCCGCTCTGCGCTATAAGTCCTCGTGTTTGTGTTGCCGTCTCGCTGGTTTGTGTCTTGCGCTTCTTTGTGCTGACGTGCAGCTCCCGCGTGGCGTGCCACGCCCACAGACGCTGACTGGCTAATGTCACCGTGTGTCCTGTGCTTATTGCTTTAGCTCGCTGTGTGAATGTGGCTGATTGGTCGAGAGCCCATAGTGAATGTAGCTGATTGGTTGGCAGCTGTCGTACCTCACCAAGTCTCTGTACGGCTCAGAAAGGGGCGGGCCCCGCTGATGAAGAAAACTCGTGTTGGTGTTTCTGGGATCATATTGAAGAGTATGTTCCTTTCTAGGCGCGGGCAAAAGCATGAGCACTCCTCAAGACTTGTTCCGATGCTCAGGTAACGTATTTCGAACACGTGCATGAATTTTGGAGCAGACACCTGGGTATGAACCACACGTGTGCAAGCAATGATTTCGTGTGACTAGCTGAGGAGTCCAGGATGGGTTTGCTAATGCTGATATATGAATGAAGTTAACATGCAGTCAAGGAAACTTCTTAAAAGGAATAATTGTAGTTCTCTGGATGTTTGTTTATTGGTTTTTATTTGTTTGTGAGTGAATATGAATGTAGAGGCCCCTTTGCATTGGAATGCTGCTATAAAATGATGGTGTATGATGCGAGAAGAAAGCAAGAAATGCATGAATATGAAAGAGCTACAGGTGGCGCTGTCTGCTGTTTCAGTATGTCAGGAACGTGCCCGTGTCTCCCTTTTTAGACATGCTGCTCTATTGGAATTTGTTTCCACAGAGCTTCATAACTGGATTTCCATGCCAAACTACAAAAAATAACCCTTTGGGTCTCTTTTATATCCACTGATATAAGTGTTGTAGGATCATCAGATCAGATGTAATCAGCCTCGTTCCTCTGCTGCGTCTGACTCTGCCCCACGATGCATTGCACAGGCAGGACCACCTCTGATGCGCCCAGAAAGCTGGCCGTAAGCACGCTCGCCCTGGACAACGACCCGCTCCCTGGCCCCAGCTCCAGGGACAGCGTGGACGGCCCTCCGCCCCTGTCCCAGCAGAAGAGACTGCTGAAGGCGCCCGCTCTGTCCGAGCTGGACCTCTCCGATTCCGACGTGAGCACATCTGTGTGTTTTTGGAGTGTTTGTTGCTCATCGCTGAAGAAGATGAGAATCCTGGATGTGCTTGAAGCACTCACAAGGTGTTAATGTTTTAGGATGCACTCGGCAAAGATTTCAAAATAGGGGTTAATGTTTCCCTTTTCTTTTTAACAACAATAATAAAAATAAAAATTGTTTTATTAGATGAGTTTGATTAGAAGGAACAGATCAGTGCTGTGTTTTGGGCAGCAGTGAGAGGAATGGCTCTAGTGCTCTAATGTCCTGTCTCCTGTCCTACAGGAGGAGTCCAGCACCCACAGGTCAGCCAGCAGTACCAGCATGTCCACTCCAGTGGTGGATGACGTCTCTCCTGAGTCCCTAGTGGACAAGAGGAGTAAGACTTTCAATTCTACATTCATTCTACAATATGTAGCTTCTCCTATACCTGTAATGTACAATGATTTTTGCTCTGTTCTTCTCTTTCTCGCACTCTCCTCTCCCTCCTTCTTCTGTTCTCAGTTCCTCCCAGGTTCCTCCCCTTATCCTCCACCCCACAGCCTGACCGGCGGCCTGCTGCTCCACGGAGACACTCCATAGAGAAGGAGACCCCCACCAGCACGCGGACTTTTGTCCCTCCCTCTCGCCAGACCTCCAGATCGCTAGTGTGTAACATCTCTGTACAACTTCTCTTTAAGAACCCAGAGAGGTCAGATATCAGCCAGGAGCAACATCTAGAGCAGGTGTTCTGAGGACATGCACATGGTCACACAGTGATGCTGATCACATGACCGCACTACAGCACACAGACGAGAACAACGAGAGAGAGAGAGAGAGAGAGACTAGTGAAGCAGTTACAGAGAGCACGTATGATCCGTGTCCAAAAAGCATAACCATTCAAACAAGCTGTTATTATGCTTTTGCAGTTTTTCTTTTCCTTTAGTGTGTTATACAGCGTTTTGTGTATGTAAGTGGACTGCGGAGTTGCAAGGCCCAAATTTCCGGCCAGCGTGAGAAACACAGAGCCCTCTTTTCTTAACCGCCTGAAACGCTTTGCTGGAATTCCAGCTCTTTTCTTGTTACAAGATTGTGCAATCCCATAACACAGTGCTTGTTGCCTGCCTACTGGAAGGCTGAGTGGTTGGGCTGACCAGTCAGAGCACACGGGACTCATGTAGGGAGCTTAAAGACACAGGAGCTTCACCAGAGTGCTTCAGTAATAGTAGGAATAGATGTACAGTATGAGAAAAATAACATTGTTTTTGGAACATGTACAAAACATGTCAATCCGTTGTAGTAGACCCCAGTTCTGAACATTTAAGGCTTTTAAAGTCTTGCATGGAATCCTGATTGGTAGATTTTGAAAGGTAGGATTTTAATAAGTTCTGGAAAGAAACCATTGTGTACATCAGACAGTTTGGCTCATGTGGTCCCAAATGCTTTACACAACATGTAGTCATGCGTAGTTAGTGGAAATGATTAGGAATAAGCTCTAGGGTCAAAGGCATGACCTTTATTTACACTTCTTAGTAAATGGTGTTGATTATTATAATGATATCCAGTATTAAAGCTGTGAAATTTTCTCCTCCTTGTGTTCTACTGTAGCTGCGTTTGGAGAACAAGGTAAACCACACTTACTGCCTCTCTCCCTTTACTAAAATAAAGGGAAGCTGGAAAGCTGGGACAAAATGTTGTGTTTTTATTACAAGACACGTAGAACTTGCATCACAAGCATTTGACGTAGCAGCATGCACACACGCCACGTCACTATGTGAAAGTTCTTGGTTGACACTGATGGACTTCCATGTGTATGTGCTGATGGCCATTCTGTAGTGTATTACATTTAGAGTTATATTTGCCGTTAATACACACGACTGTTTCCTTTGATGAATGGGTTGTGGTTTCCAACTGTGTCAAACCTGAGGGATTAATTACGTCTTGAGCTGCACTGACACAGTTCCAACACGAATTCCTCCGTAACAAGTGGTGTGTTAGTGCCTAAGAAGCTTCCATGCCTCTAGTTTTTGTGAGAGCCTGGAAGTTTCAACCTGCCTTGTATTTACACTTACAACTACGGGAACATGGTTGGAACACACCACACTGAGTGTGTTTTCAGTCCCCTTGCATGTCTTTGCACCGTCTTCATATGAGCTGTTGTGGTTTTGTTCGTGGGCGTGTTCAGTGTTTTGGTAATCTGGTGTGGGCTGTTTCTATTTAAGGTGTGTTTGCTTATGTTACAGGTGCGTTGTTAAATTTGCTGCTGGGATCCTGGGATCTGATCTGCAAGCATGTTGTGCTAGAATGTGGGTGTGTTCATTTTCCTACTTGTGTGTGTGTGTGTGTGTGTGTGTGTAGGAGGAATTTTGCTACCCTGTAGAGTGTCTGGCTCTGACAGTGGAGGAGGTCATGCACATCAGGCAGGTCCTGGTCAAAGCAGAGCTGGAGAAGTTTCAGCAGTACCAGTACAAAGACATCTACTGTGCCCTAAAGAAAGGAAAAGTGAGAACCCCCTCCTCTTCCTCCTCCTCCTCCTCCTCCTCACACCTGCTGGTCTGGCACCAGATGATGCCTCAGAGTTTAGGACATATTTTCTATTACTCTATTGCTACCATAAATTCACAAATATCAATGCTCAATAATTTCGAAAACAGTGAACACTGTAAAAAATCCAACCCAGTCCGCTCTTTCTTCTCCACTAAGCTTTGCTTTTGCTGTCGGGAAAAGAAGTTCTCCATTTTCACCTGGTCTTACACCTGTCAGTTCTGCAAGAGGTGAGCAGAGAGTACCCATTTTCCTTTCATAGGATTTTACAATTGACAAATAAATGTCTGTTAGGCGCCATCACTGAACAACTAAAATTAACATTTCTGTCACAGCATAGTCACTGATCTCTGACTTAATTTGCAGGCCTGTCTGTTCACAGTGCTGTAAGAAGGTAAGTGTAACTGTAATATACTCCTAATATGCTCCTTATTCATATCAAATTGATTGTCATTGCGCTTCTCTCCTAACGACCTCGTGACTTTATGTCCTTCTTCAATCTAAGATGAAGCTACCTTCTAAGCCCCATGCTAAGCTGCCTATTTACTCTCTGGACTCCACCACCATGCCCAAGGAGGCTAGAGCCGTTGCCCAGCTGGAGAAGCCCTCGGCCAGCCAAGGGCACCGCCGACTCAGCCTGCACCGGTCCCTCTCCAGGTAACTCCAGGAGAACTCGCCCTCCGCAGCCAAATCGCTTCAGGACTTTTGCTGCCGTGCTGAAATGGCTCCCTGATCGTTAGTAGCTTGAAGGCTTTTGATCGTGCTAACGACCGGCTGTGATCTTTGCAGACATTCTAAGCACAGTGAGCACTCGTCCTCCAGAGATGAGGTGGAGCTGCCGAAGGAGCTGACGGAGGACTGGAGCGCCACGGATGTGTGCGTCGACTGCAGGAAGTTCATCAACGACATCATCTGCAACAGCAAACGCAGCTCGGCCGGCAAACGAGCTCGCGGGAACCGCAAGACCCAGTCTGTCTACATGTCCTCCAGCAGCTCCAGGGACTACCGGCCCTCGGAGCGGACCATCAGCGAGACGTAGGGGAGGAGCTCTCGCCTGCCTGATGGCACTGCCTCCTGGGTGGGGAGGGAGGAGGTTGTGCGTCAGCTGCCCCCTTCAGCCCAGTGCTGGGAACTCCAGTGATCCGGCCCGGTCACGTGGTCCATCCTGCCTATACATTCGGTTGGCACCGTGGTGTCATCACTCTCTGCAAGAGAGTCCGAAATGTCCACCAGGCATCAGGCGTGATGGGTCTTGCATATGACTGCATGGCCAGAGCAAAAGGAATATCCCAGCAGATAGGTAATTACTGTAGTGATCTGTAGCCACTGTCTTCAAGATCCCCTCCTTTCCTCTTCTGTTGGAGTCGGTGGTGGCTGAGGGAATGAGGCTGTTCCTTCAGTGTGGGAATGTAATTGAACCGCCCATCTCAGGAAAAGGTGCTTCAGTCTGGAGTTTAAGCTGTTTAAGCTGAGGTTCAGCTTCAGAGCCCATCGTACTAGCTTCTTTCAAATTACAGGTGTGCATGTTCTGCCACTGAGTGAATGTTAGTGAGGCTGAGGTGCTTTCAGGTAACACTGGGAGATGAGGTAAACTCAACGGTACATAGAGCCTGAATGTATGTTTTCATTACAGTGAGAACAAATCAAGTGTATGTAAATTGCAAGCTGAAGGATCAGTCCCCACGTGTAACTGTGAAAACACCTCATGTTTATTTCGCCCCACTCAGGGAGAGGTGAAGGATTCAGGCTCTGAGAGGCAGACATACAGGCAGACAGACAGACAGACTGGGTCTCACTGGCTATCTAATCATTTTAGATCAACTCTAACCAAATGCTTTTTCCCTCTCATGTTTGGTTTGTTTCAACTGCTGCTTTCTTACTAATATTCTCCAAATTAGTAAAAATGTTTTGATAATTGCAATTTTTTTCTGGATATATATACACAAATATATATATTTTTGCTTCAGTTTAATGATACTGTTTATGCGACTTTAGTAAAAAAAAAAAAAATGAAAATTAAAATAGGAGTAACCACAGCTCTGTGATCTTTTTGTAGGTTCTGTTTGAAAATGAAATAATGAAGTTTCTTTAGGAATAGCTTGCTTGTGCCAAAATAACTCTCCACAGGATAATCTGTGTCTTGGACCTGTTGTATATAATTAATATATTCTGTCCTTGCGTGAGGATGCAGATGGACTTTTGTAGGTTCTGTTTAGGAAGTGCCATGTGTCCATATCACAGCTGAGCTCCTGTTGTCTCATATGTCCATATGGTTTTACGTTAATATTATTACTGTTGTAATTATTTACTTTTTCTTGTTTGCAAATAATTTTTATCACATTAGTTTCACACACAGCACTTTCACAAGATGGTAAAATGCAGCCTTTTTTTTATTTATTTTTTTTATCCTTGTTTTAGCTTCCAGGCAGTAATTCCAAGTGCTACGTAATATTCCAGTACTGTTGCCCACTCTCTCTGCTGGGCGCCATGCTGTGGAATTTGCCATGATCTGAAGCCCAATTAATCTTAAGCACAGGGCTGAGGTGTTAGTCCTTCAATTCTCCAAAAACACTACATACAATGTAGAAGATAAACTGCTGTAGATTAGCGTTTTGCAGATTGGTCATTCACCTGACTATTGCCTGTGTAAATGAAGAGTGTGCATGTAACAACTGTGGAACTGGTTTTTAAAAGTGAATGAACTCAGAATAAACAAATTTCAAATATATTAGCTATTTGGAAATCTGTCTCGATTTTTTGCGGCACTAGTGACTTGAATGGACTTCTCGTGGATTCCCTAGCCACTCTTTCAAGTTGCTGTACATTTAGACAGGCATATAGCGACATCTAGTGTTTAACTGCGACTATGCCTGTCGACTCCAAAGGGTAAATGTGCTGTCGTACAACCCACACGCTTGTTAAAATTGTTGCTTGCGCTTTGATAACCATGCATAGTACAACCTTGCTGATGCTACTGTTGATAAACCGGTAACTCTTCTTCTCGCTACTGAAAGTTTAAGCTTACTAATCCTAAACACATTCCAGGTAACCATTATCTATACATAGTATAATACTGTAGGTAAACAACAGAATTTCAGAGCACTCCTTATTTAGTATATATTATACCTTTTAAATTTTGTTTGCTAAAGTGTTGTTGCTCTCGGATATCGAGCTATAGCTAGCATTGCCCTGTAGGGGGCAGAATAACTTCGGGTGAACATGAATTTGTCATCTAATCTGTCACTGCTAATGGATTGTTTTCCATCAAATTTGCTATTAGGCGGTTATATTAGAACATTTGTGTCAGATTAAGTGTCGGGCCAAAGGTTTGAAATTATGATCCAAGACGAATAATGTCGGACTGGTTCACCAGTACACCGTGCCTTCATTCTGGAAACTTCATTTTGTGGGAAGGAAATTTCAACACTAAGAATATTTGTTCATTTCAGCATAATCAACATGAAGCATACACAAGAATCTAAAATAAGAAAATAATGAATAAAATGAAGCAGAATATAACAATGAACAGAGACCTGATTCCCTAAAAGCCGAAGCACACTACAGTCCAGGACAATCATCGTAGAGTTTGGTTGACTTTGGAGAGTGAACACGCAGAGCCCTGTGTTGTAGCCACCGCTCTTCTGCTGGGCTGCGCTGCACCCGTCTGGTGCAAGGCTGGCACTTAATGCGTGGGATGTGACCCTTGGCATGTTCACGTCTCCACCGCCCTCCTCCACGGGCATGCTTGAGTCTATTTGAGTACTGGGAAACATGAGTCAGCTCACTCCATTGAGCCCCTGGGCCATGTGGCAGAGAATTTTAATAGACCTTGTTACCTGCAGTAATGCTATGATGTGTTCTAACGTCCCATGTAGCTTAGCCATAAATACTGGACTGCTTGCACACATAAGAAAGTTCAAAGAAATCATAGAAATAAGGAATCCAGTACGCTGTTATCTCTTTATTGATATGCATGTATAAATAAGACATATACTTCAAATATTTACAAAAGCGTCATAGTGACACTTATTGTGGAACTGGACTGGCCTTTGGATCTAATAATAGATTATATTTGTGTGCTTAAAAAGACTCTCAGGGAGTCAAGCTGAATTAATATGCAGATATCAACTGCAATGAACTGATCCGTTTCTCATCAGAACTCATTTACCAATAAGAACGTCTTCAATTCGCTACTCCACTAGAAACATTTGTTTTTTTTTTATTAACCAATGTGTGATTGGAGTCCTCCTTCATCAGCAAGTTTCTTAAACGATTTCACTAAAATAGCACAACAAAGTTTGCACAAAAATAGCAGAAACAGTCGGAGGAGCAGACGCGCTGACAGATCTGCATCCTGATCCGCGTTTGTGGTCTTCTTTGGCCAGCCTGCCAGGATCTGTCCTCGCCATCTGTAAACAGTACAGGTCTTTGCAATCAAGTACGATGCCTGAAAACACAAAGTGCCTCCCAGCAGAAGTTTATTCTTTTGGCTCTGAAGGAATGTGTGTTTCTAAAAGTGACTTTAAACTGACGGCAGTAGGGCGCTGCAGTCCGCCGCCATATGGTACGAGAATTTTGTTTTCCCCAGATCGACCTCTAGTGGTCCTGGATTCTGAACATTTGTTTGGAGTTTGCTGACAGGGTTCACGGTGACTCTTGCCTACTGACAGGAGATGATGGGTGATGAAAAGTTCTCGAGCGAGAGACTCTGGCCTGTGAAGATTATGTGGCTCACAGCTGTGCACTGCCAGGCGGGGTTGTTGCGCAGGGGTGCTGGGTTGCCGGGGGGCGTCTCGGTGCACGTTCCCAGGGGCACTGTCGCCATGACACCTCCTACTCATCAGCCTCAAATCTCCTTTGATTTAGGGCCCTGCAGCTGCTAGCGTGATGCAGCCACATACCATCAAAGCTTGGGCTCAGGCACGCTCATCCGGCGAGGGAATGCCAGCTCCCTCACATGGTTTCCAGTCTCAGCTGTTGGCCCGTATTTAATATTTTATTTATTTTTTTGTACGGGCTGTTAGCCGGACGCCTAAAGCAGTAGCTCGGGCTCCCTCTCATCACTCATGGTGGGTTGGGTCGGTTGGAGACACAGATCAGGGCCAGTGAGCCATGGTCAAACAGTTTGAAGGGTAACGATCCCTTAGACGTCCACACATCCGCTTTAGGGTCATAGCACTCGAAGCAGTCGGAGTCCTCGATGGTGTCGTGGCTGTTGAGGAAGCGGCCACCTGTGACATAGACCTTGTTGTTGATGACGGTGGCCGAGTGGTGCATTCTCCTCTCCCGCATATTCTCACATTTTACGAACTTGTTGGCTTTGGTGTCATAGGCGATCACCCTTCTTGTATATCCTTGTGTGTATAGAAACAAAAAAGCAAATCACTTTAATACGAGTTAGTTTCTTGCTTGATTAACGTTTCGTTCATGTTTAATATTAAAGCTGAAGATGGTGTACTAAGCTCACCTCCAATTATATAAATCTTGTCTTCTATGACAGCAGCAGGTGCACACACATTCTTCACTGTCCGGGTCTCCAGTCTAGACCACATGTTCCTTGAGATGTGATAAACCTTAGAGGGAAGCAGGAGGTTACGTGTTAAATTAGGAGAGATCAGGCCATGAATTCTGCAAGCAAATTACAGGCGAACTCTGCCTCCGGGTACCTGTATCAACCTCACTGGGTTCTGCATGGAGTCCTCCCCTCCGAACACGTAGATCCTCTGGTCATTAGCAGCCACCGCGGGGTGCAGCACCGCTGTGGGCATGGACGCCATGGCCTCCCACTGGTTGAACATGCTGTTGTAGCGCTCCACCGTGTTGGAAATCTGCCTGTCGGCCCCAATGCCCCCCAGCGCGAAGATGAAGTGCAGGTAAGACACGCTCTGGTGGGCGTAGCGCGCCGCCAACATGGGCTCCGCCGTCCTCCACTGGTTGGTCTTCAGCGAGAGGGTGTAGACGGTGGCGCTGACGGCGCCGTCTCCGGACGCCATGCTGAGGCTCAGGCCTCCGACCACGTAGAGGATGCTGTGGACGCAGACGTAGGCGGCCTTGTAGAGGCGCAGCGGCAGCTTGGCCAGCCACTGCCAGCGCTGCGTGCGTTCGTCGAAGAGCAGCGCCTCCCGCGACGTCTGCTCGTTGTTCTTGCGCCCGCCCACCACCACCAGCGTCTCGCGGCAGGTGTAGCGGCGAGGCATGGTCCACAGGGGCTTCAGCTCCCGCGCGCACCTGGCGCTGACCGAGAACATCAGCCGGCGCACGGACTCGATGATCTCGGTACAGAGCGTGGACGACTGCACCAGCGGGTCGTTGGCTATGAACTGGAACAGGTAGGTAGGGTGGATGTAGCGGAGGCGCACCTTCTTGAAGAGGTCGTGGATGGCGCCGCGGCGGGAAAACGGGTCGTGGTGGATCCAGGCGAGGAGTGTCTCAAACACCTGCTCCTCCTCGGCGCACAGCCGGTCGTCCTCCAGGTAGCACATCAGCTCGGGCAGCGAGAGCTCGCAGAAGTCCTCCGAGGCGGCCACGTCGGAGAAGCAGCGCACGGCCATCTCCTTCGCCCGCTCCCGCAGGCTGTCGCAGTGCAGGATCTCCGACAGGCGGATCATGCTTAGGCAGTTGTCTGGGTTCAGCTGCTCCTGCAGGAAAGCAGAACAGGCCTCGAAGAGCCTGGTGTACTGCAGCATGGACGCAGCCTGCATCAGAGGCAAGACCAGCTCCATCGTTATAGTGATGGCTCCTGTGTAGATGTAGTCCACGATGCCCCCCAGGACCTCTGACGAGATGCCCTTCAGGGCCACCCGGGTCTGGTTACTCTCGCGAAAGTTACTGCAGAACATGGCACGGAAGTAAGGGCTACTGGAGACCAGGACGTTCCTGTGGCACGGGATCTCGGTGTCCTCGGCGCACAGCAGCACGTCGGTGAAGACTCTCTCCTGCCTCAGACAGTTCAGCTGCCGCAGCAAGTGGGCGGGAAGCTCCTGGTCCTTGAATGAAAAAACCTCAGGTGATGAACAGGCCATTCTATAATCAGCAAGGGAGAGAGAGAGAGAGAGAGAGAGAGCGAGAGAGAGAGAGAGAGAGATGAACACACTGAGAGACGGAGAGCAACAACTCATTTAGTGTTCTTCTAAACAAAGTATAACCCAGCACTTGTCTTGCAAATAAAGCCTCTGACCTTTTAGACAGGTCTAAGTGAGTGAAATGCTTTTATTTGTTTGTTGTTAAACCATCATGTGTTATTTACTGTTTAAAAATCACATTTCCCTTAAATAATCTTAACACATTTTCTTATCGAAACTGATCAAAGCATTAATGTCATGCCCAAGCTGGGTCCAAGTCCACTTTGGGTTTGTCCTCGACAGCTTCACTGCTCGGACGAGGGCATTTCATGAAGCTATTATTGGCATCAAGTTATCCAATCACCCCAGAGACAGCTACTGATTTTAATTCCCCTTAGATCACACAGACCACTGGGACTGTTATTTTGGGATGGTAATTGTTATAATTTATTATTAACTGTGATTATTAAGGCTCTGACAACAGATGGCCAGTGGTATTCCCCAGCCATGTCCTAGGAAAAGCAAATTACAATTTATATTTAAACAACACATTTAAAATGCCCTTAAAATAGCAATACAGCATTCTCAGTTGTCAATGCAATTGTCCATAGTAACAACACAGGAATCATGGTCACATAATCCACTTTAAAATGGGCTGAGTGTATAATTGTTGCCTGCTGCTACAGGATTAAATATGGAGCAAATCTGAAATACCAACCAAGTAAGCCAGAGTACAAACATTTTGGTTTTACATTGATATGGTGTAACATGTACAAGCTAATGCTATAATTACCTGACAGCGTTCTCACAAATTATGTAACACCGTAAAACAAGATTAGAGAGGTCAATAAAGACACCAGGAAGCATCTAGCTCGTTATAAGCTAAAAATGAACTGTAGAAGTATGAATTTTGATACACTGAATCCATTTTGTTAAAGTTACATAACCACTTCCCCTACTGAACAGACAGTGAACTATCAAATCAGGTGATTAACAAACTAAGAGAATTAAACTAATGAATATTATAAACAACTCCCCTCAGGATCCAATATGCCATAAGTGGTAAATTTAACAGATAAATTGCTATTTGGAACTAAAACAGCCACATCACCATTTAGAGTTTAAAAAGTAACAGTTTAACTGGATCGACCTCACTACACGTTTAAATCGCTATTTGTGCCATATTTGTGCCGTGTCAGATGACTGCTTACCTCTGGTCTGTCACTTCTTAAAATTCCAACGCGTCTGGACAGAATCAGTCACAATTCAGCTGCGTTACAACCAAAACCATTTTGCTCAAACATCACAAAAAAATCAAATACAATGGCCAGTAGATATGAGCACAGAGAAAAAGGTTCATGACGGTTACCAAGTCAGGAGCTCGCCATGAGGTTGCTGTGTACATTCCAGCTCCCCAGAATAGTTCTGGAGGCCGCAGTTGTCTACAGGCCTTTGACGTTTGCCTTGCGTCTTCCCACACCGGTTATCCCTGCACCATGTGCTTTGTGTGTTTACAGTGGCAGGGGCGAAAAGCCCAGCTTAGTCTGGGGACAGACACGAGGTCGGTGGGCTGTGACCACCCCTTAGTGGTCTTGTGTAACCCAGGAAGCTGGTAAATATAGAGCTGTGCTGATGGCTTGGCTGAGTCGGGGGAACAGCTGAATATCTGGAGGCGTTACCTTGGTTTGCCTTGGACTAGGAAGGTGGGGATGACCATGTCAGGTTGTTGGTCAGCTGGTACTCATTACATTATACAGTGGACCTAACTGTCACTCCAGACATCATAATGTGCAGTTGAAGTTGAGCTGTGGAAACCATCAGGATGCGGCTATAGTCTCTCTCCTGCCAACACAGAGAGAGAGAGAGAGAGAGAGAGAGAGAGAGAGAGAGAGAGAGAGAGAGAGAGAGAGAGAGAGAGAGAGGGGCATATTAAGAGACAGTTGCTAGCTTGATTATTGTGTTCTGTTGCCATCCTTTCATCCACTTAAACACTGATTCACACTGTAAAGCTGGAAATAAGGCTGTTGCTAAAATGAAATACATTAAATTAAATAAAACGATAATAACGATTTCACTTGGTACTTTGAAGATGCTTGTGCTAGAATCTCAGGCTGTCATCTTTGCCTACAGCTGATTTTTGTGATTCTGAGAAGCAGATGGAATATTGCTTGTTAGCGCAATCAGCAGCAGCATCTGGGGACATGAGTTACTGTCATGTTGATTTTGCCGCTGAGCAAAGGTAAACACATATGCACGTAGGCGGACTGAATGGCATTTGGCGACTGGCGTGTGTAAGATTACTGTCTTCAGGAATACTGTCCCTTCCACCCGTCGAGAAAGGCGTTTGTCTACGATTTTTTATTTACATTTTAATTTATGTAAAGTAACATAGCTTAAAGGCACTTCAAAGATCATTAGAAAGATCATTATAATGGATATAGCTTTAGGGTAATTTGCAGGGAGATTATCCTGTATCCTAACAGGCCTTTGTTTTAAATATTTAAGATGCTGTCTATCTGCCTTTTTTCCCTGTTTCTTCAAATGCAGGTGACGTGCACCAGCACTAAATCATTCAGCACCTACAGCGTGAACCCCATTCGTCACGTGCTGAACGGAAGTGACGAACATTACCAGAAGCGTGACGAAGGGTTGCTTGAAAAATACAACAAGGAAGTGGGGCATTTATGAACATCGCTAAAATAATATTACAACAAGAGAAATCTAAAAATCCATCAAGTGACCCAGTTACTGCAATAAGTGTCGGGGGGTACAGTCGTCTTGGACTTACCCGAAAGCCCGTTGCTAGCAATTTACATAACCGTGGATCCCGAATCCAGCAATGAATACGGACGTGGAATTTCACATCAGACAAAATTATCCGTGGAATAAACTACCAGCAAACGTCAAGCAGGTACTGTGTCTAGTCCGAGAATGTCTTTCAGAATACTAGCATTTCGACACGATTTCCTGTTACCAGCCGGTCGCCGTGTATTTGGTAATAAAAGCTGTGTGTTTATTGGAACTTAGCAAAGTGCATCATCGTCCTCGTCGTCTCCAATGATTTTGTCGTTCATCCCCGTAGCATCACATCTCCTTTGCGGCAGTGTTGAAGATCCCAGTGCGGGTTTTGCAGTAGTTCACCTGCAACGTGTCGATATCAGGGGTTCGGTGTGAAACATAAAACAGCGACAATGTTTAATGTCAGCATTACCGTACATCGTGCCGTATAATATCAGTTCGTCAAATGTTTGTCATACACAATTGCACCTTTTAAACCCACCTCATGAGATATCAGGAGGCGTAATTCGACATTTTCCTTTTACCCTGTCACTATTTCCCCATTTCCAGAGTCTTGGAAACTCGCAGCGAGAGTATGACAAGCATGTATTGCTGTACAGTATCCGAAACCAGTTACGGTACCGCAATAACCTAGGTAAGTCATTAGTGCAGTGTCACTGCATATTAATCGAGCATGATTTCCCACAGCATTGAAGAAATGCATTTCAATGCATATGTCACTGTCAAGTCCTAAAAAGAGCTTCGTTCTGATTTTTTTTAAACATTGTATTTATTATTAATATTTTAAAACAATGTGTGTCCCCTTATAGTAAGGCACGTGAAGAAAGATGAGCGAAAGTATTATGAAGAACTGTTAAAATACAGCCGGGAGCACCTCATGTTGTACCCATACCATCTGTCTGACATCATGGTTAAAGGACTGCGAGTTACTCCCTTCTCCTACTACATCAGCATAATGGAGGTGCAGTAAACTATTTTATTCCTCTGTGAACATTTTGTGTGAGTTTTCTTTCTTTCTGAGATGAGGTTATTATTGGTAGGTTTGCTACGGTATGTTTGTGGATCTGCTTGTGTTTCCACAGTAACCCAAAAATGACCCAAATCCCAACAATTACTGAACACAATGAGTCTCATTCACCAGCTGTTATTCTTAAAACCTACTTAGGCTTGCAAAGATTTAATTTTCTGCAGTTATACTGCTGTATATTATAAGATTTTAATTTATAATAAGCTTTTAAACAATTGTTTTCGTAAATTTTATAAGCATTATGGCCTTTTCAAATAACACCACACTAACACGCTTGTTTATATCGATTCTGTTACTTGGGAACCATGCCATACAATAATCACTGAAATAATCAAAGAAAGGTTGCATTGTACACCAATTAAGAAAAAAAGTCTGAATTGTGGATAATAAAGTTAGAGTGAGGGGCGTCATTAGGAGAGAGCCTTCAGTCCTTAGGCCCCAAATGATACTTCCATCTTGGGTTTATTAAAACCTAAGCCTGCCTTAGCCCTACTGACAGTTTAAAAGTTACATTATAGTATCTGTCAGGCCCGGGCCCCTCCCGTTAGAGTACCTCCTCCTGAAATATGAAGCAGAAGATAATATGGACGTGCATGTTATGGTGGAGATAACATGGGCATGCATGCTACGGCGTGCATATTCAAATCATAACAGTGTAGCAGCTTGTAGTGAAATACATTAGTAGTTGCTGGGCTCTATTCTTCACTTGTGCTGCTGAGCTAATGTTAAGCTGAAATAGGTTCTTTAGCTAATGTTTAGTTAAGCTGAAATAGGTTCTACTGAAATAGCTGAACAGTCTTGTCCTGCAGCAGTACCACAACTCAGACTCACACAACTCTAGTCATGAGCCACACTGTGAACTGAGATCTGTCACAGCATATGGGAATCTTGAGCTGACATGTGGTAACGTGTCCGTTTAGGTCCTCTTGGTTTATAAATCTAGTAGTCAGTGCACCAAGCACAAAGTATTTGTTTGTGGTGATCTGCTTGGCTTGTTTGTTTTAACTCGTGCACCTTAACTATAATTCTGTGTAGAGAACAGTGACAAAACCCTTGGGTGTTAGCTAGTCTGTGTGGGATTAACTGGGACACCAACCATGGTAGATCTTTGAACTCAAGACACATGGTAATATGCACAAATTATTGTTAGCCAGCAGAAGAATCGCAGATCTAGGGCCCAGGGCCATTGATTTGCTGTTTCCCAATGCTGTGTGCTCCTATAGGGGAATCCTCATGCTTCAGTGCCTCATGCCTCTGAGCTAGTAAGAGGTGTAGTTGAGGGAAGAGCTTTGAGGCAAAAAGGCGAATCTGCAAACATGCAGAACTATATCTCAAAGGAAGTGGCATATATTTTAAAGAATACTTCATCTCATGGCTTTGTGGTTTAGCATATCAGGACACCATATTGTAAAAGCCTTTTATTGTGACATCGGTCAAGTGCAAACAAATATGGCAACCTCCCAAAGCAAAACAATTGAACTAAACAATGGGGTAAGAACCTGCTTGTTCACTGACACTCCTATGTAGCAATGCTGGACAGATACAGTATGAGGACTGAGCTTAAATGGCAAGTGATCGTCCAGTCACATCTATCAGTCTTTGTCTGCTTAAAGAAAACTTTTAAGTTCCACGAGTTCCATGAATGTTGCATGTTGTGTTTAATGCATCCACAGAACTGCATGCAGAATGAACTTTCAGTGTTCTTTTATCTTGCCTCCTAAATGCTACTATTAGCATACTATAAAGTTCAGCTATAGTCAGTTACCAAATGTAAAACACTGGGCTTTATTTCATAGATGGTCAAGAAAGAGAGGAATATTCACACTGTTTGAAGCACATGGTGATATTGGAGATTGCGTCCTGATCTTGCATTGTGAATCGGTCCTGATTGCATCCATAGCTGCACTGCCTCCAGGTGTCCTCGGTGCATGTGGCGGTCAGCTGCCTGAAGGGTTCATAATGATCTTTAATCTCTTCTTGAGACAGTGTGTGATTCCTACATGCTTTAAGAAGAGTCCAAGTCCCTAAGTAGCCTGCCATCGCATGACTGAATGACTGCTTCCCTGTCGCTCTGACCTCAATAATCACAGTGCTTCAAGCGTCTAGTCAAAACCCACATCTGTTCCTCTCTTTCCATGGACCCTCTCCAATATGCATACTGCACGGACGCATCCGTGGACGATGCCGTAGCTTGAGTGATGCACAGTGCTCTCACACCACGATAAGAAAAACACCTACATGAGAACGTTGTTCACTGACTGCAGCTCAGCATTCACCACCTTCATCCCAGCCAACCTAACCTCAAATCTGAAGGATTTAGGGCTAAACACTGGTCATATGGATTATGGACCTGTACCCCCACAGCCGTGTTGTTATGCACGACTCAAACATTATTTTTTACATTTGCTGATGATCGTACCATCCTGAGACTCATTACATGTAGTGATAAAACACAGATGATCTTGATCAGATCGGGGCAATGACAACAACCTCCGTCTCAGCATCAGTAAGATGGAGAAGATGGTGGTGGATTACAGCAGACTACAGGGGATGGGCACACGCCCTTATACAGCAGCAGGGCTATTGTGGAAAGAGTCAATAGTTTGAAGGTCTGTGGTGTGCACCTCTTCGACTACTTGGTCCCTTCACAAGAAGCACAATGTTAAAATCTGCTCATCAGGGATTGTACATCCTGCAAACGCACACTTGAAATACATCATAGAGAGCATCCTGATCAGATGCATCACTGTCTGGTTTGGAAACTGTAAGACCCTTGAGAGAGTCGCAGTTAGAGCTGATACGATACCAGTCCTTCTGTACTGATCTGATACCGATATCTTGAATTTGAATGTTGATTTGAATGTTGCTTGATCTTGATATCGGTCCGATATTTTCTCGTTTAAAGCTACTGTGCTGTAGTTAATTTCTTTGGGGGATTTTTTTTTTTGCATGGAATGTATTATATATGGATTTTCTCGGGTATCATGCACGGATATGACCGATAAATCTAAATAAAATAAAAAAAAAAAACAAGAAAGACTAAAGCATTTAATTGTTTTGGTTCCATTGTCATACAGTCTGCTTCTCTCTTAGTGAGATGATATTTATTGTCTATTTATCTATATTTAATCATCCCATTCTTGGTTCTCAGTCATACTGTACTCACGCTAATTCACACATACGCTGAAATGTACACTACATGTTGTACTTTTTTAATCGGATGATATTACAAGATGGTTATTCTTTCTAGACAGAGAAGACAGACAGACAGACAGACAGACAGACAGACAGTTAGTCAGCTGAAGTTATCTTATTCAGAATTTCCAGTCCACCTTAAAACTCAGCAAGTTAACAGCAAATAACTTGAATATTGCTAAAGCTATAGAATAATTACCTTCATGAGTTTAGAGAAGGAGGGTGCTTTTTTGTTTGGTTATTCTTTCTCCTCCCGACCTTGAACATATTTTACTTCATGGCTAAATCACAACACCGTTGGTTGTGGTGTTAAAATGCTAACTAAATGCTTTTGACTTGTTTAATACTCTCTCTAGATTGCATCTAAGCTAATAGTCTGTTCCCCAGTCCATACTGGGTTGTCAAAATGGTATCATTGGAAATCTTCACACACGTTAACATTAATGTGAAGAAAATGCTACATCCTAAACTCTAAACTGTGGTGTATAAACTGTATATACTAGCCTGGCTATTACCACATATGGTGCACTGTTGCATGGAACTGCTATTTTCAGACTAGATCTGTCACAGTGTCAGATCTGTTTCTTTAAAAATTTCTCCACCGATATCTGATCCAGCGTTTTTTCACCGATATATCGATCCGATAGTGGCCATCTGTAGCGAGAACATCTGAATCTTCCAGCATTACAGGACATCTTTCACACATGCAGGCTAGGAAAGCCTCTCAAAACGACCACGGTCTGCAGTCACCCAGCACGTCCACTTTGGCCACAGCTCAGCCACCATCTCGTTTCATCACAGCAGTCAGTCCACAACCAGCTGGAAGAGCTTTAATCCGTAGGCCATGAAGAAACTGGATTAAACCGTAATCCAGTCACCACTCAACCTCCCACTCATCCGTTCATATCTTGACTCGCATCGATAACTTCACAGACACTCTGACAACCTCCTTGAGCCTCTGTCACTATATCACTATGAGCATATTGAAATATTTCTAATAGTATCATGGTACTGTCGCTAAAGACTTGAGTCTTTGTGCAGTATAATCATTTATTAAACACTCCATATACTTAATGTACCTTAATGTGCAAAATTCTAACCACATGGCACAACTGCTTCATCTTCTTATTTCACTCTGTCTACAGCCCCTATAGTGTTGCACGCAGCTTCTGTCTGTCTGTCTGTCTGTCTGTCTGTGCGTGCGTGCGTGCGTGCGTGCATTTACTTGTGTTATACCTGTCCAGAGATTGGATGCACTGACCTATAAACAATCTGCTGTTAAAACAACGAGAATTCTTTTGGTGCTGACTTATCTTCCTACAAATAAAACAGTGGCTAATATACTTAAACACCTCAGGATCCTCCAGGATGACGCAGCGTCCGCGTCCCTATTCAAGGATCCTCCGCTAATCTCTTATAAATGAGACACAAACAAAAAGACGTTAAAGATGTGCTTGTCAAGAGCGAGATAAATGATCATCCAGATATTTACTGTGGTACACGTCATCTGATCTGGATGTGCTACATGTATTAACACAGCCACTAAAATAATTGGCACACAAAAGACCACCCATTCATTCGCGTGCATTACTGCAGGAGTTATGTACTGCATTACTTGCAAGAGATGTAATTATCTTTATATTGGAGATACTGATCAGTTTTTTAAACACCTTAATCAGGATTAAGGATTTGTCATTTCCAGTGGCAAGGCATTTTAATACTAAGGGATTAATACACTGTATTAATGACATATTTGTTTGCATAGCCAGTTGCTATGCCAGCAATGAAATTAGAAAATTCAAAGAAAATTAACTGATCTACACACTTAGAACATTATGATTTAAAACATCTACTTTTCCTGCTTATTCATAAACAGTTTGCTTGCACAGCTGATGAAAGTCCTTTCTCTGAAACACTCTGTTTCTATGGGAACTTTGTGTATACTCCCCCAACCCTCCTGCACTCACTGTAGAGCTCTAAATATTATTCTGCAGATTTCTGCATTTTTGTATATATTTAAAACTGTATTGAACATACTCCCTTCCCCCTTTAGGTTCAAAGTCGAAGTTAGACTTTTTGAGTTATTCATATTTATACTTTTTGCTGTGCACAGCTGTAGAGCACCTCACAGGGTTTCCAGTGTTCAATGGAAAATAAACGTAAATCTGAAATTGTAATTGTGTAGGGGCTTCAAGCCACATTCTTGTTGAATTCAGTACAATACCACCTTAACCCATAGCACTAATTCAATCCTGATGTTTTTGCACATTATTATACCAAAGGAGTTTCTTCATTTCTAAATGAAGTGCTGTGTCAACTGTGAATGAAAACATGAAGTAACACTACATGGTCAGTGGAGGGAGAAGTTGTCCTTCTCTGCTTGGGTCTGAACAGCTACTTCACTCCCTCCACTGGAGACATGGCCGCATCGTTGGTGTTGGTGCCGTGTCCTGCTTGGACTCTCCGTGGACTCAATGCCCTCTCTTTATTCTCTGTTCCCAGGACATTATGAACAGTGAGAAGAGTTATGATTCCCTGCCCAACTTCACTGCTGCTGACTGTAAGTTTCTCCAGTTTTACCATCACCTGGTCTCTCTGTAAGGCAGAAGGTCATTAACTCTTAGTAATTCATAGTCATGCAAACTTGGCCACAAGAGATTCTTTAGCATCTCTGGGAAAAAAATTATATATAAATAAATTCACTGATTTGTGATTATTGTAATACATGTATTATAATGTTAGTTATACTAATAAGTATCACTATAAAACATTCGTATCATTAACATTATAATACATTAATATGACTAATGTTGTTAGATGTAGAATAAATATTTCCAGTAAAGGACTGATTCCTTCAGTGGATAAATATTCTCTTTAAGATCAATGAGCAAATTCATATGAGGCCTCCACGCCTATGTTTGTCCGCTTGAGTATAAATAAGATTTGAGATTTCCAGTCATTGAGGTTTTGAGAGAGTGTGTCAGAGTCGGGTAGGGACGATGGACGGAACAAGCACAACCATCTTACAATATGAATAAAATATTTCTCTTTGAGATATTAAGTGCCTGACCGTGATCTATGCTTTAACGCATATGCAGGATGGGGTAATTCTATAATGTGTTTCCTAAATTAGTTTGGTCTGGGAATAGATTGTTTCTTTCGGTTGAGTCCAATGGAGACTTTTAAGTACTGCTTTCAAACTCTATACGTCTTATTCGTAGCAACATGTTGTGGTATTATAAGTATAGTAAACAACATGGGTATAATAAAAATATCTGCTGATTTGCTGATATCAAAAGACAATTTATTTGCTTAATAATGATATATCTACATATATCCAATGCACAACATCTGTTTAACCTATTTAGAAAACCTTTTGGTCATGAAAAATCTGATAAAAGTCTCTATCCGTGTCTCTTTGTGTTGTTAAATTGGTTATATTGTACTATAGAACAGTGGCATCTATAAGGTGGTATACTTGATGACAAATAATTGTTATGCACCTTCTGGTTAGCCATGGCGTAAAGCAGCTCTCAGACGGAGTATTCTAGCTTCAGCGTAGCTCTGTGCCTGAGTGATTTGACTCTGGGGTGGTAGTGAGTGTACTTGCACTGTGTAGCTGGGCAGCTAGAAGGCATCCAGCAGGCTCATAATCCAGCAAACTCATCGTCCAGCAGGCTCATAATCCAGCAAACTCATCGTCCAGCAGGCTCATCGTCCAGCAGGCTCATCGTCCAGCAGGCTCATCCCAGTCGTCTTGCTCACGTCCCTCAGTCTCGAGAAAGACCCTTCCCACTCTGCACAGCTCCCCCCGCAGCAGAAGTGTATAAGCTTAAGATCAAAAAATGAAAGTACTGACAAGATTTTGAATCCCCAATTTGAGCTCACTAATTAATTCTGCCTGCTGACACTGCTAATCTGCAGAACCAGGCAGATGGAACAAAGTTCTACAGATTACTTTTACCGTCTGATGGAGACGTGCACCTCTGCCCCACAGTCTATGGCAGAGCCGAGCATGTTGAAGTCAGGCCCGTTTCTCCTCAGTGATCACACTCCCCGGAGTGATTGAGGAAGCAAGGGAGCGAGAGAGTGAGTGAACGAGTGTCAGGTGTAAGTGTGAGCAAGAAAGAGGGTCTGGGCCTTTTTTGGTGCTATGAATGAAGAGTTGGTCCTAGAACTGTATTCAGGCATGGTTGTTGGTGGTGGACATTTACATTTACGGCATTTAGCAGACGCTCTTACCCAGAGCGACTTACAAAAGTACTATGTGTTCAGTCAGAACATTCGGCAGCACGATTAGCTGATATTTTCTCTGTAGTCTCAAATTTGGTATCAAGCAGAATGCCGGAAAGTCTCCTTCACTGGTTCCAAGTCCAAAGCATGTTTATGAGTACTGCTGTTTACCCTTCAGGTCTGAGACTTCTGGGCATTGGGAGGAACCAGTACATTGACCTGATGAATCAGTGCCGGTCGTCCAAAGTAAGAGAAAGAAAACTGTATCCTCACTCCGTCCCCATGTTGTTGCGTGTTGATGCAGATATGTTAATGACTCCGGGTGCTACTTAAGGATTTTGAGCACGGCGAATATCAGATGGTTCCCAAATCTGGCTGCTTTCAAGGGGACCTAGTGTAGATCGAGTGAAGCAGTGCTCAGACATGTCATGTACACTTAATGAAATTCTTACACTGTTGCCTAAGGAGCATCTGTCTCCGACCAGAAATTTTTCCGCAGAAAATCAGCGAGAGACCTTCTGCCGACCAAACCTGTGGAGATCTCTGTAGAGCCCTGGTGGGTCGCGCAGACCGGCTACATCACAGAGGATGACATCAGGGTGAGGGACCCACAAGAACAAATTCCTGAGCTCCGGTTTAGATGATGCATTCTTGAAAATGGAATAATTGATGCCTCCAACAGAGGACTCAGTAGCACTAATTTATGCTATTTTCAGGGTGCATTGCAATGTTTTTGAGAGCAGAACACTTTGGCTTAAATGGTTCATTATTTCTGTCAAACATCATGCCATGTTTTGTGTGTGTGTTTAAACACAAAAACACCACTAGATTGAATCTGTACGCAGATTAAAATGTGTAAAATGTGTAAAATTGTAAAACGCGAGAGCTTGCTGTTGGGTTGGTGTGTTGCCGTGTCTGTCTGAGTGCCTTTATGCTGGTTGATTACAGATCTGCTCCCCAGCAGAGAAGAGGGCTATTGATAAGATGATAGACTCTGGACCCCAGCTGGCTGGATCAATGGAGTTGAACGTGGTCCTCAGTGAGTGTCACATCCTCTCAGGAGGACATGAACTGCTGCTTCGCTGACAGGAAGTGGCGGACATAATGAGACACCTCAGTGCAGCGTGTAGCCACTGTGCCACAGTGCATGCTGAAGAATGATGAAGACTTATAGAACAGGCTAATCTAATTGCTGCAGCATGCTGCAGCTATCGGGTGTAGGGACTCGAGGCCTGCGTTCGGATGATTCATCCACGTGCTCCGTTCTGGAGAACGGCGGGCACTCTTCCTGCTGGAGTTGTAAAATGGCGGTTCTAGCTTTTCACTTTAATTTGGCAGTCTGGCGCTAATAACATTCTGATGAACTGAAGGACATTGATAACAACCATTATCACTTCATGTTTTTGTTCCTTTCCTTTCAAAGGTCTGTATAACAGGGGCTATATATACCTGGATGTGCCCATCTCCGATGACAGTTGTATATCAGGTAAGTACTTATCAGCTGAAACAGTGCAGCTTTATTCCTAGGTCTTTCCACTAATGTGTGGTATTAGACCCATAGACTGTTTACATGGAGTAACCCTTTTAAAAGCTTTTAGCTTATCATGGCCAGGCACCATTTCTCCGAGCCGCAGTTTGTGTGTAATAGTGGCTAGAAGCATCAATGGCCCCCAGAGGGAAAATGGGATAATTACACGTCCATTTGGAGAAATGGCAGAGAAACCATTTGAGCTGTAGTGGCATTGGGCTGCCCAGCGGACGCCCCACACCTCTCCCTGTGCCTTCACAGTGCCACCACTGGAGGGATTCGTCATGAACAGGGTCCAGGGCGACTATTTCGAGACGCTCTTGTACAAAATCTTTGTGTCTATTGATGAACAGACTAATGTGTCCGAGGTATGGTCCCCATTTTATATCATGCTTTATAAATGAACCTTTTGGTTGTCGTATATCTTTGTCTCTCTCTGGTGTTTCCTGAAACATTGTAATAAGTTACTTTTTTTGCTTTTTGTGCTCTCAGCTGGCTAATGTACTGGAGATTGACCTGGGCCTGGTAAAGGTATGTATTTTATATAGTTGGATATAAAATGGTGCCCCTGGTGGTGACTGAGAAAGGCACATCTGTTACTGCTGCTGACAAAATGACGAGGCACATTTTCAAACCCACTGGACGTCTAATAGTTTCTAAATAAGTCTTTAAGCCTGAAGTGTGGGAATGTGGGAAGCTTCAGTATGTTCTCTCCAAATATGGCAAGAAATGCATTTTATTTGTAGCTATTAAACCCCATTTCATCAGCAGGCAGAGTTTGTGTTGGTACATTATGATCACTTAATTCCTTTTATTTAAAATGCCAGTCTGAACGAGAACCTCATCTTTGCCGGTGAATTTAATTTTTCACTTGAGGCTGTCAACATTCATATTCATTATCTTGATATTTTTATAAGACGGGTGAGATCAAATGTACATTGCCCCAGTCCTCTATTTCTATTAGTTGGAATCCATTTATTCAGTTAAGTTAATGGCAATGGATGTGACTAAATGGATATATAAAAATGAAATAAATCAATGTGTGTGTGACTGTGTGTGTGTGAGAGAGACGAAAACATCACAACACACACAGCATTGCAGTGGCCTACATACTGGCGTTGTATGTAATTTGTATAGAAATTTAACCACAAACCTTGCCAGATCATATTCATATTTCCCCATGGCCACACACCTGGAAAATGGTCTTTCTCTGATTGGTGCCTGTGAATCCCCTCTAGTTTGACCTACTTCTTCCTTCAACACCATTCCCTCTGTTGGAGATCCAACACAGTTTTATCTCCACGTGTGAATGTTCTCCAATTTTAGTTTTCATTCCTCTTCTTGGTGTGTTGGTTCATTAGTAACTGTGGGTTTTTCTGAATGCCACCATGTATAGGATAAAAAAATATTAGTTTTTGTCAGCATGTGCTTAGCAATTACTTATCATTGGCTGTATATATCTTGTAGGAAGAAAACAATGTGATGTCATGGTGAAATGTCACAATAATGTCACAATGTGTTGTTATTGAGATGATTCATGCCACTTTCGAAAAGTTCAGCAGTAACCTTCAACTTTGGGAATAGCGAATGTTCAGTTGATGGTGAAATGTGATTCCCCCCGTGAATGTTTTTGTTTGTTTGGTTTTAAGCGTATGGGAATGATTGCTCTGAACGTGTGAACTGTGTGTCCTGAGTGCAGAATGCAGTGTCGATGTACTGCCGGCTGGGTTTTGCCATAAAGAAAGGTCAGGTGATCAGCCCCGAACAACTGCACCTCTCATGGAAAAGTGCCCCTCCATCAACAGACTAAAGTATGTCGGTTATAAGCCAATGATTTTGTTGATGACTGATTGTTCTGTGGGAAATCATATTTCATAGCTATACCTAAGAGCAGTTTCAGTGGTTCAGGTCTAGTGGTTCTTTAGCTAGTCTGCTCATGCTGACAGGGGCACTATGGACCCTCAGAAGATGCTGCTGTCCTGGGAGGGAGGCAGTCCAGTAATGGAGGCAGGCTCCTCTGCTACTGACACAGACACCACTAGTCTGGAGGACCAAGGTGAGAGGGCTCTCCTCAGGGACAAGGATGATATATCCTTGGCTCAACCACAACCACACCAGAGAAATAAATTCTGGTTTGAACATTTATTGACACTATAGCCATGTTAGACTTTTGCCATGATGGAAATCTTGTTGAATGTTCCGCTCTATCGTAGACACAGCCAGTGTGAGCAGTCTAAGTATTCCTGCAGCTCCAACCAAGAGAATCGCTTTTCTGTTTGATTCCACCCTCACTGCCTTCCTTATGATGGGGAACCTTTCACCTGTGAGTGACCAATACCTGCACAATGCTTTTTGTGAAACAGCTGTCTGTTTGACAACCTGCTGATATTAAATGATTTCATTATGTTATTATATTGCCCTTGCGCAATTTTGATTGTCACATTAATCATTTTAAACTCTGGCTTGTATCAGAACATGTGCTTGGTTTAATGTCGTGACCCCAAGTGCTAAAAATGGATGGTCTATTTTCTCAGAACTTAAAGAGCCATGCAGTGACCATGTTTGAAGTGGGGAAACTGTCTGATGAGACCCTGGACAGTTTTCTGATGGAACTGGAGAAGGTAAAGCCTTCATTACTGGGCGCCAGGGGAAATGTGCCTTTCACAGGAGACAACCAATCTCATCCTGTGTGCTCACACACCCCGAGTGGGCCATGACCAGTGAAGCTCTCTGACTGATTATGCAAGATACACACTCACCTACTTCCCTCTGCCCCAGCTCCCGTTTCATAGCACACACACACATACCAACTCAACATTCATCTTTATATCCTATTTCTTTTAAACCCCACAGATGCACACACACTGTGTGTGATAGTAAGTCCATTCAACAGTTTTTGACTAAAGCGCTTAACAATTTAGTTGATAAGACGCCACATATACGTGCCAACAGCGTCAAACTCACAGACATACTGGCATCCCTGAGACATACTGGTCACCTGCTTTGTATATCAAAAACATTGCTAATGTATAAAGGTGTTTTAGGTCTTGACTTGAAAACACTAACTGAGGCAGCACATCTAACTTGGTAGGCTGTTCCTTTGTGCAGTGACTTCAAAGGCTCGATCACCTTTGAGCTTCAGACGAGACCGTGGAAGTCTGAAATAACTGATCCCAAGACCTCAGAGACCTATGACTGAGTAAGCTTGGAGCAAGTCACCAAAATGAGAATAGGCCTCCAGCCCCCAAAACGTTCGCAATCAATAAAAGAACCTTGAATTGGATCCTGTAGTAGACAGGATGCCGGTGGAGAAGGGCAGGACTGGGGTGATGTGTCTCTTGTCCTCGGTGCCAGTGTGTACTCTAGTGGCATGCGGTACTACAAATGAGCTAAGGAGAACTTGCTACAACAAATTGAAAATATCGAAAAGATATAAATTGCTCCCCATTGATAAAAGCTACTCTTGACAAGTTTTTTCCTGAGGTCAGGATGATTAAGAAATAAATAAATAAATCTCAGATGCAATTAATCATTGTGTGACTATACTTCAGGTATTCTGATACACAGGTCGTGAATTTGAAGGCACCAAATAACTTCTACTTATTTTTCATTAAATTATACAAATTATTCTCCATGCAGTATTTTATGTCCTTGTGGCACTCGGATGTATCAGGTGGTTCAACCACAGTAGGACGCTTAAATGTCATCAGCGGAGCAGTGGGAAAAAGATCCCATACTTCTCAACGGTGTTACCCAGTGGAAACACATATAGTGAGAATGACACGGTCCCTCTCTCTTATACCCTTATACCAATAAACCCTTATACCCTTACACCCTTGAGGGATCATTCAGCTGACTGTGGAACCAGAGGAAAAGAAATTGCCATTCATGTGCTCAAGGTTGTTTCAGATCTCAGGATCTACGGTGTCAAAAGCTGTACAAAGGACTAAGATAGCACTGTTAACAGAATCAACATGAAGTCATTCTGCACCTTTAACAAGGCAGTCTCTTCTGCATGAAGTGCATTAAACCAAAATGGAAATTTTACACTTTTTTTTTGGTCAGGTCTGAACAAAGTTAAGTTTCTCTGAAATGGGTCAAAAATGACTCATAATCCCTGGGATACATGTTGTCGTTTTATTTTGGGATGAAGCCGCACTACCATGTGTTTGAAACATGCAGGAAGATCCAGATGTTAGAGGTGTTCCACAAGTCCTCTGCATGTTGTAGCTGATCTGTTCTGGTGTTTGCCAGGTGGAGACCACTGCTGAAGGAGAAGCTCAGAGGTACTTTGATCATGCACTGACCCTCAGGAACACTATATTATTTCTGCGCTACAACAAGGAGCTCACCCCTGATCAGAGTCCTGACATACCAAATATAGGTAATCCACCGATTAATCTACCGATGGATCTTATTCCTGATTTCTGCCAAATTGACAGAAGCATTGTGAATTTGAAGTTGCGTGTTTTAACAGTAATTGTTCATTTGATGTGTTGCTGTCAGAACAATTCCTTGTAATGATATTTAAAATAGAATCCGTCACGTTTTCTGTTACTGATGCTAGTTCTGTCACGCTGTCTGATGCTAATGCTAGTACTGATATTGATACTAGTGTCTCTGTGTTAACACCGTGTTGTACAGATTAATGAACATTTGATTTCATGCCCTCAAGTATGGAAACCGTTTCTCGCATATAAACAGGCTAGCTAGAGAGTGTGTGTGTGTGTGTGTGTGCGTGTGTGTGTTTCTCCAGGTCTGCCCTTGGACCTGCTCCGCTGTGAGAGTCTGCTGGGATTGGATCCTGCCACCTGCAGCCGTGTGCTCAACAAGAACTACAAACTGCTGGTTTCCATGGCACCACTAAGCAATGAGATCCGGCCAATCAGCAGCTGTACACCTCAGGTAGCCCCCGCCTCCTCTGAAGGCTGTATTAGGCGCCACGGGCAAGACGGCAGTCTCCCGCTGAAATTCCCATCATTTTGTCTGCAGGTGTGCGTGTGCATGCATGTGCATGTGTGTGCATGTGTGTACATATGTTTCTGTATGTTTGTGTGTGTGTGTCTACATGCAATTTCGTTGGCAAAACTGTTTGATCAGGCTGAAAGGTTTTGCATAAATTTGTTTGGTGTAAGATATTGTGGACTATGGACTGACAGTTATTTCACATCCTCACATTGTGTTCAAAGATATAATTAAAAAAATACATCTTTTCATCAAAAAATATAATATATATATGCCTTCTCATCTTACCACTATAAGCATAAAATTGAGCACACTGTTAGGGTCAACATAATTCACAAAATTGCTTATTTGGACCTTAGACCAGTGCACCCAAGGACAATTCTGAAGTGTATGGATGTTCGTGTGTAATCATCCAACCTTTCACCTAAATCTGTACACCACGCACCTGTCATTGCGGGAACTTGGACTTCCAAAAGAGCGCCATAAATCTTCTATACCATTCAATACCACCTCTTTAAATCTCAGCCCAGTTAAGCATGTCATGAATTATGGTGGTTTGGGAGTTGGGGGAGGTAAGAGGCACGGGACTGAATAAAACACCTGACTTCAGTATATGACGTGATCTTTTGATGGCAGATGTATAGAGGTATCTGAAGATGATATTTATTTTAGTGCTGAGTGAAGGAGGCAAAGTAGTTCTCAACATAGAACATAGAGATAAGGCACAACCAAACGTGCAAGGTGAGAATACGGCACTTCAGTCAAATGAGTCGAGTAAAGTTTTTGAAACCATACACATGAGGAGCTTCATCCATATTTTAAACAAGTGCCTTACTAGCTGGTTGTTGGCTATCCTGCTTCAAGGTAGGGGAGGAGGAGAACACAGGAGGGATGCTAAAGCTACTGGCTAGCAGGAGGTGGCCACAATATTAACCTAATCTACATCTACCGATAAAGTGCACAGATTTGGTCATTTAGTACCTTCCTTTTTTGGATTTCTGTAATTTCTTCTTGTCAGTATGGGCTGCGTTGAGCTGCCTTGGCATTGAAATCAAAATAAAAACCTTGGTTAAAATATTTTAATATATAATCTATTCACTGTTAATCTGTTAACTTTACCATTTAGGACATAATGTTTTTTTAAACTTTGTATCCTGAAGCTTTTAACACTAATGCATGTGATTCCTTTGGCACGTGTGAGTGATTGAGGAACAGTAGTGATGAGATGGGGCTTTCTTACAGCACATTGGCCCAGCCATCCCTGAGGTCAGCTCCATCTGGTTTAAGCTGTACCTGTACCATGTGACTGGCCAGGGCCCTCCGTCTCTGCTGCTGTCCAAGGGCTCCAGGTTGCGCAAACTGCCGGACATCTTCCAGGTCAGCGTCCTCCATCTGCGCATAATTTAAATTGCTCTTGGTTCTTGTCTGCGACTAGTGCTGCTGTGTATAATAGTTTGGAGGAATGTGGTTTTGTTAGGCCTATGACAGGCTCCTGATCACTTCCTGGGGTCACGACCCTGGCGTGGTTCCCACATCAAATGTGCTGACAATGCTGAATGATGCCTTGACTCACTCCGCGGTGCTTATTCAGGTAAAGAAGCGTACTAGTGCTGCACCCCCCCCCCCCCCACATACATGTGCACAGAGGCCTCCATTGACAGGACCCCATGTCTCTCCGTGTCCACAGGGTCACGGCATGCATGGCCAAGGGGACATAGTTCACATCCCCTTTCCTTTTGATGAGGAGGACCTCAAAGGAGGTACGTTGCTTTACACACACACACACACACACACGAACTCCGTACGATGCACAGGCCGCGTACTTAACCACTTCCTCTCACTCCACTTCCACTCTGTCTCCCGCCCCAGAGTTCTCCTACTCAAACATGTGTGTGCACAAGGTTCTGAAGATCCTGCGGGCCAAGGTGGACCTGGAGCACCAGTGTGGCTACATCACCATGCTGAACTGCAACATTAGGCACCGGCGCAGGCCCAGCGACGCCGACGTAGGGGGTGAGCACCACCAACCCCAGCTGTCCACTCCGCCAAGCCCATGTGCCGATTAGGAAGAGACCTTTAAAACCATCGTCAGTCAGCACTTGAGAGCTAATCGACCAGAGTAAATTACATTAGAATAAAAAATAACTGTGCCAAATGTTTGCTGCTGTCTTTTTATAGGACAGGGTTTTTTTTTGGTTTTCTTCTAATTCACTTAGTCTTTTAATTGCCCTCTCTGTATCTGATTACATTACGCCTGGCTCTGATCTGTGCACACCCCTGAGTGCAATGTATGTTTTGTCAGGAGACTCAGACCTTGGTACAGGTTTTGATGGCAATGGAAGCAACGAGTCTTTTGAGCTAGTGACTGAGGAGAACAACGATGGTACTAAGAAACAGGGAACAGAAGGTATGTCTGGCCCTGGTCCTCAGAGAGGCTGCCTAACTAATGTAGATGACTCTGGGAGCTGCTCACTGGAAATCCAGTGTCCTTTTCACATGGCAGGACTTATGCATCAAAGTTTGCCCATTTGATTCATGAGCGTGTGCCTTTCTAGTGTCTTCCAGTGAAGATGTGTGGGTCCCTCTGGAGCTGTGCTTTGGCATGCCCCTGTTCAGCTCTGAACTTAACCGCAAAGTATGTGAGAGGATTGTCTTGCACAAACTCTGCAGCAAAGACAGGTAACCCTTGAGAGCTGGAGACCTGAATGCATCGTAATAGATACCCTAAAGCAGGGTGTATTAATATGGAAGACTATGGCAATTGATCGAGAAATGCTTTTTGCTTCCGCCTCTAGTCTTCAAGAGCTGCTACACTCTAGCCGAAAACTGTCCCTGCAAGTTCTGAGTTTTGTCCAGTCATTCCAGGTAAAGCTAAATAAAGTTTGCAGATTTATAATGTGTCATCGGATATCGCGTGTTTTTACTCTGTTTTTAAGGACTCTGATCTGATCTTTTTTTTTTTTCTAACTCTCATAGGACTGCAGCCAGCCTGCCGACCCAGACAGTGGGGTGTCGGGACCCCTCAGCCAGCCCCCCGCGGAGTCCGGCGTGCCCTTGCCTGCCCTCAACCTGCTTTTTAAGGACGGCCAGCTCAAGGAGTGGAGTGGCCGAGCCCCGCCCTCCCTCCACATCTCCACCATTCAGAGAGACCAGCTCACATAAAACCACGCCTCCAAAAAGTGTTCACCAATCCCTGTTCAGCTTCTCACCATATCCCACCAATCCTGATCGATTCCCCAGTTGCCTGTGTTGCTGCCTTGGCTCGGTTGTGCATTCAGCCCAGCATTTCAATGCCCTTTGCTAAATCTGGATGGTTCTATCGACCGAGCCGAGAGTAACACTAGCACTTTCAGTGAGATGGGTTTGATCAAACCTCCTAATCTCTCATATTATCAAGAATCAAATATCATCTCATTCAAAAGATTAGATTTTTTTTCAGTATAAATATACAAAATATTCTCACAAAAGCGTGACTTGTTTCATGTATATGGACTTTGCTTGGAACACGTAGGACCAAACCTGTGATTGGATGACGCCAACCAGGTCTCTTGTTTATGCCTGTTTGTACTGTCATGTGGTGTGGCCCTATGCATGATAATCATTGCACAAAATCTCAGAAGAGCAGTTTGTCTGATTGAGTTGTGTATGCAACAGTGAAAATGGAGTTTTTCCTTTTGCACAAAATCTGTGGATGGTTGCTTTGTGCATTTGCAGTTATCATCTACGTATTGATTTATATGGGTTTTTTTTTTTTTTCATCTGCAAAATGTTCCTTCACCAGTTTTTGGGTAACCACAGAGCATATGAGCATCATATACTTTCAAATATTTTTCTTTACTGTGTGGTAACACCAAAGATTAATCCTTTTTTACATTTTTTACAGCAATTTTAGTATGTTTTTATTTTATTTTGCAGCCTTATAAATGAGTTGGTGCCCAGAAGACTGCAGTGAGCTCTGTGGCTGTGCTGGGGGCCTCTGCATCGGCCAGTTTAAAGGATACTCATTCGCACTGAGTTTACAACTACTGTTTTATAGTCCAGAGAGAACCAAAACCTGGGACCTGGGCTACTACAAACATGGAAAACCATCTCTTTAATATGTGTTGTACATCAATGAGAGTTTAGGGAGTTTAGAAGTGATAATGTAGCTTTGCTACAGTGTTGAAAGATTTAGATCCACAACCACTTTTTCCAGTTTTGATTTGGCCTTTCCTAGGAATGCTGTGTGTATTTCCTTATCTGAATTATGTAGTAGTGATTGTTGACTATGGAGATGATGATGATATTGATGACAGTGGTACAGATAAATAAGAGATCTTGGTGCAGCATGGCCATTGTGTGTGTGTGTAGTGTGCACCGTTCTCACACCCCCATACAAGTCTCCCGTCATTCCCTCCACCCCTCCCAGTGGTCTCCTCCATCACCCCACCCATAGCTCCACCCCTAGTTAAGCAAGATGACCCCCAGTTCCTCACCAAGCCACCTCAGTGTTCGAGAAGAACTGTTAGTTTTATAAAGTCACCCTGTGTTTTAGACTCTCTGTTGTAGTGTGTTTGGGATTGTGAATAATTCTCTTGTAATCAAATGGGTACAAAAGTGACATTCCATCTCACAATGCCCCCTCTCTACAAAAAATATATAATGCACCAATATGTAAAAAGTATATGATAAAACATGAATAAATAAATATGTTACAACAACCATCCCCTAAAAGGTACTCAAATGTATGCAGTCTTTGCCTGAGGGATTGTGGGATGGAAACTGTTTTCCTGGGGTGGGTTCAGGATTGGTCATAGCCTGGTGTGTTTCCCCATTGCCACAGGTAACTGTAATTACTATGGCAACACAAATGCAGCATGTCACCAGGGGGCAGAGAGGTTCCAAAATGGGTCGCGTCACTGGAGGATAATGCATATAAATGCAGAAGACTGAGCACAGAGCATGAGATGAGACAGCACTGCAGGGTGGGACTTGATGATTATGACTAATGAGTGATCTGTTATCTTGTTGTACCAGAATGTCCCCCCTCCCTTACTGTGGTCTAGAATACATATTGCTAAACATATTCCTGATGTTGCTATGTCTTTAAAATCGTTTCTCTTTTGACAGCAATCATCACGCTGTTTTAAAAATTGCTTTAAAAAAACGGAATCTTTAAGCAGAGTAGTCTTTATTTATCAATAATATTCAATTCTTGTTTATTTTCTTTTTAGAAAAAATTTATCTGACAAGCCAGGTTATTCGTAGACCATAAGGATTTATTCTTTTCCTTCTTAATAGTTACTTATTTCTCTGGGACCTCTAACTGTCTGAGAAAATCAAAGCAGCTCGTGGTGGGAGAATACTTGGTATTATCATTCTTTACAAAAATATGGCCTTTTACCCTGATGGTAGACAGTGTTTTGTTTATATCTCTGCATGTCCAACACTAAGCCTATCTAATACTCCCTTGAAGTGATCTGGATAAATGCTGGCGAATACCGTGTGTGCGTGTGTGTGTGCATGTGTGAGTGAATACAGATACACACACACACCAAGGATATATAGTGATTCTCGCTGAATCGTGCAAGTCCTTGAATGCTGTTCCAGAAAACATCAATATGCATATGCAGCTTCTCCTGTTTCGACTCTTTCCAGTACACTAGAGTTTATGCTGAGCACCCCTCCAACATGTGAATATATCTCAGGAGTTCATCTGCAGACAGGTTATAAAAACACGCACGTCTTGTTCCACTGCTTACCTGTCTATCCTCTTACACAGTAATTCCAATAATGGTCCTTGTTCATGATTGCATCAGTAAGGTGGCACGTGGTGTCTGTCATTTATTACTCCAAATTAATTAATGTATCTATTAGTTCAGAATCATTATTATTTTGTTTGTTCATGTGAGATCACGTAGCTTCTATTCTGCAGTTACCATATCCTTGATGACCACGTTAGCAACGATGTCCTCTGCGGGATGGTTGACATAATTCGACAGTGAAAGTGCAAACAAATGTTATGAGCACTGTGTCATGCCCCACCAAACTCTGGTGTCCGTTTAGGATGTGGTTAACAGGTTCTTCAGCGTCACGATGAAATTGCGCTCTACCTCTTTAAGCGGGAAGCCGTTTGTAACTGTCTCTGGTTGGTTTTACCCTGGGTTGTCTTCGACTGTAGTTATTTTGCTGGAGCTCAGAGACATGCTGGTTATAATCTAGGACTATTACCGCGGATAAACCTGTTATCCGTAAACTGTTAAGAGACACAATAGATATATTTATATTCACATTTCAATGAAATATGGAGCTGACACTTTAAATAGGATAGAGTTATTTTAATTAACTGATACGGTCTAACTTTTTTTGCACAATTTGGTTTGGACTATGTCTTTTGGATTACGTACAGAAACTCGGAATTAAAATCCTATGATTTATGATAACTGGGGGGCTGCTAACTAAATCATATGTTTTAATATTTTTACGTCACAGAAAGTCTTTTAAGGGTAGGTAATCTTCGCTTTGGGAAACACACAGTCTACACATAAAGTAGACTGCATTTCCATTAGACTGGTTGTGGTCAGGTTGGATTTACGCAGCACACGTCCAGATGTCGGTTTCCCTGCGATCTTGACAGGTGGAGCGGTCCCCACACTCGCCAGGTTACGTTTCCGCGGGTTACCGGCGAAGTGTAATGGGCAACCACGTTGACAAGCTATCGCACCTAAGTTACGCCGAAGTTCCGACAACGGATCCAAATGGATTTGACACAGAGGAAGACGGCCCACGGATTGGGGTATCGTATATTTTTTCAACTGATGACGACGAACTAGACGATAATGTCGATGGAAGCCAGAGAGACCAGAATCAGGAAGAGAAACACTATGACAAGCGAAATGAGCCGGAGTGCTCTGTTTACAACAGAGACGAGTGTATTTACGAGAAAAGTATCAGCGCTGGACACATGGAAACGTTCCCCTCCGAGAATTTACTTAACAAGTGCAAGCCTGGTGATGTGGTGGAGTTTGTTGCAACCGGCCAGTATCCCCACTGGGCTATATACGTCGGAGACTTTCAGGTGGTTCACCTTTACAGGGCGGAGGTAAAGAACAGCTTTTTAATGGATGCCAGCCAAGGCAGAAGATGTAGGATTGTTAATGAGCTCTACAAATACAAACCTCTGAGTCCTGACGTGGTAATTCAGAACGCAATGGAACAGGTGGGCACCAAAGACAGGGAACTGAGCTGGAGGAATTCTGAATGTTTTGCCGCTTGGTGCAAATACGGCAAACGAGAGTTCAAGATAGGAGGAGAAATCAGAATAGGAAAGCAGCCATACAGGTTAAAACTAGTTTTGTCAGACAAACAATTTCATGTCCTTGAATTTCAGAGTTTGGAGGACTTAATTATGGAAAGGAGGCGAAATGATCAGATTGGTAAAGTGGCTGTAATTCGGGAGTTGACCAATCATTTTAACAGTACTGGAGGGATCACAAGTGATCCAGTGGGTCCCTGGCCGGCAGCAGGAGGCAGCCCAGAGAGAAGGACCTTTTATCCTGAAACACCTCGTTGAAGTTTTGGGTCACCTGTAAGGTTGCATTCCTTTTGAAAATCGATGTTATTTTTATATACCCTTTATTCAGTCAAGTTCTGTTTGATCTGACTAGGGTAGTAGGTTTGTATTAGTTTCAGGCCTATGTTCTACAATTTGTGTATTTTATTGCTGTCGCACAAGATGATGAATTCCAAATCTGAGTCCTAGAGTAAGATGTATCAGGATATGATTATACCTACTTTGCCTTCCAAAAACTGAGTAATCTATTACTGTAGCCTACCTTGAAGTACTTGCTAATTATATTTTATGGCACGTCCAGGCAACTGAAAATTTGTAGCAGAACAATTATCTGTTTTATGCACTTGGGAATGTAAATATACCACAAGGCCTGTAGGTGTTCTTGAATATCCAGAATTAAGGGTTGTTTTTTCTTTCTTTAAATAAAAGCCTATAGGTAGGTGCTCTTAAACACTGAGTCAAACATTTAATTTAAATCATGGCCTTATTCCTCTAATATTTGTGTGTGCCCCAATGTTGGAAGTTTTCCACTTTCATATCTGCTTCATAAGACCATCTTAATTTTAAACAGCATTTTTCTTTATTACTCTGATATTCAGTTAAAATACTTAAAATAAAGGAATACTAATATAGTATAAAAGCAGATACATTTATTCATGAAATGTTGTCTGTCTCTTGTCACATACTCCCAATTTTCAGTTGGAAGGTAGTCAAAAACATAGACAAAATACCTTTTAGCTTTGTCTCAGGAAAAATAGCAGTAAACTTAACTCATAACAAAGCAGGCATTATTGATCAAGGTATTTAGCAAGTAAGACAGGTAAAAGGCCTAGTGACCCTAATATTTTCTAATAAACACACTCCAGACATTTATTAATTGATTTATACTATACTAGCACAAGCATTGGACAGTCAACAGTTTAGCCATGCCTTTTAACTTTGATGTGTGGTCCCTAAGATGGCAGCCGGTAAGCACCCATGAAATTCATGGGCATTTTGAAGAGCCAGACACAATGACCAGAGAATTATGCAGTGAATCACCACACAAAACAGGGTCTTTGCCTGGGAGATAGGCCTGGGATGAGGGTCTTTATGACCAGGGGAAGAATGTGTTTTATGATTCAAGCCCAGCCTCCTTGTCTCAGAGTCTCCCTGGGTAAACACGGGGATGCTGGGAAAAAGGGATGTAATTACAGCTGCCACTGAGAATGAGTAATAGCTGCCCACAGGGCCAACAAGGCACTCTTTTTGTGTTACTTTAGCTCCAGCTAATGCTAAGATGAAACAACAGTCCCCTAACGAGTGCGTCTTCACACTGATGAGTGCGGTTGCTGATTGGTGGCAGCTTTGGAGGGTTTGCTCCGTGCAGCGTGCCTGGGTTATTAGTGCAATGGCGAAGACACTGGTGATATTGCCCTCTGCCTGAGGGACACTGCAGGTGGCTCTTTGTCTCCTTCTCAATTGCGTTCCCTTATTACTTTGCTCTTCTCAGCTGTACGCTGGACCCACATAGTGAAAAAGACCTTCACTGAGGTATGGATTAGTCTTGTACATAAATGAAGTCAGTGAGATATGACATCAGTGCAAACCTGAACTGGAAAGGCAGTCGTCTTCCTGAAAGTTTACATTCAGTCGGGGCATTGGTTAAGGGGAGACACTCTCTCTCGATTTGTCTCTTTGAATAATGAGCCTTGTTGGTAGTCCAAGCAGTCTCCAAGCTGTACAACTCATGGTTGCCGCCAGAGTACTGAGTCACAGAGGAACTGCGTCAGACTGTGCTGGTTATCACCAGCCAATCAGCTGGTGGCTTACGTCAGCTTGGTTGGGCAGGGTAGATCTTGGGGGGTCAGAATGTTTCAATAGTGACCTCAGACATTTGTGTCCAGAGACATTGTATATGTAAATTATTTTATCTGTTGTTTTATACTATGCAGCTGAGCAATTTATTAATTTTAATGTATAATGGATCTACAGTATTATGCTACCACAATCATTTCTTTGACTTAGTATCTAATAAATATCCATTCTTTATTCTTCTTTATTCTATATTCATCACTTAAGTGTAGTAAAGTGTCTTTAATTCTGTTATAAACGGTGTGAAAAACATAGATGAAATATAAAATATAAAAAATCCATACAGTTGAAATCAAGTTGTCATGCTCTGCTCAGATCTCAGCCTACATCCACCAGCCTGCATTTCTTTTCCCCCACTTGTTTTACCCACGTGTTTTTACCCACTAGTTCATTGTGTGCACCTGTTCCTTGTTTTCTTTCCCCTGTTTATTCCTCCTGCAGGTCCCCATTCTCACTACTTCACGTTCTCCTCTGCAGGAGACCACGCCATGCCATTCTGAGCTCGTCTTGCTCGCTCCCAAGCCCGTTCCCTGCTGCTAGCCCCCAGGCCTGCCTGCTTTCCCACTCTTTGTCCAACTCCTGGCCTTCTTTTATTCTGTAGCTCGCTCGGTCAGCCTGCTTTTTGTTTCCTGTTTCAACGAGCTTCTGCCCGCCTCTCTGCTCGTGCCTCTCTGCTCGTGCCTCTCTGCCGGACTCCCGATGCCACGTGACAAACCGTGAAGCCCACGGAACTGAACGCGGTGCGTGAGACCTGCTCGACTGAGGTGCTCAGCCGGCCGGCAAGACGCTGCCATTATTCTCTCAACGGCATGAGCTTGGGAGAAACGTGAGGAAGCCTTGCAGATACAAGCCTGCCTGGATCACTTGTTGAGCTGCACGTAGGCTGTCTTGGCAGGTCCCGCATCTCTGACCCGTAGTCCTGTAGGTCCCGTGACCTCTGGGTTTCCCTCCTATCACATTGCCACTGGGGCGAGTCTGAAGGCTTTCTGGTCCTGTGAGAATTGTACCTTGCATAACAGCCTAGGGCTCCCCTGGCTAAGACTACACAGTCCCCTCATCTGGAAACATGAACCCGCCCCACCTTCCAGAGCCCAAACAAAGATTCTGACATACCTATCCCTGCTCCATACCAACACCTTGCTGAGATCTTCTCCCCCATGAAGGCTATTATAAAGCTGGAGGAGAATGCCACTCTACCCCAGTTCTGGATCTATCCTGTCTCCCAAGAGGAGAAACAGGTCATGGAGCAATACATTCCGGAAGCCTTAGCTCACGGTTACATCCACCCCTCCACCTCTCCTGCCTTGGCCTGTGTCTTCCTTTTTAAAAATAGAGACAGAGGTACACTACTTGAAAGCCCTGGTGGTGATCTGGACCTCTCCATCGTCTGAGCCAATCAGCATCCTCTCTGCCCTATCAACAAGCTGTATGTATCGCTGCAATGCTGCTCCCTTCTTCTCACCTTGATATGCACCAGTCACCTGGGATCCACACAAACTGGTCAACATCTCTCCATCACGCATCGCTGTCGACTTCGTGATTAATCTCCCGGCACTGGACAGTCACACCACCATCCTCACCATGATCAAATGGTCCAGGGTTTGTGCCTCTTCCAGATAGTTGCAACCTGCTGTCCCTTCATACGTTCACACTGCCTGAGGACATCACCCCAGAATATGGGCTATAGCTCACATCAAGGGTGTGAGGAGGTTTTCAGCACACTGAAGGTGATGGTGTGGCTCACCTCCACCCTCATTACCACCCTCCGTCCTACATGCAAGCGGCGCCCTGTACCCCTGGAAAGAGTCTGTTCTCACGTCTGACATCACATAAAAGATCAAGCTGCCCATGGGTAGCCACGTGTTTCTGGGCCTCCACATCTTGGCCCTCAAGCCTGGTGTTCCAGGTCTGCTGGTGTCTGAGGTTCTGCCTACCATGGCAACACCCTTGTTGGAGCCCAGGAGGAATCTGGGTAAAGTACACGGTGTACTGGGAGGGATATGGTCCTGAGGAGAGATGCCATGTGCCAGCCAGCCAAATTATTATTTTTTAAATCACAAATGCAAGCAAGATGTTGTATTGCACAGCCCTGTGAGGGCCCTTGACCCAAATGCTGTGGGTAGGTAAACATTTAATTAACTGATTGATACTCTGGCAGATCAGACGTCACGTACAACAAACATCGCTGCCCTACACGAACTCATCAGAAGAAAAGGGCAGGAAGAGACTCCCAAGAGAAAATACGTCGTTCTTTATCTGCCAGTTCATTGCTCACAAAAGCTATAAATAACAGTTAGAATATAATGGTCAAAATGAGTAGACATAGGCTTTAAAAAATTATTCCCATGCCAGTGTGTCCAAGGTTACAATCCAGTACATGCTGTAATTTAAATCACATCATGAAGGAACTACAGTATAAGTACTCCGCCTCGTAGTGCTGGAGGTGAAATTGAGTAACATGACACAGGATATGGTTGCAACACCCTTTTGCAACACCCCAAAAAAAATTGTCTCCATGCTGATGAATCTCCCATAATAATCATGCAGTTTATTATCATTAAGATAAAGTGGCACTTTAGTTAATGTGGTTCCTCAACTTTCTATCATACTTAGGGCTTGTTGTAAACAAATGTTATTATTAAACAATCTCTTCAAACTACTCCTACAGGAAGAGTTCACAAGAGGTCATCCTTTGTCACTGAAGTAAAACTTTTAAAAAGATAATAAATAAATAAAAATATTGCTTAAAACCCTTGATCTCTCCGCTGTCATTAGAGAGCATGAGCCCAAGTGAGTTCTCTGTGGTTAATTGGTTTCATTTGCATAAATGGATCATTATGCATTCCTCTTTGACATCTGGCTGCTCCTGTGGCTCCATGCTGTTACAGGTGGCAGCCCCCCATCCCCGCTACGCCTGTGGTTCTGTCACACATGTGAAGCACATGTACCTTTGGCCTCTATTCCCCTGAAGATGCTCAGTGTTCTGGGTGTTAACATGCTAGGGAAATGCATCCGTCTCCCTTCCTTCAACCGTTTGAATTATTTCCGCATCAGTCCACAACATAAGAGAATAAGCATCATGTGTCATGAAACAACTCCGCCAGTAAAATTGTTTTGAAGACCCTAAACTGTGTTTGAAGGAGGGAGACTTGTTTATCAGTAACATGAAAGTTGTTGTTGAGGAACATGGAAAACACTGGTGGATTGTGGGATACATTTCTTTTCCATATAAGGCACATTTACCAAGGTGAATAATGCTGAAATGAGCCCCTACCATATGAGCAGCGCTGATGTGTTGAGTGCTGGTATTAGAGAGAGGTCACCATGGTTGCCATTTGAACGTCGCTGTATTTCAAACCCACGATTGCTGGCAAGGCTGCTGGCACCGTTTATCTGGCAGAAGAGCCATAAATGTGGCAAAGCGCAAGAAAAATAGAGTCCTCCCATGTTTATCCACAAAAACACATCTGTCTGCTGGCCTCTGCTTTGCTTTTCCATTCTTCCTAAGTATAACAACAATGAACTCATACCAGCATATTTTGATTCCTCTAAGCTTCAGTGCCTGCTGGGTAAATCAAAGCAATGGAAAGTCTTGGGCTTCAAGTGGTCTGACTGTGTTACAGGGCAGCAATAATAACAAATGCTGGAAATACAATGGAAAGGCACCGCGTGAGACGCTGATAGGCTGAGTGCTTTATTCTAACTTGATTAACTTAGGGGAGATTGGTTGTAAACTGAATGTGACATGTCTAGGAATGTAAATGGTGGGATTTGTGTGGGAGCTGATTGAAGTCAGGCCTAGCGCTGAGCGTCCATGCCCTGGTAGCAGCATGCCAAACAGCTAATGGCTTTATGGAAACACTGCTGTTGGCTCGTGACTCATTTAACTGCATGAGGTAAAAACCGATGAATGGCAGTGATGCTATGAGTGTATAATCATTTTCCAATATCATGTCATCATATCCATTATATGAAATAAATGGTCATTATACATGGCAATATAGATTTTATACATTTTGGTGTGTGTGTGAAGTGGTCCGGTCTTCTCTGTATCATTGTTTAACAGTATTGCCGAAGGCTTTTCTAAGGCCTTTCAGATCTCAGTACTCTCTGCTGGTCAGCCCTTCTTGTTGGGAAGCAATAAGTTTTTATCTGGATGTAGATATGCAAATCTGCTAAACGTCTGCATCATTTCATACATGCATTCATCTAAGAATACGACTGATCTCCTCTCAGCAAGCTAACTTAAGTCGTGAAGAGGCCGGCAGAATCCGAAAAGAAGAGCGGTAAAATGCCAAGCTGGTATCCATACCAACCATAAGTCTACCGCTCCTGCGTCACAATGCTGTTGTTTCACACCACGGTGAGGATCACACGTCAAAAAGGGAAATGGTCGACGAGCTCAAAAAACAGGTAATTGGTCAATTGTCTGTGTGTATGTGCGGCATTATCTGCTAGGGTAGGACAGGTGCTCGTGTATGTGCTGTAGTCGGGCAGAGAGGTGCGTGCATCAGAGAGCCGTAGAGAGTTTTGAGCACGACACTAATAATGCAAGCAGAGTGTGCACTGCTCACCGCATGACAATACACAGGGATGTGATATTTTATTCACAAAGCCCCAATGCCTACTGAATGAAGACCGATAATAATGAAGAATGAACGTTAACACAAACATACATCAAACAAGGGCACCCCCCACCCTCCGATACTTGAGAGGAAAATAGCTATTGGATGTGCAGGTGTAAATTTGAATGTGGGGATTTAATTAAGAAGAATAAACAAATGCAAATATAAATTGTGAAACTCATCCTTTCCAGGGTTAATTCAAAGTAAACATATTGTTCAAAATCCAAGGAAAATATTAACAGTGAGAAGTAACGGAATTACTGAATAACTAATATTTATTCTGTGTGAGTCAGCAAAGCAGGTTCATCACTAAGTGATTTACATGTAGTCACTCAGTTACAGACGCCATGGTGCGATTTGGCTTCTCCTCAGCTCTGTCATGGCTGCCACAACAGATGAAGTAGATCTTCTTCCATGTGTGCATGTGTACTGTGTCCATTTTTTTATTAGTTGCTGAAATTTTGGCTGTTAATCTCTTGTAGGATTTTAATTCTTTAAGTAGGTTTTATCATTCACTGCTACCAACGTGGCACTGGAAATGACAAAATCCCTGTCTAACCAGAAACCAGAATTTTGTTATTTGAGTTAATATATTTGTAATTAGAATTATCTTTGCTATATAAATCAATTGGATTTCATACTTGTATTTTTAAAGCACATTGAATTGTCTTGTGTATGAATCTCTTCTTGCTTTGCCTTGCCAAGTGCTTTTCTGCAGTGTGAAATCGTGCAGTGATGTGAATGACTTGAAAATGCTAAGTAACTGTTCAAGCATACATGTCTAAAGTGAATGTGAAATTACAAAGATGTGTGGCAAAATGCCTTTATAACACTCTGGCAGTGTGGAGAGCTCACGAAACTATGGGACTGTTGCTAGAAAAATATGGTTTGGCACTGTGTATTTCCATCTGATGCCATTTCATTTATTTTTGAATTTCATGTCCTGAAAAATGTAATCCACATACTTGAAGGGTTACTTATGTAGGTGTTTTCCCTGTTGCCTGAATCATTTTTCTCTGCTATTCTGCTAGCAATGTTTATTCCTTTATTCACTCAAAGAATTCTCTTGTTTAATGTTAAATATGTTTACTTATTTTACTTCTCTATATCAGCCTAAATTTGCAATAGGAAACGTCCCCCTACATTTTCAACCCTGAGTTAATATAAGCAGGCAGTCATGTTAGAATTCAGTGGAAGCACTTCCTGTAGGCCATTTTCCTCTGAGATATGAACAGAACCCCTTCTCAACCACAAGAGCAACAGTGTCGAATACCAAGTGTTGAATCATATCTTCTCCAATTATGCCAAACAGGAATCGCAGGCTCCATGCAGGAGTCTGACCCATTGTGTTCGCCACAGGCAAGGAGGGCTTGCACATGTCAATCATGGATTCTATCCGCTATCCTCTGGACAGGTCGAATGATTAATTTACGAAGTTTCGCTGTTGCTCAATAGTGATTGTCTCAGCTGCATTTCGAGTCATCTGTATCAGGAATGCTCTGTTCTGCAATCTCAAGGTCAGAACTAATGGGGCAGAGCATTTATTTTAAGCTCCAGCCTGCGTGCCATGTGCTAAGTTCTTTCAGCTGCTGTTCACGGAGCAGGAAGTCCTGTTGCTTCAAATCCAATAACAGTCAACAGCAGACTGGGCTCGTAAACAAAATGGCAGTGTTCGGGTAGCATTGCTATGCGAGTGTAAACCTGAAGTTGTCATGTTGTGAGGCATTTTCAGAAGGAGGTCAGTGTTCCTTAATTAACCTAACCCTAACCCTAACCCTAACCCTAAGTAATGACGTTTATTTTATCGTGATGTAGCCTACATATTAAGGCAGTCCTGGCAGCACAGTATTTCATTCATTGCTATGCAGGTCATCACACTGCTGGGATGGGAAGATGAGCCAAAATTGACTGTGCGTGTGTGTTTGAGTGTGTGTGTGGGGAGTGGGTGGGGCGGGGGGGTATAGGGCTGAGCCAGGACAGTACATGGCCATTTTACAATTGTGATTTCCAAGAGGCAGGGAGATGAGACAGATCACCTCAAAGCTGGGCAGTGGTTGTTTGAAATACTGTGGTCACCCGGAGGGCAAGTGACCTTCAGTCAGCCCAGGTGAAGGGCATTGTGGGATGCCAGAGTTCGTCAGACATCACTGAACACCTGCTGCTTGCTGTGGTTGATCTGTATGCCAGGGGCTGCAGTGTGACCCGGTACATATAAATCGAAACTGACACAAATCCTTTACATTCATAGCAGCACAGTACCTTAGAATCTCTCTCTACAATATGAAAGAATAAGAGATTTATTTACACACAATATACATGGCCGTCTCTGAGCTTGCACTAAACTTTTCGTTTACTTGGTAAACTATTAGTAATTTTTTTAGCTGAGAAGGTGATGCAACTTCCTGTTTTTCTTGTTATGAACATTGAAGTTTGAAGCCTTTATCTCATGGGACTTTAAACACTTCCCCCTGGCGACGCCACTGTTCTACAGTATGTCTAGAAATTAATTTATAGATATTAAGATGTAGAATCCCAGCACAGAAAGGAAGGAATGCAAGACTAAATACTCCCCAGATGAGAGTATATACACAACACAAGAGTAATACATGGGATTTATTTCATGTTTTATTATGTCTTGGTCTTCAGAAGTGCTCAGTATGTGTTCTGACCTGCCAAAACACAATTATAATTACTTACTGACACACTGACCTTCCACAAAGGTCTAAAAATCAGGCATATGATCAGAAGCTGGACCCGTGTCTCTGAAAAGCAGCACTGCTGATATGTAATTAAATGCACCTTTTCTTACAGAAGGCCTGACCTCCTGCATGATCTTTGACCTCCTACATCAGGCCCTGAATACCCATGCTCTTCCTTTAGCTGTGTCTGCATCTACACCTCACCTACTGTGGCATCTGTGTGTGTGCGTGGCTAGCATGATGAATGGTGCCAGTTTGAGTGTTATGTGTTTTAGTGCATCCAAGGTCCTGGTGAAGACAGATGTGCGGATGGACAGATAGACGGACGGAAAAGGAATGGATAGATGAATTATTGAATGGGATGAGAGACAGGGTGTGGGAATAGGGCTAACACACATTCTCCCAAAGGAATAGCGTGGTCTTAGTACCTGACTGTATAGTAACAGGCAAATACATTTCTAATTTGCTAGTGAAACCTAAATGACAGCAGAAGTCTTTAAGCACTTTTGAGCAGATTTTGGGACCATAATCCCAGGTGTGTAGGATATTGATCTACATTGTGAAACTGAAGTGTTATCAGCTGTGGTTGAAATCACTGGAAACTGGAAACTTTCAATAGGTCAATTTGATGTGATGAGAAAGGTGATGTTACAAAATCAAATGTCCCTCAGAACCCTATTGGCCAATCAGTGATGTGCTTCTTATCAATATCAAAGTAACGTCAAAACAAAAGAAGCGCAAAGCACGCGCACCAATCAGCGTTCGGTTCAACGGCGCTGCACGCGCACCAAACAGCGTACAGTTCAACGGTAATGCAACAGCATACAAGTTGATACCGGGAATAAAACGGCATGACAGAAAATATACCTACTTAAAAATGGACGAATCTACAGATTGTAACGCGCCACACAATCCATGGCCTTATATGAGGACATTATTTGAAGTAGTCGAGGAAAAAAAGACTCGTTTCCAAGCGCCTTCTCTACCCGCCTCAGGATCACAATATTTCTTCCTCCAGAAATGCCCCATCCAGTTTAAGGAAGCACGTACAGGTAAGATAATTTCACAGGCCTACTGGTCATTTAATTTGATGAGAAATCTATCAATATCTTGCAGCAAACCGTTTCTTTGTGTATGTTAAAATAAGTCCGACATTATCATTGTATACATGGTTAGTTAGCTAGTTAGCTAAGTAGGCTATTGCTAGTACAAAACTGAAAACTCGGCGTGTAGCTAGTCAAGTTAGCTAGCTAGTTATTTGGTTTACAATAGTTCATGGTATTTGGAGCGTCCAGCTAAAGGCATTGATATTGTGAAATAATAAACATTTGAACATAGCACTTTACGTTAGAAAACAAATTCTATTTGGTAGGTTTTACACGCAGAGCATGGTGCTAAAACAGTTTGCAGGTTGCCTATGCTAAAGCTAAAGTATTCTGCAAGAACTAAATATTATGTATACTATTTGTATGGTGCAGTTAAACACATGAAATATTTTATTTTATTCATCAAATAGAAGGAGACTGATATCTGAATTTGCAATTGCAAATCTTTAACGAAAATATTGCTTGTTCGCAAAAAGTTACTTCATAGCCACTTGGTGCTACCAATGGAAATTACATGCCTTCTGTGTTTTCTGCTTATTTTAATAAGCAACAGAACATAACACTATAAACACAGATTAATAATATAAAAATATTTGTGTACAGAGTCGAGTCTGTTCACATAAATGAGTTGAATTTGCAAGAGTCATAGTATAGAGATAGCAGGATATTAGAGCCTTATTAACTGATGGTATGTTACTTTCAATACTTAAGTACATTTGAAGGCCAATACTTTTGTACTTTTACTCAAGTAGAGGACTAAAGGGAGGACTTCTACTTGTACTGGAGTAATGTTTTACCTTGGGTATCTGTACTTTTACTCAAGTACGTGGTTTGTGTACTTCGTCCATCACTGTCCCATCCTCACTGCATATCAGTGAGGTGGATGGCTTATGTTATAAAGGCTACGGCACACACATAATGTCTATCTAGTTTCTCTGCTCTAACCCTTTCAGAAAGTTCTAATATAAAAGAAGAGTATGTCACTTTGGGTTATTTATTGCTATAGGAATGGCCATTGTTGCTGAGCCCTGTAGTTCCTGCAGATCATCTGAAGATTTCTGCTGCATCATGGGGGTTGGGCACAGATTGAGAAACCACACCATTCACACTGCCCTTGTTCTACTTATGATATTCTTTCCTTCAGTTTCAAGCGCAGCTGTGCTTACGTTTACATGCAGGCCTACCCTACACGTCTGCAGGTACCCAGTCAGGCAGAGAGACTAGCGGTCAAGGCCCGTGCAGCTGAGAGCATCGAACGAGGTTTAGCAGGGCACAAAGGCACAAAGGTATTCATAATCTAAGCTAGTGGCTCAGGCCAGCATGATCTCACAAAGCACAGAGAACACAAAGGCTCAGTGCATTATTAGAGTAAAATACATTCTCTCCCCTTCTGCGAACCTCCTTTGCACTGATCATTTATCTATAAGGGTCAATTTTTGGAAAGTACAGTTAAGCCTTTCACTCTGTGGCAAGAGCGTGATTGGAATTAATCTTTGTGGATTTTCAAAGAGACTGATAAGGTATTTGCTGATGTAGATTTGGGCAAAGCCAATTTTGGCTTTGCATTCACAGTTTTACTTGCCTTTAAAGTGCAATTCATTGTTGCATGAAGCCAATAATATTTATAGTTAATCTTGCAAAAAAAACTTTTTTCCCCCTGATGCTTTAGGGTTTAAGCCAGAGAGTTTGTCTGTAGTTTCAAGCAATCTTTTTTTAAATAAAACATTCTTTCTATTTTATTATGTGGTAATGTGTGTAGGTTAGGGAAGCGTTGGGATGTCTTTGAACAGACAGTACCAGGGACCATACCGGTATGTTCTGAGCATAGTGATTTAAAAGCATTATACTGCACTGAATACACAATTGAATTGATGAGCTGTATTTAGTGTCACTGTCTTATACAACCCCACTGCAGCTCCAAAGTACTTAGCTGGTGCAATGAGAGCAGAGTGGTATGAATGAATCCATGTTTATGTACCTCAGAACTGACAAGCACATTTATGAGGGAAAAAAAAACAGTAAGTGCTTAGCATATTCTGAAAATTACAGCAAAGGACCTACATATTCCAAAGCAAAAAGTATTAGCAGTCAGCTTGAGCTCAGCCAAACACCATGAGGTTATTAGCAGATTAGCTTTCCTTTATGATTTATCACAACATTCGCATTGTTATTGTTCTCTAACTCAGGACAAAAGAGGCTTTCAGTAACACTATACAGAACCAGGCCGAAGCTGAGGTACAGTACATGCCAACAAGTGCATGAAGAACAAGGCTGAGGAGTGACTGTGCATAAAGAAAGAGGAAGAAACGTCAGTGACCATAAGAAAAACCCAAGCTGGATGCATTAGCAAATTTATCGCAACAGCCTTAGAAGTTTGACAAAAGATCCTTAGAATTAAGGAACAACTGAAGGATCCTTTGATGGTCTTCTGTCACTTAATTCAACACACACCAAGCACACTTTGATGGTCTTCTGTCACTTAATTCAACACACACCAAGCAAAGCATACTCAAAGTCCCTTTCTTTCCTTACAGTTCTGCTTTCCTGCTTAGCTTTAGTCTAGCCTTGTCCTGCCTTAGCTATGCTAGAGATCGGCCATAGTTTCTTTAGTTCTTTCATTTGTTTTCTTTTTATTTCCATGAGTTTCAACAGAGTTACAGTCACGCAAAGTCTAAAAGAACTCCGCTAGTAACTCAGAGTAAAAATAGGTCTAATAGACCTCAGCTCCAGTAATGCTAAGTCTAACAGAGCTTAGCTTCAGTAATGCTAAGTCTAAAATAGTCCAGCAAGGAAAGGTGTTGCAGAACTCAGTAATGCTTGGTGTGTTGGGTTCAGTAATGCTGTCTTGGTGTGCTGGGTTCAGTAATGCTGTCTTGGTGTGCTGGGTTCAGTAATGCTGTCCAACTGGGTTGGAATCTCGGGTACAGCCCTTTCATGGTTTAATTCTTACTTAACCAATCGCTATCAGTTTGTAGAGCTCAATAATATTCCCTCCAAACACTCAGAAGTGAAATATGGAGTCCCGCAAGGCTCCATCCTAGGACCACTATTATTTACATTATATATGTTACCATTAGGAATAGTTATAAATAAACATGGTGTCAACTTTCACTGCTATGCAGATGACACCCAACTTTATATATCAGCCAAACCTGATGACAAATCCAGATTAGGAAAAATTGAGGCCTGCGTGGCGATATTAAATGTTGGATGTCGCTAAACTTCCTCCACCTTAATGGTGACAAAACAGAGGTTCTCCTTCTGGGCCACAAGACAGAAAATACCAGATCTAATGTTAAATCTTGCAGATTACCCCATTACTCCTGGCTCGGTAGCCAAAAATCTCGGCGTCTTATTCGACTCTGACCTATCATTTGATAAATACATAGATAATACTACCAGGATAGCTTTTCTACATCTCCGTAACATTGCCAAGTTAAGAAATGCATTATCCCAGCATGATGCAGAAAAACTAGTACACGCCTTTGTTAGCTCCAGATTAGATTATTGTAACTCGTTACTGTCAGGATGTTCAAATAGGAATATAAATAAACTTCAAGTAGTTCAAAATGCCGCAGCCAGAGTTCTAACTAGAACTAGGAAATTTGAACATATCAGCCCAGTCTTATCGGCCCTGCACTGGCTCCCAGTAAAATTCCGTATTGATTTTAAAATTATTCTATTGACTTATAAAGCACTGCATGGACTTGCTCCTGACTACCTCCAAGAGCTTATCTCTTATTATGAACCCCCGCGACCACTACGATCCCAAGGTGCTGGCCTCTTATTAGTTCCATCAATTAATAAGGTAACAGCAGGGGGAAGAGCCTTTTCTTATAAGGCCCCCCAACTATGGAATAGTCTTCCAGAATGTGTCCGGGACTCTGGTACAGTCTCAATCTTTAAGTCTAGGTTGAAAACTTACTTGTTTGATCTAGCATTTGGTAATTAATGTGCCCCTTTAGATAAGGTAACAGATCCAGGGGTTCATGGGTAAAAAGGTTTTTATGGCAAACTGGGGCGCTGGTGCTGTCATCCTATCACTGCACGCGGTCACTCAAGTTTGTCGACGGTGTAGTGGATGGATGCCAGTGTCTCAGGATGCTCCCAAGTCTGTGTTACCTTCTGGTTCTGCCCTTTAGCTAGGCTGTAATAATTTAATTGCCGGAGTCGCTGCCACACTCCAGAAATGCTTACATTTACTTTGTCTAACATATTCCATATAGAACTAATTGTCCCTCTTCTTCCCAATGGCTGCCCGAGAAATACCGGGACAAGGAGAGACGAGCCTTTCCGTTACCCACCCCATACAAGCATCTAGGAGATGGTCTGGCTTGCCAGTGGATGTGCCGATGCCGTGGTTGGATGTGCCATTATCGCAAGAGGGCGTGCTGATGCCAACCCCCACCTGAGGCTCATCTACTCTGAAGGGACTGTGACTACTCGGCCTGGAATTAGAATCATAACTACAGGACTATATCTGGACTATACCTGAACTGTGAATGTGGACATTGCTAGCGGGCCGCCCAATGGAGGATGGGTTCCCTTTTGAGTCTTGGTCCTCCCAAGGTTTCTTCCTAAATTCCTGCCATCTTAGGGAGTTTTTCCTTGCCACTGTCGCCTTTGGCTTGCTCATTAGGGATCTGGACCCACGCAATTTGTAAAGCTGCTTTGTGACAACATGTGTTGTAAAAAGCGCTATATAAATAAAATTGAATTGAAAATTGAATTGGTGTGCTGGGTTCAGTAATGCTATCTTGGTGTGCTGGGATCAGTAATGCTAGTTTGGTGTGTTGGGTTCAGTAATGCTGTCTTGGTGTGCTGGGTTCAGTAATGCTAGCTTGGTGTGCTGGGTTCAGTAATGCTAGTTTGGTGTGTTGGGTTCAGTAATGCTAGTTTGGTGTGTTAGGTTCAGTAATGCTAGCTTGGTGTGTTGGGTTCAGTAATGCTAGCTTGGCATGCTGGGCTATGTGAGCAGCTGATTGCCATGATGTACTCTAGTGACTCTTCCATAAACATCAGTAGATAATAGGTTTGGAAAGCTGGCAGAGTTTATGCTCAGCTGAAAGTCTGTTTGAGTTTAAATAGCCCACTGTGATGGAAGTTAATTGCTGTTTTGGATTTTTCTTGTCAAGATTTCTGTAACACAAGACGGGTTCTGTTATTGTTGCCTCGCTCGCTGTAGTAATCACTGTTATTTATCAGCTCGGCTTTCATTCAGTGACAGTTTTACAGATACGGAGGAGGAAGACGAAGAGCTTTTCTGGGTTTGGGGAGCCAAAATTTGACTCAGTTGTGCATAACTGAGGAATTCATATATATATAGAGAGAGAATAGAGATTGTGTGTGTGTGTGTGTGTGTGTGTGATGTACTGGTTTAATCTTATTAGCGAGGTCAAGGACAGAGAGGAATGAGGAATGCAACAGCTCTTCTACTAGAGCTCTTAAGTAGCGAGTGTTTGTACTTTACTTGATTATTTGGACATTTCTGGCTTTTTTTCAACTGCAGTTACAAGAGATTTTATCTTACTTATGACACCAAAACATATTTTAACACTGTTATTTTGTAGAGGCTATAAACCGTTTACAGGATTTGAATGGAAACCAACAATCGTTGACTTTTCTAAGTCAAGTTAAAATCGTCATCATTATGTGCTTTTAATTCATTTGTACAATGGTTCACATATAGAAAATACGGTATCCACTAGAAAATCGCTTCACAACAGTTCAGTGTGATACGTTAATTAAGCCTCAGGTTTGACAAGTATATCTGCTGTATATAGGCCATGCAATATGTATATAGGCTAGTTCAGCTTCAGTGGCTTTTGGGATGCCAGATGTTTAACACTGAACTTTCAGTCAGGAGAAAGAGTGGCATAGTTTCTTTCTCTCTGCCCATTAACCTATTTTGGTTAGCCACCAGCCTTGGACTACTGCCCTCTTGTGGACAATATCACTGCCTTAAAAACACCCTTTTCATGTTATGCAGAGTTTAGGTGTACTTACTTAGATATAAATTCATGCATTGAGGTATGACTCATGGTTTCTTTCATTGTCTATGAAGATCTATCTATTGTACTGAAATAGGCCATAAATGCACTTCCTGCAGTGTCCACATGGTTGTGACATAACCTTCCCAATCAAATAACATTTTATTGTAGCACCTATTATTTTACCCTACTGCTACTATATACATGACTTGGTTCATGAAACAAAGCTAGCAGTGAAAGAGATTTAATGTTTCACAAAATTGTACCTGTTCAAATAACATAAAACAATGTTGTATCTGGATTTTTTGTTGTTATTGGCAGAAAAAAACTGTCTAGATCATTTATGCTCTAGGTTAAGTGATGTTTACACTTAAATCGACAACAAAAATGTGCAAATATAAGAGTGTTTGCAGATTTTGGCGAAGTATGCATAAGTAAACACTAAATTTCATTAAACAACAGCGATAAGCTCAAAGAGGCTAGGTAAAACCTGAACGCTCCCAGAAGCAGAGGAGATACTGTCACTGAGAGCATGAATTATTGGTACAAGTAATATTACCGTTAAAACTCAGTTGTTAATTTCTGTGGCTCTGCATGCTGACAACACTTCCTGATACATTACCTACAATTTATGACCTGAAGACAACTTCATACGACACACACACACACACACACACACACACGGAGTGAGTGAGGGAGGCAGCAGTACTCTTTGTCAGTGTGTCATCCACAGCTGGTCCTAACATGTCAGAGAATCCCATCTGTGGCGTGCGATGCAGCCGGGCACTCTTCCAGCCGCTCTGCTGATAGCCATTCCAGACCTATCAGCAGTTTGCGCAAGGTGCCGTGAATCCATAACAGACTTCTGGAGATACCTGACTCTCTGTGTCAAACGCCAAGCTTTCTCTTTCCGTCCCCCAGGAGTGGGGAAGAAGCTTCTACCTGCCAGTCACTGAAACCAATCATTAAAATGCTGTATTGAGACTTAATCTAAGTGAGGCCTGCAGGCAGAGAGAAAATTATTAAGAGAAAATTAAATACTTAGGCTGGGGGCTGTCAGCAAAAATATCCCTGTTTTTAAGAGGGGATGGTGTGTGTGCCTGCCTGCCTGCTTATGTTTTCCCTGTGGTATCAGCAGGCCCTATTATAAAGACACACACACACAATGTACACACACACACGTGTAGTTTTTCTTTGGAGTTGATGAATTGACACAAAATGCTTTAACGGTCAAACAAAAACTTAAATATGGAAAACATTTTTTTTTATTATTATTATTCAATCTGTTCACACACATATAGAATGTACATATATACATGGTTTCATTTTACAATTAATCTTTTCTTGTAGACCCTCTTGGTCCAGCCTTGAGCTTCTGTCACAAATACATTATTCACAGTGCAATATGAACTTTGTGCACCCGTGTCAGCGTTCTGTGTGTGCTGCATGCATGAGGCAGACGTTCGGCTAGCCAACCAACCTCAGTTTATTATTATCCTGCTGCTCTGCCACTGATCTCAGATACAGTACAACTTCTCGCAACCGAGTGGGAGGCAACATTACAGCCACTGACAGCATGATTCGACGCTTTCAACTGAGCTGTTGTGGGCTCTTCCATGTGGTTTACAGTAGAATGAAAGTTAAAAAAACAAACCTATGAACAATCATACAGACTAATCTCATCCTAATCCACTTCTCCCAGCTACTGAGTCACTACACATCTTACTCACAACTAGACTTGGTTTTGTCAGACCGTTGAAAGCCCCGTGTCTTATGAAACTTCATAGGATTCAAGTAAGAAAACACTGCACTGAGTAACCAGACCAGGAAGCAGCCCAGCTAGAATAGGGCACTAGGTCTACTGACATCATCGTTAATCACAATCCAAAAGAAAATGACAGTATGTTTTTAAATAGACCCCTACTGTGCAGTGTAAGCACATTTACTGACTGCATTTAACTATGATCTCTTAGCTTAGACTTCATAAATTGGCCATGTCTTAATCCAATACTACAAGTTACAGTGCTCAGATGTGGGCTTTGTTGTTGGTACATACAGTAGACCCATTTTGGCACCTTTCTGAGAGCGCTGAGGCCTAAATCACCCTGATTTAGATGTATGCCGTGTGCAAACACGTATACACTGTTTGAGTCCGTCAGTACTTTCTTTAAAATCGGACAACGTCCCTCTGGTCCTGCTGCAGACGGTGAGTGAGTCAGTGGGCGCCTCTGGTTCAGCGTGAGAGCAGCGCTATGGTTCAAGGCCAGTGCACCCCCCCCACCCCCCCAGGACTTGGCTCGTCTTCGTCATGTTGATGACAGCCTCCAGTTCCCATCTCTGCCTATCTGTTCATTATTTTATGCAGCATGACGAGGCGCAGGTTGACCGCGCCCCTCCTCCTGACATGGATAGTAAGGCACTCTGAGACGTGTGCACAAGCACATGCTAACCCAGAGTGGACGCACCCATATGGGCATGCAGAACAGCTGCGCAAGCCCCCGGGGAGGGGGGGGGGTGGGGTGGGGGGGGGCGGAGCGGCGTTATCAGCAGAATAGCTGCTCGTCGCCCTCTGCTTCCACCTGAGGCACCATCTGCTCTGCTAAGCACACTTCCTGCTCTGGGCCATCCACGTCCCGCAGGCTAGCGTGGATCCAGGGGTGGATGAGGATGTCGGCTGCGCTGAGCCGCTCGGATGGCTCCTTCCGGAGGAGGCTGCGCAGCAGACAGCGAGCCTGCTGGGACAGCCCCTCGGGCAGGCAGTACGTGCCCCGCCGGATCTTCGAGAAGAGAGCGCCAGGGTCCGAGTCGTGGAAGGGGTAGCGCCCCACCAGCATGGTGTAGAGCATCACCCCCAGGCTCCAGGCGTCCGCCTGCTTCCCCGAGTAGCTGCCCGCGCCGCTCAGGATCTCCGGGCTGACGTAGGCGGGGCAGCCGTGAGTGTCTGACACAGTGTCATCCTCTCCCGGCAGAATCCGACAGTCCTCCAGACCCTCCAGTTTCACATGGGTCCTAAAATCCACCCGCCCCCCCAAAAAAAGGCCACAGTTAACATCAGTGTCGTGTTGTATGTGGTAGTGCAGGACATGTAGTGCTGTAAGTTGGACTTCCTATGTGAACAGACTACTACAGCAGGTTCATTAGTATTCATTAGAGTGTTCTGTATTCTGTCAAACAATTTGGGGCTTTTTTTTTATTAAATGAAAAGATGTATCCTGAAGCCTGTTTGGATTTGTGATCTGAATTCACATGCTGCTCCTCTGATCATGAATCGCACAATCTTTAAATCATGGCAACACCACGGCATGGACGTCCCTGGAACAGAGAGTTCCTCTAGCAAACAGAGCAGAGCGCTCTAGCTGAACAAGTGGAGGGCAAAGCCTTGTATAATTATGGCCTTGTTTTATACAAAGGCATGCACAACTGTTTCCATAGCACCCACATACACACACACACACACACACACATACACACACACATACCCCCCCCCCCCTCTCTTCTACTCTCTCCTGCTCATATCAACTCTTGTTCAGCCCTCTTTACAGCGGGACACAATCCCTCTTTAGCTGGAACGCTTGACTGGGGTTGATGAGTGCGTGTACACATGCGGGCAAGGGTGCGCGTGAGTGTGTGCATGCGGGCGCAGGCACGCGAGTGTGTGTGTGTGTGTGTGTGTGTGTGTGTGTGTGTGCACCTAGACAGACTTTCTTGCCCATAGCCCCCTCAGAGAAAGCTGAGCTGCTGTGCGGCGTATTGAGTTTCATCACTAGCTGTCAGGCTCGCAGTCGAGGGGTTTGTGGATGACACAACAGCATAGCGCCAGAGAGGTGGAGAGAGTGAGTCATAGCTCTGTGTGTGTGTGTGTGTGTGTGTGTCTGCGTCTGTGTGTGTGTGAGAGAGAGAGACTATGGAAGAGAACTACCTGTACTAACTAACACTGCTGTGTCCTCGGTGGACTCACTACAGCTGGGCCCACACGTTCAGCGTCTGCCAGCGTTTAATTACTGTAAAACGTCTGTGGCCACATCGATGGAGGGACTCTGCCTCTCGCAACCTCGCTGTGCACACATGCCAAGGTGGTGCGTGTCTATGTGCGCATCTGTGTATGCCGTTGTGTGTATGGTGAACATGTATATGAGGTCATGCCCTGTCTGTGTTGTCGCTCTTTTAATCTTTCTCGCCTGTGACTAATCCCTTATCGTTATATCGTGACGTTTGTTTGCTAAGCTGTTCGAAGTATGAGCATTGCATTCATGGCACAGGAAATGCGCAGAAGCATTTTGTCTTTACCGTCCTTTGTGTTATTGTGAATTACTCTTTGCATTTTGGTGTCTTTTGTGCACTATCCATTGTGCTGATACATTTCTCTTCTATGCATGCTGGTAGTCAGCGAAATAACAACAGGAGATGCCACCATAACTTTGCTCTCTCTCTCTCTCTCTCTCTCTCTCTCCCTCTCTCTCTCTCTCTCTCTGCCTGAATGTCAACATGCTCAGGTTATGACATCGTCAGGGCTGGACAGGTCTGGCAGGTGCAGCTGGCACTGGTGTGGGTGCAGGGGGAGTGAGCCTGCCCTCCTGTGGCAATCGTAGAGGCCGCAGGTCGGCGGGCCCCTCCACCTCTGTGCAGGGCTCTGAGTCATCCTGCCGCAGCCTGCGAGAGCCAGACGGCCTCGCGTACATGACTAACCCTAACCCTCCCGTACATGACTAACCCTAACCTAACCCTAACCCTCCCGTACATGCCTAACCCTAACCCTAACCCTCCCGTACATGACTAACCCTAACCCTCCCGTACATGACTAACCCTAACCTAACCCTAACCCTCCCGTACATGCCTAACCCTAACCCTCCCGTACATGCCTAACCCTAACCCTCCCGTACATGCCTAACCCTAACCCTCCCGTACATGACTAACCCTAACCTAACCCTAACCCTAACCCTCCCGTACATGACTAACCCTAACCCTCCCGTACATGACTAACCCTAACCCTCCCGTACATGCCTAACCCTAACCTAACCCTAACCCTCCCATACATGACTAACCCTAACCCTCCCGTACATGCCTAACCCTAACCCTCCCGTACATGCCTAACCCTAACCTAACCCTAACCCTCCCGTACATGCCTAACCCTAACCTAACCCTAACCCTCCCGTACATGCCTAACCCTAACCTAACCCTAACCCTCCCGTACATGCCTAACCCTAACCTAACCCTAACCCTAACCCTCCCGTACATGCCTAACCCTAACCCTAACCCTCCCGTACATGACTAACCCTAACCCTCCCGTACATGACTAACCCTAACCTAACCCTAACCCTCCCGTACATGCCTAACCCTAACCTAACCCTAACCCTAACCCTCGCGTACATGCCTGCTCTCATCTGGTCGCTCACTGGCCAAAGGCCACGCTTCAGAAATGACAAGCGGGTCACGTCCTGAGCCGATGCCCAGACCGCTGTGGGACAAAAGCTTGCCATGACGACAGCAGGCGTGGAGGATGGATGGTATATTTATACACCATCAGAATATGGGAGCACATTAGAATGCGTTAGTGTATTACGTTTGATTATTGGGAGAAAAAAAACCGGTCGTTTCTGGAGTATTTTTGCACACAGAGATACAGTTTTGAACATTCATAATTCTAATGAAATAAAAACATTGGCAGATTCACAGTTCTGATTTACTGTGCGCTTCCTCTTCTGGAGAAACATGAGTAAGCAAAGCTGTAGGTTACATCTGCTGAGGCGACGTGCAGAAGTAGCACCAGCCACCTGTGGCAGCCAACACAGGCCAAAGGAAGTGAGAGCTGAAAACCAGAAGCGGCACTCCTCACCGCTGACATCACAGCATTCCATCTACCCACCTTCCCCTGCACCTACCTTACAACCCTTTAACACACACACACACACACACACCATTTTGAAGGTTATGGCTACCCTCACCTCTTCTCATCTGAGAAAACAAACTTGCGAAGCTTGAGGTCTCCCAGCACGACGCCGGCCTGGTGACAGTGGGCTACCGCTGCGGCTACCTGCTGGAACAGCTTGGCAGCCTGGTGCTCAGGCAGACGCTTGCAGCTCTTCACAAAGGTGTGCATGTCGCCGTAGTCCCTCTCCCGGAACACGTAAGCCATGCGCTCGCCAAGGACAATGTCTTTGATCTGGGCAATGTTCCTGTGGTTGGGCAACATACTGTAAGCCCTGATCTTCTCTTGGTATTGCCCCATGTCAAACACCTACAGGGACAATATATCATTATTGACTGAAGTACAAGATACCACAGGTTATAAAAACAATAACAAGCCAGATTTCATTTCAGTTTTGTGAAACAACTTTAAGGGAAAATGTTTCTGAGTATGGTATGGATGTTATGGTGGATGGTATGTTAGAGTTCATTCTGTTCAACACAATTCATTTAACAAAGGCAAGAAAATGGAGTACAAATGTTGCTAATAACTGCACTCTCAGGCGAAAAACGCCAGCTGTTATAATCAAGACCGAGATTCACTGGTTTTAACCCTCCTCAACGAGAAGGAATAAACGACTGACCTTTAAAGCCTACGCAGGGTTTAATCGTTCACATTATGTTACATTACAGTCGGTTACATCCTTTCTTAAAAGCAGGTTTTCGGTACAACAAGCCAATTATCCTACATTCTGTTTATACGTCTGGTATGATTTACCTAAAACATTTTTCCTTACGTCGTTTCCGCGGCTGACGCACATGCAAATAACTACTGATTAGCCAGAATATACTGCAGGCTAAAGAAGTTGCACGGACATTTTTTTTCTTGTTTCAACACTAAAAAATATTTAAAATAAAGAACATCTTATCATTTCGCTAGCATGCCCTATGATAATTTTTTTCTTGCAATTGCCTAATAGTCTTGGAATAACCTCGGCAAAGACGAGTGCGCGTTAGCGAAGGGCAGTATCGACTCAAAACGATCCATCGAGAAAGGTCGCTTACCTTGCACACCAATTCTTCTCCGGTGTCGATGTCCCAAGAGCTGTGCACCCCTGCCCTGTCCACCAACGGCAAAAGCAGGAACTGCCCGATACGAGCTGGACCCTGGTGGGATGAGGTTGCGCTTAGGGGGGTTCCGCTTACTGGAGATCCCGGCGAAGTACCTAAGAGACCTGCGTCACCCGAGGATTCGCTGAGCCTTGGACATTTTGCCACCGGTTCTTCGGTGTCGAAACGTTTGTGTCCGTACCTTCCCGTGCGAGTGCATGTTACGGGACTGCTTCGATGTACAATCATTCTGACTAACGCGCTTTACTCCAAAAAGTATTTCACTGGGAGCTCGACTCAATCTCGAATCAATCTTGGTGACTTTATATAATCATATTCCTCCGGTTCCTGCGCTTGTAGTCATTTCCCGATCCGCTGCAAGCTCTGACTTTATACCCGAAACTGCGAATTTTAGGGAAAAAAAGTATTTGTAGCGATATTAGCCATTTACTGTATCCATTATATGTCAGGTTATTTGTCGTCCCTTGGCGTTTTGAGTGAGTCAATGACTGAATCCGCCGTTGTATAGTGTTCAAGGCTGCACAGCGCAACAGTCGGTCCCGCGCTGACAGCTGTGGGAACGCGCTCTACGGTACGTGAGATATTCCCAGCGTAGCACTGACCCCGAGTGGAAGACTGTCTAGCAAAACTACGCTGCTATTTCCTAAGCTATGATTTCAAGCACGACACCGCTGGAACTCCGCCCGGTTCAGCCTCTCCGGTGACACGCCGCACAGCCGCGATTGAGTAATCAGCAACACACACAGTCGATTAGTGCTGAATGTTAAAATGCAGTTTCAGTTTTAATACATTTTTGGGCAGCATTGGCAAAATCAGATTTGTACTAAATATTGTAAAAAACGGATGTGCTGTGCTGTGCTCACATTATATATATATATATATATGTGTGTGTGTGTGTGTGTGTGTGTGTGTGTGTGTGTGAAACAAGCCATTCGGTTGTGCTGTGCTCATTCATAATTATATATATATATAATTATATATAAATATATATACAATTTATGAATATATATAATTTATGAATGAGCACAGCACAGCCGAATGGCTTGTTTCACTTTCCCAATTGCCAACCTGTGGAACCGAGTCCACATCGTTTTTTTTATTCATGGAAACACGTATGGCTGTAAGACAATCATTAACCCGGTTTAATTCGAAATGCACCTCCTGTTTTTCTCTTCCTTGTCGCTTTCATATTTTGCAAGCGTTTTCCAAGTATTTTCCTTCCGACTCACCATCACATCTAGTGTTTTAAAGAGACATTGCAGGCGGCGTAGACTTCAGAAGAATGTTTTCGCTGTAAATGTTTGTTAATGTGGGGATGACTCATCCCGTGAAGGGAAAGACTAGGGAGTGGCGATACCCTTCAGGCCAAAGCGGTTAACACGGGGAAGATGCTTTTCTCTAGATGATCGAATAGCTTAAATGAGAGAGAGAGAGAGAGAGAGAGGGAGAGGAAGAGATACACAGAAAGAGAGTGTGTATATATAGAGAGAGTGTGTGTGTGTGTGTATATATATATATATATATATATATATATATATATATAGAGAGAGAGAGAGAGAGAGAGATCAGCAATTAACTGTTTCCTATATGTGACTTTTTTTTATTTATATTTATTTGCTTTCAGGACAGTTCCCTAGGGAACTACATGGGATGTGAAGCTCGATGGTACCAGGGAGTCCATTACAACCTTATGTGTAATAATGGCCCTAATGCAAACCCCCCCCAGACCCACTGCAGTGCTGCACACAAACCACTATATCCAGTTCCACAAGGCAGGGTGCCTTTGAACACGGCTGCTGTCAATAGCAGCAACGCATGCGGTCATAACAATAGCAACAATTATGAACTGTTTTTTCACGTTTAAAGTTTGTGGAAATTGCTGTCGTGACAGGAATACCTTTGTAATAACTATGCCAGGCACTAAAAAGGAAAGAGGAGGAATCTTTTCAAAGCTGTAACATGCAGTCATTACTGGCCACCTTTGCTGAACGCTTTATTTGCAGCCCCAAGTGGTTGGTGTGGAGACGCTGCACGAGGCTCTGATACGGCGGGAACGCTGGCAGGGGCGACTCGTGTGTTTTTACACTGTGTTTTTTTTTTCCTGCAGTGATCATTTCTTATGGATGAGTCAGTGTGAGATCTGCACGTTGGTCATGCAGGCCAGCAAGACCTGCCGGTTTCCCTTTCTGCCGCTCTCGTGTTTACATGGGAAATGTCCACTTCCTCTTTGTTGTGGCATAAACTGTTACTGGAAAACGTGTTTAGGGCAGTTTGAGTGTGTGTGTGTGTGTGTGTGTCCGTCCGTGTGTGTGTGGAGGAGACCTCTTCAAGACCTCTCCCCACCATAATCTAGTCAGTAGTACAGGGAGTGAAGTGCTCATGCTTGTCAGTGAGCAGCGCAGTAAGAGGACGGGGGAGCAGAGTACAGCAAAGGCTGAACACTGTGTACATTGAAGCGATGACTAATACTGTAAAAAGCACACAAGCAGATCCTGCCGTTGGGCATTACTGACAGAGGCAATAAAGACATGGGGAAGTAATGTGAATATTGAGAGTTCCTCAGCTCATCAGGTGGTGGGAGATCCCTCACCAATACCATCATTGGGGGGGGGAATCCCTCACTAATACTGTCAGGGGGGGGGAATCCCTCACTAATACTGTCATGGGGGGGGGGGATTGTATAAAAAAGTGTTTTGATTATATAAATGTCTAAGGGCCTGAGCATGACTCTTGGCTACAGCTGCCATACCATCACCCATGACAACTACAGCATGGGGAGACGGCATGGAGAACGAAACATACCGTGAGTGTCAGACTACATTCCTGCCCCTGCTGAGGCGGGTTTCTTCTGAAGCGCTAGAGAGCTTCATCTCCCAGCTGGAGTCCAGCACAGGCGCCCAGAGGCTCTGCAGTACTGCAGTCTAGCTGGACGACATTGAGTCCTCAGACACTCGTCTTCACTTACAGGTGTTTGCAGTGTGCGTTCTGGAGATTTGCCCAGCTAGAAGCATCTACTTCCAAGCCAGCAAAAGATTTCTAGATCTCCATGGCTTACACAACATAACTCACAGACACAGACTGTGGGAGGGGCTTACACGCAATAATGTCAAAGCTACAAAAACACTTGTATTAGATTTCAAGCAAGCAGAGAAAAGCAGTAATTAGGATTTTGTGCTGCCTTCACCCCAACACACTTTTACTTTCTCAGAAACTCACTTCACTCTTTGGCTCTTTTGTGCGTCTCTTTGTTTCTCATTTAAATACGTTAACTCGGACCAAATGCAGGAATCCGTAATCCTGAAAGATGTTCCACTCTCAACATACTGAGCAGTGACTCACCGCTCATCCTGGCTGGCTGCAGGAAATGGAGGTTGATGTGGCGAGCGGGGCAGTGTGCTACTCCACACAGACGCCAGTCTCCCACTGTACTACAGTCAATAAAGCCATAGTCATTAAGCAGGCCAGGCTTCCGTGCCTCGTCCAGCCCTGGTCGTATGACGCCAGCAGAGAGGTTTGGAATGTGGAACTGCTCTCAGATTGTCATCTGTTGCCTTAGTGAGAGGTCAAACAGTGAGCTCATGTGGTCGTAAAGTCTGCATACATTCCTTCTAGTAAGTGGCTAAGATAATTGGTTCCTCTGCATATGTCTGAACAAAGGGGAAATAGATCTTTATATGGAATGTTTTTTTTTTTTTTCATGCTCAACACTGGCTCATCACAGTTCCTCCGTGTGTAATCAAGGTAATACCTTTCTCAAAGGAGCGGGCTTAGTGCTATTTGTCACCAATACATGGCCATGGCTCTGTCCCAAACCTCAGCGTGAAGGGTGAGTCAACTGGTCTGAAATTATGAGAGAGAGGAGTTCAGCAGATCAAAAAGCAATTAATTGAGGAACCACGCAGCTATATAACAGGATTTAAATGGCTTGCGACGTTGCAGCGATACAGAGTGGATTTGAACTCTTCTAATCCCGTAATAGAATGGCCAATTATTTCACATATTTCATGTTATTCATAAGGAAAAAAATTAGAGAAAGCGGTTAATTTGATGTCACCAGTAGGTCTTTAGACAAAAACATACGCCATTCAAACGACTGCTGTCAATCTAGAGATGAAATGAAAATTTTCCCCGAAGACCTTGTTTCATTCTTCTGCAGTGCGACTGGTTCGCAGTCTCTCGCTTCCCCTGAGCTTCGTGGAACAGACCGGCTGCTCTCGCCAGAGCGTCGTGTGCTACAGCCACGCGGCACTTCTGAAGCAGAGTGGGTTCGGCACTCCAAATGTTCGGCTGGAGTCGAGAGACGTGGCAGTCGGCGCGCTGCTGCGTGTTGCACGACCGTTCTGTGTCCTGCGTGAGCGTGCATGCTGCTAGATGTTCGTTCTGTCTCCTACGTGAGCGTGCATGCTGCTAGATGTTCGTTCTGTCTCCTGCATGAGCGTGCATGCTGCTAGATGTTCGTTCTGTCTCCTACGTGAGCGTGCATGCTGCTAGATGTTCGTTCTGTCTCCTGCATGAGCGTGCATGCTGCTAGATGTTCGTTCTGTCTCCTACGTGAGCGTGCATGCTGCTAGATGTTCGTTCTGTCTCCTGCGTGAGCGTGCATGCTGCTAGATGTTCGTTCTGTCTCCTGCGTGAGCGTGCATGCTGCTAGATGTTCGTTCTGTCTCCTGCGTGAGCGTGCATGCTGCTAGATGTTCGTTCTGTCTCCTACGTGAGCGTGCATGCTGCTAGATGTTCGTTCTGTCTCCTACGTGAGCGTGCATGCTGCTAGATGTTCGTTCTGTCTCCTGCGTGAGCGTGCATGCTGCTAGATGTTCGTTCTGTCTCCTGCGTGAGCGTGCATGCTGCTAGATGTTCGTTCTGTCTCCTGCGTGAGCGTGCATGCTGCTAGATGTTCGTTCTGTCTCCTACGTGAGCGTGCATGCTGCTAGATGTTCGTTCTGTCTCCTGCGTGAGCGTGCATGCTGCTAGATGTTCGTTCTGTGTCCTGCGTGAGCGTGCATGCTGCTAGATGTTCGTTCTGTCTCCTACGTGAGCGTGCATGCTGCTAGATGTTCGTTCTGTCTCCTACGTGAGCGTGCATGCTGCTAGATGTTCGTTCTGTCTCCTACGTGAGCGTGCATGCTGCTAGATGTTGAGATGTATTTTTGTGGGCAATGGCTGGTCTGTGCTTTTGTCAGAATGGCTGAGGTGAGCTTCGAACGGAAGGTGTTATGTTAGCATGTAGGCGGAGGTAATTAAGGGAGGACGAAGCATGCATTATTAATGGTAATGGGCTATAATAATAGGCTGCGGCGTGATCTGTCATGGTCACCACCTCAGGCCCTTGGCATGTTGATGTGCACGTTTATAATCAGGAGTAATCAGGCTTGGCTGAATCACGATGCTACCAAATGGGACACTGGGGTACACATGAAAAAATAAAAAACACAGCCTAATACTGACCCTATTTGTTTTGTCTACCACTCAAAGGTGATGATGTGTCTAGTCGGACCATGAACACAAAATGACTGAGACGGCATTTAGGCGTGTCTTGGTGACACCAAAAACACATTTATTATGTAAATACCTTTTGTGATTGCAACATGTTCATATAGCGAGCCGAATATTCTACTGTGGGAAAACAGCGTGAAAGTGACAGTGTGAAACAAGCAACCGAACTTTAAAGGTTCTCAACATGCCGGGGGGGGGGGCAAATAAGAACATGGCCCTATATGGACACTTAGACTGTATATATGCTGCATCCCTCCAAAGAGTGGAAAAGCAAAGCGGTCTGACAAGATCTAATGTCTGCTGCTGCGCGGTCCAAAAGAGAATTGGCAACCTCACAGGTCTGTCTTGGGAACAGAGAGTGTGGTGTTATTGGACAAACTGTACCTGACAGAAGGGGGAGTGAAGCCCGTTAGGAGAGTTCCTGACTGTCAATCAAGTATGTTACTGTGCTGCACTAAATAAACCTCTGAGGCATTGGTTTAATGTCTAAACAGGCCAACACGACGGATTGTGTTACCGGCAGACAATGACTTGTTCAAAAACTTGCATGAAATCTCAGCATTGGCCAAGAATTATTACATACATTGAGTGTTTCTCCTCACAGCAGGACTTTGTAACTGAAGGAGACGTAGCAGTGTGCGTGCTGTTTGCTAGGTCATCCTGGGTTGGGGAGTTGATTCGGGAGACATTGCTCAGGCTTTGTCTTCTTGCGCATATTATTCCCACCTCACAGAAGAGCTTTTAATACAAGCCAGATGCCACTGGATGAGAGTCAAAGGAGGGAAACTGATCTTCTCGGTTTTCAGGAGTAAATATTTTCTCCATTTGGAAGGTAACTGGAAGCAGCCGCGGCTGGGCTGATGAGGAGAAATGTTCTGCTGCTGCTATTCCCACGTTTGCCTGGCAAGGAGGAGAAGAAGAAGGCAGTAGAACACATGAGCTTCTGCAGTCCTCATGGTGAAAGGATTAAACCAGGGAGAAGGACCACCAGACTTGGCTTTGGAGTTTGTCCCAGTAAGATCAAACTTTTGGATAATGACCAGCCAGTGTTAAGTGGAGGTTTATAGACGTTTGTTTTAACATGCTCTGTTGGGAGCTCTGGTGTGTTGGTTTCACAGCATTGTACTAAAGAGGAAGCCAAAAGAATCAGATGCCTCTGTAGTCCCTGACGACAACATAGCACTGAGAACCATCTCTTAGTTCAGAAGACTACTGCCATGCACCGCATCCGTAGTGTATCCCTGGTCTTCAGGCTCTCAGACAGGAAACAGGTACTAACACATTTGGCCATGGGCACTTGGCCAGTGAGGGACATCGGTATCAGGGGCTTCCTGTCTCTACTCATCTTCACACAGACTTCAGAGGTTCAAAAGCTCAGCCGCTAACAGACGTGATTCCCTCCAGATGTCCCTTCATATCCTGTCCTGGCCAAACAAACCCTCAGAGCAGAGACAGGAGGACATGGAGCAGTGCTGCATGCTTTTCTACAACCTTTTCTTCATGTCCCCTACTGCTAGAGCCTGCTGGGTTCTAACTCATCCGTGCTCCAGCCAGGCCACTGTCTGCTGGGGACTATGCTCATATATAGCACTGTTTCTACCACTCAGTGCTTCACGCCTTGTGATAACACGGTGCTTGACCTTGAGAAGCCCCCAGAGATCAGGCTGGTATGCTGTGAGACTGCACTGTAATCACTGAAGCTGAGTCCCTCCTAACAAGACCTACACAAGTGTGATGCTGGAGGCCTCCTCCATCAACCAAGTCCTGCTGGATGGACGTCCAGCATCGATCACTCTGTGAGTCACAGAGGGACGAAGCTGAGGCTCTTTTAAATACAAGTTCTGAAAGTTTATGCCAACTGACCATATTTTGTATACAGAACATCATTCTTTAAAGCAATGTTTTGAATAATCTGAATAGGTTCTTGCATTTTGTTTCATTTATTGGAAATGAAAACCGTCTCATTTGTACAAAGCCAGGAAAGAGATATATGTAATGCATGCCCAAGGTCTACGTGCTCATGGTGAGGTTCACTATGACCCATTAGTCATGGTCATGGGGAAATCTCTCATGTTTAGAGAAAGGGGCTCAGAGCGAACACATGTAACAGTAACTCATGGCTTGTTGGTTTGTGAGCAGTGTACGCTGTATACTCTGGCCCCACCTTAACAAATTGTAGATTTGCATATGTAAGTCAGAGTGCCATGGAAAATGAGGGAGAGAGTGTGTGTGTTGTAACTACACTAGAGTTTTAGCAGATACACAACATAATGTACACCAAAAGCCTTGAGTCCTCATATATCTTTTGGCTGCTATTTAATTTCAATCGTAAATCCTTAGCACTTTTGTCAGTGTCATTCCTACACACACAGTTCTCCCGTGCTCATGTCAACAGGTACTAACCTACAAACCATAAAAATCAAAAAGATAATTATATGGGGAAACCCATGTCACAGTAAATCTTTAAAGGTGAAAGGTTTACCATCTGCCAACAGTACCTTTATTTGCCTTAACAATGTTCAATTTAAATGTCTGTGTTTCCTGTTAGTTTGTCTTCAGTATGAACATGGATATGAATGGAACAGCCTGTTTTAACCTCACGTGCTCACGCAGAGGAAGCATTCCTAGTCACCCACAGACCGCTGATGCACTCATCACATAGAGCAGCTAAAAGAACATTTTTACATTTCAAATTTGCGTCGTGTCAAAGGAAGCTCTGTGTGGGCTCTCACTCACTAGTGTTTTGATCACAAAGCCAGACAAAGGCAGAAATGTCAGCATAACTCCAACGACAAACAAGCATAGTGGAATCCTCATCCTTAAATGATCACAGCGGAATTCACCGTCCTAAACTTTATTCTGTTTATTCATTTTATTCGACTCTATTTCCGATTTTCTAAAAAAGACTGGGGGGGGGTAACCGTGACCTTGGGGCCTCGTGTACCACATGTGATGTGAATAACAATAAAGTATCCTATCCTATCCTATCCTATCCATAGCAGAATTCCCATTCTAAATGAGCATAGCAGAATTCCCATTCTAACTGAATACCTTTCACTTGCCTTAGCAAGTAGCCAAAACATTATATCACTCTCTCAGAGTGCAGATTACCCTTCCTTTAAATAAGTGTGCATGAGGTGTTTGTGTGGTGTTGCACACTTTGACTTCAGACCATTGTTTTATACACAAGTCTAGCATACTGCAGTACAAAGCATTGTCAGTGTTTCATTACTTATGCACTACAGTATTTTAATGAATGCAAAACGGTTTAACTGATGCAAAAAAACAACAACAACACAAGAACATTAGGATAATAGTACGTACCAGCGTACATGCAACTGGCCAACGGTGAAAATAGGCTTTGTATTTTACAGGTTGCCGTAGCAATATGTCTGCCCACCTCCACCCGGCTTTATTTGTGGAAACGGTCAGTGTTTCCAGATAAGTCTGAGGCTGTGTGAGCTTCTGGCCCGCCCCCGATTCAGATTTTATGTACCATGTTATGAATCAGGTGAGCACCGCTCAGTGGAATCACTGGCATGGTCGGTAAACATGGGATTCCCAGTAGTGTTTCACCATCGGATACGCTCCTTATCATAAGCAAACGGACAGCATCCCCCAGCCTTTGATAACAGTGTGTGGCCCCTGTGTTTTCACCCCCCCCAAACACATATTGACAAGAATGCGGCATTTCCTGCAGGCGCTGGGGCCTGATGTTTGTTCTCAGCACTGGGCTGGTGGGATGGTGGTCTGATGGCCTGGTGGCCTAGTGGGCTGGTGTCCTGGTGGTCTGATGGCCTAGTGGGCTGGTAGTCTGGTGGTCTAGTGGCCTTGTGGGCTGTTGGCCTGGTGGGCTGGTGGCCTGGTAGGCTGGTGCCTGGTGGCCTGCTGGGCTGGTGGTCTGACCCTTCTGTGGAACGCTTGCATTTGCCTGCAGTTCCTATGGTTTCCTTTGTCTTGAGCCCATACGTTCAGTGTTTATGTCAGCACAGGTGGTTTATGTTTATGTGTTTATGTCAGCACAGGTGGTTAGCACCCTGCAAACAGACGCTGTAATCTTAGGCCATATTACACAATGGCCATGTCCGGTGTTCAGCTTTGACACAGCACTGGTACATACCAAATACTTTAATAATCACATGTCCTTAAGTTAGTCACAAAATTAAAAATAGACATCTATAAATTTTGATATTGTGATATATTACACTTTTTCTTGCACTAGGAGCCTCTTCTACTCTCCCTTGTGGATTACCAAAGCTGGCTGCAGTTACTCTGGCTACAGTTACTCTGACTACAGTTACTCTGACTACAGTTACTCTGACTGCAGCCTTTACAGGTGCTGTAGCTATAGAGGAATGCATGATGCAGGTTTTTACAAGCCAAGACACAGTTGTGCAGCAGGTCTTGGCTTTATTTTTACACGAACCCAAAACCAGGCTACAAAACCAGACGGTGACCTTTACACAGCTGCTTACAGTTGTTCAGAAGGAAATGATTCTAAAAGTGATCTCGTGAACCGATCTGTTTGTGAACTAGTGGCCGTGGTTTTGTGGGACACGTGACTAGAGTGACCTCCATCACCTTATTGCACAATCAGACATTCAAATGAAAGTAAATTGTGCAAGGAAAGGAGATTAAAACCCATGACATTAGTGGAAAAGAGCCCTGACTACATAAGCTCCTCCCTTCTATTCCTTCTCAGAAGAACTGCTATTTGCTCTGGGCAAATGGGCCAGTTGCACAACTGTTCAAACGGCTTCTCACAACAACGTGCAGTAAACACAGGTACAAAAGCAAGCAGTGCTGGTTAACCTCCCCATCCCAAAGCCCTTCTCTTTGGACACAGGTACAAAAGCAAGCAGTGCTGGTTAACCTCCCCATCCCAAAGCCCTTCTCTTTGGACACAGGTACAAAAGCAAGCAGTGCTGGTTAACCTCCCCCATCCCAAAGCCCTTCTCTTTGGACACAGGTACAAAAGCAAGCAGTGCTGGTTAACCTCCCCATCCCAAAGCCCTTCTCTTTGGACACAGGCACAAAAGCAAGCAGTGCTGGTTAACCTCCCCATCCCAAAGCCCTTCTCTTTGGACACAGGTACAAAAGCAAGCAGTGCTGGTTAACCTCCCCATCCCAAAGCCCTTCTCTTTGGACACAGGTACAAAAGCAAGCAGTGCTGGTTAACCTCCCCATCCCAAAGCCCTTCTCTTTGGACACAGGTACAAAAGCAAGCAGTGCTGGTTAACCTCCCCATCCCAAAGCCCTTCTCTTTGGCGTTTAGCTGCACTAGCACAAGTCTTATATTTCTCTGTGTGGCACAAAAAGTCTCCAAAAGTTAGTTTGTATGCAAGAGTTTGAAAAATTTCACAGGATGCAGAGCAACCTCTCCATGTAACCTATTTGAGCATTGCATCACCCAAATTCCTAGCTTGCATAAGCTGTTTTTTCTGTGCCATGATCTTCTAAGAGGGAATTTAATGTGAATTTAATGTGGGTCTTGCTTACTGCTATGCTGTGCTTAAGCAGTAATCCTCTCTCCCTCTCTCTCTCATGAGACTCGTATGTAACTGCTCGAGTGAATTGGTAAGGATCTGTGGAATACCAACTCTCTGACCCCAAAGTGGCCTGTGAAATTCCTGAAAGTATAAATAGGCAGCGGCCTCTGCATTTGGCTCAAGATGGCGTTGAGCATAATAGCGAGTAATCTTTGTTACTCTTACAGCATGGGTGGTGTGGGGGCGTCACTGGATTCATTCCCATCTGTGTGAAAGTCTAGAACCCCGTTATACCACCACCCTTTTTTTTTTTGTGCTGACTGACCAAGCCATCTAAGGACAGGAACTGCAGAAACCATAAACATAAATAGAGGCCATGTTCCTGTAGATGAGACCGGCATGCAGCCATTGGGGAAAGTGTTGTGCAATCAATGGGCTGGGCTAATTACCATGGGATCAAATAGTGGCTCCATGGCAACCTGTCCACAGTTTCCAAAACAAACCAAAGTGGCTGCGTGTGACTCCGCCGTCCGCTGCTGGGACGCAGACGCACTTCTCCGCCAGCACGCCACTCGGTCCGCTCTGTTTACTCCTGACCACACAGGCCCACGGCCCCATATTCGGAGCTGCTAGTCCTGCTGGGACGCAGACGCACTTCTCCGCCAGCACGCCACTCGGTCCGCTCTGTTTACTCCTGACCACACAGGCCCACGGCCCCATATTCGGAGCTGCTAGTCCTGCTGGATACTGAAGCACTTCCAGCATAAGCCGAACGATCGTCAGCAGACAAGACGAAGCTTTTGTTGCTTATTCCAAGTATGCGGTGAACTCACTAGAGGAAATTCTTGAGAGCCTGTCCATCAGCAGGCAATGAAGACGAGTGGAAGCCCTCACTGGCCTGTCGGAAGAGATGGAAGCAGAGAAAGTATGCTCTGATTGGCTGCTCAACATTGGCTGCTCTGATTGGATGCTCAACATGTGATTATAAGAAGCTGGGACACATTCTTACACAAATCCTGTGGGATTTTCCCAATTAGTCGCCTGTTCCCAGCCAGTAGTAAAACCACAGCCCTGTCATAATGAGGCCCCAGACGGTGGTTTAATGGATTCCCTCTTTTCTAGTGAGCTGCAGTCAGACTGCACTTTTTCAGCCAGACTTGCTGTGTTTTGGCACGTGAGCTTGATCCACAGTGGGACGATCACAGAGCGGACAGATGGGCTTGGTGCTCGCAGGCGTTATGGGGCTTCTGGGAACTGGCATCCTCACCTCTGACTCCATGTGAAGATCTTCTGCACACACGCATGCACACACACACACACGCATACACACACACACACACACACACACACGCATGCACACACACAGACACACACGCACACACAAGAACAACAAAACCCCACTTTGTGTCACTTTGTGTCACTTTGCAACTTATGACAACCAAACCTAAACCTTTCTTTAAAATTCACACTGAACTGTAACACTGTCACTGTTTCTTCGAGCACCCCCCCCCCCATTTTTTTTAATTAAGTGATGTGTAAAAAAAAAAAAAAAAAAGACCACATCACCTCTAATCCACTGCCAGCTCATTATACCCAGCTACAGAGGGTTTGGTGAGTGCTGACTAATGTCTAGGTCATGACTGGTGGAGTGTGGCCATCACTGATGTGTGCACAGTGCATTTGCTTGACAATAATGCATCCCATTTAAAAGTGCTTTGTAGTGTTACAGTTAAGGACTGAGAATTTCAACTCCACACTACAAAATCCCCATACGTAAATCACACCTAGACTCTTGGTCAGACAGGAGCCCTGGAGATGGTATGGGAGCCCTCTTAATAATAATAATAATAATATAATCTCCATGTCTGTTCTTGCGTGCTGAGCAAAACAGTTCCAGCAGCAGCTGAACCAGAGTGGTTAACACATTCATCTGCATGTCAAACACACCTGTATCTATTTTTCCTGTCTCCAATAGGGATGATTGGCCTGACCAATGAGAATGCAAATACCTTTGAGACCATTGAAACATTCAGAAAGAAGGAAGCAAAGGCCCTTTATACAAGGGTAGGGCTTGTTCTTTACTGTGATATTAACAGAGCGGCATTGCGGTACATGTGTAAAAGATCTGCACGAGCGTGAAAGATCTGATCAACTTTAAAGTCTGCTTAGTAAATGTGTCAGCGTGCTCTCTGGGCTGAAGCTCACCACTATACCATAAATAACAAACACAAAAACTGTGTTCAGATAGAGTATCAATTTTGTGGACTGTTCCAGTTTGGATCCTAAGGTTGAGAACATACCTACAGCCTCCCCAGTGCCTGCCAATATGGCACAAAGGTGCCTCGAGTGTGTGAATAATAGTTACACGTCTGTGTTTCAGAATTAGCATCACCACCAGTCCCACCATTTTGTACACACATGCAATCCTTTCTGTAAGTTCAGATCCTTCTCAAAACGCCTTGCGCATTTCCTACAGCTGAGGTCATCCTCTCGCAGGTCGCTGTCATCTTCTCATCTTCTCGTCATTTCTCAGACCTTATGAAATGCTGCAGGTTCCAGGCGTTTGCAGTTTCGGGTTTCAGACTCTGTCTTATATTTCACCTCGGCTTGCCGAGCGCTCTTCCCTGAGCAGCAGGAGCCCCAGGCCTTGGCATCCCGTGTGGGAGGATGCGAGAGCGACAGGCATGTGCTGAATGCCACACATCACGCTTCTCCAGTGACTCAGTGAGACGAAGATAATCCACTATCTCAAACCCAGATAAAGGGACAAGGAGTCGACGTGTGCCGAAGAAACACGCCATAGCAACACGAGTGAAAACTCTCTTTCACTGTCTTTTTTCTCTCACTTCTGTCTCTCCACACACACACACACACATGTCTAAGTTTCTCCAGGGCCAACACAGGCAGATGCCCGGTTTGTCTCCTCCACCAACAGCAAGACTGCGAGCTCAAGACCTCTTCACCAGATTATATGAGAGCAGTTCTTGCACAATGCTTTCTGTGTCAGCCTTGGGAGGTGGATGTCAAAACCATTAAGACCAACCACTCAGTGACAGATTAGCAAGTGCAACCTGAGGACAACTCTGGCTTACACGTTCCTCTCAACATGGGACACACGCATTCATTTTCACTTTTGAGAATTCCACTGATGCTTCTATTTGCCCTGAATGACACCAGACCAGCCTATGAGTGCCCCAGCATGAAGCAGTGCCCCAGCGTGAAGCAGTGCCCCAGCCTTGAGCAGTTCCCCAGTGTGGAGCAGTGCCCCAGTGTGGAGCAGTTCCCCGGCCTTGAGCAGTGCCCCAGTGTGGAGCAGTTCCACGGCCTTGAGCAGTGCCCCAGTGTGGAGCAGTTCCCCGGCCTTGAGCAGTGCCCCAGCCTTGAGCAGTGCTTCCCCTGTAATGTCAGCAGCTGCTCCTTTGAGGCTGCCATTGGTGTGAAGAGGAGTGCGCAGCAACAGAGAGTGTAACAGAGTGTGTGTGCACGGGGTGTGTTGTGACTCCACACACTGCTTTCACTCTCAACCCTGCGCACTATTAGTGACTCAGGAGAACACACCCTCACTAGGCCCCCACAGCTTTTTATGAAACCACACGCTAGTTCCCATTAAGTCTTCTGTAAAGATGAGTCAGAGGGGTGAGGAAGGAATCCCTGCCTTTGACTTTGTTGACCTAACTGAAAGCCACTGAATGGATGGAGTTATTCATGCGGATGCATCTGTCACGAAAGGCTTGGCTTTATCTGAAAATAGACCTTGAACCCACATCTGCAGGCAATACTCCACACAGCACTTCTATTCTACTGATAATGTGAAGCCATGGTTTACTTCATGTGTGTGATTTTATATTACTGCAAATATCACTGGGTAACACATTTTTACAAAGTAATATAGGTGGACCTTTCTCATGTTTCATGTATGGTTTTTAAGTGACCGGGTAATTAAAGTTTCCATTAATTCTATATTATTTATTCACACATGGAAAAAACTAGTGCTAAAAAAATACTTCTAAAATGTAAATGTTTGCTTATTTTGAGCCTCAGAAACCCCCCTTGTTCAGTACCGAGCAGTTGTCTAGAGAGCAGAGAGGGACTCCACTCACCTTGTTACTGCTGTTCCATACTACACATAATGACATACAAGGTGTATTGGAACAACAGCAACAATAACTATAGGTGATGGATTCTGACAACATATTTGGATTCACTGTGCAAAACTAAATCATAAACATGTAAATCCTTGTTGTAATGTCACTGCTTCCTTGCACTTCAGGACCCTAAATACATTTTTACATTTTTAATGCCCCCTTGTGAAAGGTACAGGAATGGGAAGACCTCAAGACCTCAAGCCAGCTATACCAGCCAGGTGTCATTAGACTGTCATTATAGGTCAATGGTGGCTACAGCATGACAGGACATCTGACATGGGCCCTGATATCAGGAACTACCAAAATATATATGAAAGCTTATTTGTGCCATGCATCAGTGCCTGCAATGGCTTTTCCTATCACCAGTCACTCTCTGCAATGCTGGATGTAGACTATAGAGCATGATGGGTGAGTTTCAGTCACTCAGTCTTGGCCACACACACACACACACACACACACACACACACACACACACACACACACACACACACACACAGTGTTGATGACTCACAGCATCAAAGGTCGTTCTCCCTTTGTCTCTTCCCCCGTCACACGCATGTTTAAACATACATATTTAATGTGAGTTTCCACTACCATACAAGCCCAACAAACCTTGCCACAGCACACCGCATCTGTGCATGTGTGTATGTTAACCCCCCCCCCCCCCCCACCATGTGTAGCACAAAGGAAGGAGAACGGAGGGTGAATCCACCTGAACGTCACCAGCAGGTCTGGGTAGCTGCGTGTGACTCACGTATGACTGACATGAAAGAGTGATAATCCAGCGTGACGCAGAGCGGGTGGGTCTGGCTCCGGCGTGGCAGCACGGTGAGCTGCTGCTGTATTGTTCATGGACACATGGTCACCGAGTTGTGTCATACATCTGGAGATCTGGAGATCGCCCTCCTCATCTCTACACTCTGCACGCAGGGTTGCTTAGCATTGGCGATTTGGAGAAAGAATGGGACAATGAAGCAGCTCTTTATGAACAAAGTGTTCATTCGATTGACACTGTATGAGGCAATGAGTTTACCATATATTTGAACACTATTTAACACTGCATGCTCGGAAATGAATCATTTTAGCAAAGCTTGAAGGAGGGAATAAAAAATAATTCTGGCAGATTGTTGAATACTTGTGATCCTCTTTTAAAGAGCATTCTAATGTGTGCCTAATTTTACTGTACATTTATATAAAAACATTTTTAAAAACCCTAAGCTTCACAACTACTGTGAATTATGCTGAAGATTGTATAAACTTACAGATGTAATTAAAAAGCTCCATATAAGATGACAGTATAATTTAGGGATCAATCACAGCAGCAGAAAGTGTGTAAGAATACTATGGCACCAAATGCAAAGTCATGTTGGATATTCTGATTAATTCTCATCATCTGTAACCTCCTCCAAATAGTCCTCATCATCATCCTCCTCATCATCTTCCTCAGCGTCATCATCTTCATTATTCTCATCGTCCTCGGTCCTTTTCCTCTCTGCCTTTGGAGTCCGTGACTGTTTCAGAGACATAACCATTGAGTTATGTGGTTTCACAATAACAAGTTTCATACTTAATGACTAGACATTTGCTTAGTATCAGCAGGGGAAAATTCTCTTTGTAGTTTGAAGATGACGTGAGACAAATCTGACATTCAACACACAGCAAGGAATTTCCACTATGAGGAACACCCAGATGACCCAACTTTATTCCAGCCCTGCTGTAGCAGAAACTGTTGTTGTATATGCCAGTGCAGCTCAGGTAAAACCTTATTCATGTCACAGCTGTGTTAACATCACAGGCTACAGATTGTATGAATCTTCTCTTGTTTTCTAATTCTCGGAGTGGTATAATTGGCAGGTTTTGACTAAAAAGACCTGTACTGCAATAGGGGCTTCTGAGTGAACACACACTCCCGTGTAGTACAGGTATATTTACTGTGCTTTCTGGAACAAGCTCAGAGGCAGATTTAAAGTGCTACTGCTGAACTGGCACTTTCCCCTGCTGAACTAGCAGTTTAAAAATACTTCCCAAAACAGACCATTATATCGGCACTAAACTGGCATAACTACAGTGATTAGAAATACAGGACCCCCCCCCCCCCCAAAAAAAAAGAAAAGAAACATATTTGCAAGAGTAAAAAACAATATACACATGAAAGAAAATGGCACATAAGAATTCTGGGGGAAAAGAACGTCTTGCATGAAGCATCTGCATAGCACTCACCTGCAGAGTCCCTGATTTACTCATGGACGTCCCAGTGCGATTCAGAGATGTTTTGGAATTGGCTCGTACTATCTCTAAGCGTGACTGATAGTCAGGGGGGTGAAGTGTGCTCCTGAACACCTGCACAGAGAACAGCAACAGCTACAGACTACTGCTCCTGTAGAAGGCTGTGGACATCCTGACCTCTTAATGCCCTTTTATACCGAATCCATGTTGAGGACATTCAAATGAGTAATAGAACATGATCTTAGGAACATAAATTGCACTGGTACCATGTAGTACACACTGTAGTTTGAGATAATGCAGCAGTGTGTACAGAATCCTTCATTAAAGGTTCTCAATCACTGTCATCATTTCTTTAACACTCTGCTTTTGCAAATTAGTAATCCATCACTGTCACTTCATTGGCATGCGACTTTATTACCCTATATTCAATATTATTGAATGTAACGTGTGGCTAATATGTAATAATCATGTAATATTAAATTTGCATAAAAACCATGTCACGTTGAGTGTATATGTTAATACGGCGATTACATTTTCTTCAAATGAATATTTAAAAAAAAGGAAAAGCTGGAGTTCCCTGCAAGATCCTGGTGATGCAGACACTGTGTCAGTCCAGTCAATCAAACCAAGAGAATCTTGAGAAGAAAGCTTGCTGTGGCAGGCCAGACTAGGAGATCAGAGATAAGGTCATTTGCCAGTGAGAAAGTTCAGCTGCCAACTGCTAGGACAAGCATGTTCTTCAGGATGCCTGTTAAATTGTTACATAGCTGGGTCTATGAAAGGAACTGCATTCCAGGGAGAGGTGTCATCATGACATCTCCATTAGAGAGAAATGGAGCAGAACAGGAGATTTTGGGTGGTGCGTCAGGCGAGCTGAGGCGATGAGGGGAGCGTGTGCGGCAGTGTCAGGACCGGGGCGGGGCGTACCTCCAGATCTCCCTCCTCATCCACGCTCTGGATGTGCTGGTAGGCAGTCGTGTACACCTCTAAAGCCTTGGCATGGAACGACATCTCCACAGTCACAAACTCCCCCAAAATTCTCTGAGCGGCAGAAGAAAATAAAAAAATGTGGCAGGGTTGATAATCACTGAGTCAAGAGAGATCCATTCAGAAATACATCCACATTGTTTACTGAAATGGCCCTGTCTACCTATACTCAGCAGAGTCTTGCAGAGGTGCTGCATGCATGATATTCAAATACAAGCCTTGTATTCTATGAAGCACTGCAGGCCCGGTATAATGGTGGCTTTCAAAATACTACTCAAACGATATGTTTGCCCAACACGATGTAAACTGTGCGATCTGAGACCTTGATATCTTGGATTTTTTGCTTTTCAAACATGTCTATTGTCTCCTCCAGTTGGCGTGTGGTGCGTGTGGCGTCCATGGTGGCTCTCTGGAGTTCACTCTCCGCCTGTCACGACACAAGTGAAGCTCATGACACACAGCACAAACTGTTCACTGCACTCTGTTCAGCTAGTGTGGAACTCGTGACAGGAAATCTCACCCGAAAGAGACACAATATGGTGTCTAAAGTCATTATGTACAACACATGTGCAATACATAATATCCAGGGATGTATATTACAGACCGCAATGGCCCACCTGTGACTGTAAAAAAACTGTTAAGGTAGTAAATTTACATTTTTGACACAAATCTGCAGTTCAGCGCTGATCCATTCTCATACAATAATTTCTTTAGTGCACATTCTGTTTCTCTATTCACAAATACTACAACAGAGCTGTGTTTAATATAATAAAGCCAGATGCAATGCCACCATGTTATGCCAGTAAGAATTTTAGCTAATATTCCTGCTTCTGAATTCATGAAGAAAAAGCTCTTCCTGACTGCTTTTGAATTTTGGGAAACCGTGATACCACATAATCTGAAACCCTTTCATTTAAAAACCTTAACCAGCCAATATCTTTCAGAATGTAAATGTCCTCGCTGAATTCACTTAAACAATGCAATCATGGGGAAAGAAATATAGCATCAAATTCATTTAATATGATTAAGGAAGGATCTAATCTATGGTTCGACATGGACTGTTGTCTGTTTTATTCTAGCAATAACAGGTGTGTCACGTGCATCAATTCAACTTTCAGTGCGTTGGAAAATTGTTGGGGTCAGTACAGGACAGGCCTAGATCTGCACAAGGCACTAAGGTGTAAACAAGCTGAGGAAGAGAGCAGGAGGAGGGATACGATGATCACTAAGGTGTAAACAAGCTGAGGAAGAGAGCAGGAGGAGGGATACGATGATCACTAAGGTGTAAACAAGCTGAGGAAGAGAGCAGGAGGAGGGATACGATGATCACTAAGATGATCACTAAGGTGTAAACAAGCTAAGGAAGAGAGCAGGAGGAGGGATACGATGATCACTAAGGTGTAAACAAGCTAAGGAAGAGAGCAGGAGGAGGGATACGATGATCACTAAGGTGTAAACAAGCTAAGGAAGAGAGCAGGAGGAGGGATACGATGATCACTAAGGTGTAAACAAGCTAAGGAAGAGAGCAGGAGGAGGGATACGATGATCACTAAGGTGTAAACAAGCTAAGGAAGAGAGCAGGAGGAGGGATACGATGATCACTAAGGTGTAAACAAGCTAAGGAAGAGAGCAGGAGGAGGGATACGATGATCACTAAGGTGTAAACAAGTTAAGGAAGAGAGCAGGAGGAGGGATACGATGATCACTAAGGTGTAAACAAGCTAAGGAAGAGAGCAGGAGGAGGGATACGATGATCACTAAGGTGTAAACAAGCTAAGGAAGAGAGCAGGAGGAGGGATATCACGATGATCACTAAGGTGTAAACAAGTTAAGGAAGAGAGCAGGAGGAGGGATACGATGATCACTAAGGTGTAAACAAGTTAAGGAAGAGAGCAGGAGGAGGAGGGATACAGGAGGAGGGATGATCACTAAGGTGTAAACAAGCTAAGGAAGAGAGCAGGAGGAAGGATACGATGATCACTAAGGTGTAAACAAGTTAAGGAAGAGAGCAGGAGGAGGGGATACGATGATCACTAAGGTGTAAACAAGCTAAGGAAGAGAGCAGGAGGAGGGTAAACAATAAGGAAGAGAGCAGGAGGAGGGATAACGATGATCACTAAGGTGTAAACAAGCAAGTTAAGGAAGAGAGCAGGAGGAGGGGACGATGATCACTAAGGTGTAAACAAGTTAAGGAAGAGAGCAGGAGGAGGGATCGATGATCACTAAGGTGTAAACAAGCTAAGGAAGAGAGCAGGAGGAGGGAACGATGATCACTAAGGTGTAAACAAGCTAAGGAAGAGAGCAGGAGGAGGATACGATGATCACTAAGGTGTAAACAAGTTAAGGAAGAGAGCAGGAGGAAGGATACGATGATCACTAAGGTGTAAACAAGCTAAGGAAGAGAGCAGGAGGAGGGATACGATGATCACTAAGGTGTAAACAAGTTAAGGAAGAGAGCAGGAGGAGGGATACGATGATCACTAAGGTGTAAACAAGTTAAGGAAGAGAGCAGGAGGAAGGATACGATGATCTGCCTGTCTGAGGGGTTACGCTGCCTCGTTCTCTCCAGCTGCTGCATCTGTTTGGCCTCCCTGTTCCTGGCGCTCTGCGTCAGCTTCAGGTCATCCTGCACATCCAACCAAGCACAATATTCAGTACCCTTTGTAAGCACTAGGACAGTGGTACAAAAATTATGTTGAATTGTGTTATGTTAAAGGTTATGTTATATTTGAAATTTACATTTTAATGTAATGTAAAACCTGCCAAAATATGAGACATAGGAAGATGATGGATTAGTGCCATTACTGTGCACAAAACATCATTTGTACTTGAATTTACTTTTAGTTACCGCTATAGTCATGCTGACCTAATATGAACTTCAGAGTGGACCTTAAAATGCTTGGCTATAATTTCGGAATTATAAAGTAGATCAAAATGAACTGATTCAGCTGTTGTTCTTACTCTGTCTGGCTAATTTATACACACACAAACACAAAGTTGTAATTATACAATCAAAACCCGTCATTTGAGCAGAGAAAATATTCATACTATTTTTTCAGGTGCCCTGGGTCCGTGAGTGAATAAGCATCTATGGCGACACAGCGTTAGATACAGCATGAATAAAAATAATGAAACACTGCCCTCATGTGATCACTAAGGGAAAAACAACTTGCATTATCTGTACCCGATGCGTGGTCTGTGAATGATAAAGAATCTTGGGGAAATTAGGCAGAAGCGTAAAAACCTTTACCTTACCCTTTTCATTTTCACAATATTACCGTAGGCTTTCAATGGCTCGACAACTCTGGCTTCAAGTCTTTCAACCTGTCAAACAATGGTAAGGATTAACAATGCAATCCTATAGACTCACAGAGTAGAAGCTTTCTAAAATATACACAAATAAATACATATGCAATCAGATCAAATATAGGATTCATGTCTACATAAATGTTATGGTTCTAGTAAAATAATAGATAAATTGTTCATAGGTTCCACTAAACGTGTTTTGCTTTGAACACACCTCTGCTTGGCGATAGTCCTGAATCTTGGCAAGCTGATCTGCAAAATTCTTCAACCCGTTTTTAAGGTTTGGGGTCTCTGTGTCTGCATAAAGGTTAATCTCCTTGACTAACAAGTCAGATTTGTCTCTTAGTCGTGCAGTTTTGCGCACACATGCTGCAAAGAGCTGACACAGCTCTCCAAAGTGTTTCTCCACATGAGTGATGTTCTCCTGGATCTGCTTGGTCTGTGTGTCCCTTTACAACAAATAAGGACCATGATTAGAAAAGTCTTTCGTAGTGAGGCAGTGTTATATTAACTCAGAAATCAGATACATATAAATTCTTGGGTTACAAAAATCAGACTGAGATTTACTGAGAATAAAGTAAAACTTGGCTAACTACCTACCTAATCGTTTTCATTACATACGGTACGACGGGTATATATATCACTTGGCAATAGTTAGGAAACAGAATTAGCTAGCCAATTTATATCTAGATTTGGAACAAACTCGATCGTTAGATCAAAACACACTACCTGGCTAGCTAACGTCTTATGATAAACATCAAACATTTCTGCTAGCTAGCTATATATACTAAGTAAACTAGCTAACCTTGCTAACTAGCTAACGTTAGCTAGCCATATGTCGGAGTTTCTCTAAATCTTATAAATATACGTATTTGACATAGCTAGTTAAATAAAAATCCGTCTTGTTGTCTGTCAGCTGCTTATGTAGGTAACGTTGACAAACATGAAAGCTTTCTGTCGTGAACGTCAGTGAATGCTAGCTGACATTCAAGCTACTAGCTAGCTGGGTAACGTTAGTATTCATTGCTCCTTGCACATACTAAACACATTTTACCTTGCTCTGGCATCGGGAGTACGGCTCATGATATTGCGAATCATGCAACTAACCAAGTAGCTGGCTAAACTACTTTGTAATACTCTTAAACAATACTGCTGCTGTTTTTTTTCTATAAGAAGCCGATAAAGTGTGCTAGATAATTAGCTTCTCGGCTAGTTTAGCCTGAGGTAAATCTTTGAGAACGCGTCGTTTCCATGGAACTATAAATGGGGCCACTTCCGGTGGAGTCACTATGAAAAAATTCATTCTCATTCATTCATTCATTCTCATTCATTCTCATTCATTCTTTCTTTCATTCATTAATTCGTTTGTTTGCATGTTTGTTTTAAAAGATACGTTGCTTTTAAATTGAAACATGAATATATGGCATTTTAGATATACACAGTCTATGGTAGTCCAGATTAACTCGTTCTCCATGGCGCTATATGACGGAGTAAGATGTCTCAGCACTTTAGTTTTGTAACACTGCCAAGACATGTTGTGATCATTGAAATTCATTGGAATTCATTGTGATACACTCTGTTTCAAATGCATGAATGTCACCAGCTGCTCTGTCTGTCTCTGTGGAAAATGTCCAAAAACCTTAATTATCATGCTTAATCATCCATGGAATTGAAAAAGGGGAGATTCCACTGTAACAGATTGTGTAAAACATGGCCGTTGCAGTTTGCTTTCTGGAAACTCATTTAAGGTGCTTGTATTGGCTCAGTAAGATGACAAAATTTATTGTGTTTCATTTTTGCCTCGCCAGAGTTTTATTATTATTATTATTGCCTGTTTAGTAATGTTGTTATGTACTGATTAAGTAGCCTAAGCATTTCTTAGATAGTAACCTGATAATGTAATCTAGGTGATTTCTGAATCAATTTGTGATCTTGGTTGGACTTCATAAATATGTCATTCAATTTGCAGTAGAAGACTCAGTCCTACTGAGAAGTGGGTGAAGTGTGCAGAACCACTGGGTGGCAATCTACCCCTGTTCTATCCATTCCACCTTGATATTGCTGACTGCACTTCTGATGTTAAATTTGTATTGTGTCTGAATTTTAAGACAGTGCTTAAAAGATTATATGGAAATTTCTCAAATGTGGTACTCTGAAATACTCCTGAAATAATTGCAAATGAATGCATAGTATCACCGAATTGCAATTCCAGCACTTTAGCACTTCAACAATTCAGTAAATCTTTACAGCAAAGGATACATCCTTGCATGATCTGGGTACATGTTGTCTTGATTTCATACTGTAATGCATCTTCCTGTTGTTGGTCCTAGTGCATCAGATAGATTCCAGTTTGGTGCAGTGCAGAAGCCCCAGGACTGCAGCATTGTTCGTGTAGTGCATCATTTTTTTTTTTTTTACATGAGAGCGCATCTTCCTGGAGATGGAGTCTGACTTTCTTAAAGAGCAGATGGTGTTATTATAAAAACACCAATTAGCAGGAAGTGGGTTGCATCCACACGGCTCTCGGAGCTCTGCGTTGGTGGCTGCTGGTGCATTGCTGGCAGGTTATGTCAGAGAGAGGCCCTCCCTCTGAGCAGACTGGAAGTGACATATGTCAGGAGCCCAGGGCCCCGGCAGTCCCAGGGACAGAGCTGAGCACCACTCGCCTGTACCTGCAGGTGAGAAGCCCCATCAGTGCTGAGGCTGGTAAGGGCCCTGCAGCATCTTCTGTGGCCCATGAGACACCAGCAGCGTTCTGCAAGGTCTCCTGTCCGTCAGACTCGATGTGTTTGGTGTTGTCTGTTAGTAGGAGCAAGGTTCATTCAGTGCCCTCACACAACACATCTTTCCTATAAGAAGCATAATTATTATGCATACATACGTATGCATATGTAATTGTTTTTGTTGAAGCTTTTTGTGATCTTTGTTGTCATTCTAAATTCATCTGTTTATAATGGCACCAAGTTTCACACGCAAAAAAATATATTAATTGCTCGGCTAAATTTGATGACTTTGTATATTCCAAAGTGATGAAGTGATCCCACCTCTCTCTCTCTCTCTCTCTCTTCCTCTCTCTCTCTATGGCTCTGTCTTTCTCCCTATTTATTGCCTTCTCAAATCTGCTTATCTAATTGAATACTTCTGCATAGTCTGCCTTAAATCCCACCCAACTAAAGTGTTATGGATCATTAAATTATTCATCACACATTTAATATTAATAGCAATTTTAACTGCACTTGAGCGTGGCTTGTGTCATGTTTGTGTATTTACCCTTAATGCATCTAAGAGCTCGGTATGTTGGCCAGACAGCTATTTACCCAGGCACAAATAGCTAAGTACATTCTTAATGCACCTTAACCTCCACACTATAAAAGACTTCCCTCCTAAGCACACAATAGCTATCACATCCCTAGAGAGGCCATTTTGGACATCATCCAGCATTGCTTATCATACTGTCTAATCGAAGATGACTTCAGACTACAGAAGCGAGTGTGTGTGTGTGTGTGTGTGAGCGAGAGAGAGAGAGAGAGAGAGAGAGAGAGAGAGAGAGAGAGAGAGAGAGAGAGAATTAGAGAATTCAGCACAGATGAATGTGTGTCTGTGCCATTCTGGTAGCTAGCAAATGTGACATTCTGGTAGCAAATTAAAAGGCATAATTTCCAAGATATTTCACCATAACCCCACATGAACTGTTCTTATGTCATCAATATGCAAATGGGTGAAATCTAATGGGTGAAACTAAGAGTGCAGCGGTGGGTCCCTGAAGTGCATTCATTAGAAACTGTTAGCATAATTGATTCCCAGCACTGCAATAAAACGGGTCACTTTGTGAGCCTCTCAAGACCCCATGGGATACAAAGAGAGGTCACAGACTAAACTTCCAGAATAAATCATTAAATAATGCCACTGGCCAGTGGATGGGGCTCTTTCCCTACAGGCATACAGCAAAATCCCTGTTACTGATGCCTTTGCCATATTGGTGTAATGGAGAACCTGACTATAACCTTCAACTTTTAGTGTGTTTTTAAAAAGCATTCTCAAAGTCTACTGTTCCAACACTGCTTTTCTCATTATGTTCAGTAATACATTTACTGCTATAGGTCGGTACTATAGGTCTACTGCTGGTAGTTCCATATGTCATTTTTTTAATTTGTGTAACATTTTCTTAGATAGTCTTTCTTAGAATATAACCTCTGTAGTTTAGCAATAATTACCTCCTACCCATACTGTTTTCAGAAAGCTTAAGCTTAGTCTTGAACTAAAGAATCCTGCTAATGGTTTTCCCCCACTGAAAACGTTTTAACATCAAGGCCCACACCTAATCTATGTCTGGAACACCAACACATTCGCATTACAGTGTTTTCTTATTGTTTAATAAACATTTTGGCTGGAACATGAGCCACAGTTACTAAAACCTGAAGGTTATGTACTAAGCTCCAAAATACACCACGCAATTCTGCTCGAATATTCAATTCTATATTAAACTTTGTAGAATGCTACACCCGGTCCTAATGCTACACCCAACCTGGTAGTTGTGCTAGCACTGCCATTAAAAATGTAATATCTATTTCTTGTCATAGTTAAACATTATTGTGGCATCCAGGGGCATTATGAGTTTGGATGTTCTGATGGATCTGCTGATGTCACTCTTCTGTTCTTCTGACCAGGAATCCAGACAGCCCTTGGTCCAGAAAGAGGCATGTGGCTACGTAGAGGTGGTGACGCCTCAGGGCTGGACTTTCTTTACATAAAACTTTCATCACTGTTGGGCCAGGGAGAACATTGCTTATGGATTGTGAAGGGGAGGTTTTGTGATGTGTTTTGCACTATGCACTATACACTTTACAACACACAGATTGAATTTATCTCTGTGCATATCAACAAATCTGTTACAACTGCTTCAACTTGTACAAGTATATAAAACTACTACATAAAAACTGTATATAATTTGCTTGTTCACTGAGCAGATTAGTATGCTGTTTATAGAGCTATTTATATGAAGGCATGAGTATAATTTGATGCAAGATTTCCATTATGGGAAAAGATAGAATTTGAACGCAGCGTTTAATTTAGCAAGAGATTTATAGTATTGCGTTGTTCTTGTGTTTTTGTGCTCTGTGTCAGTTTTAGAAAATGCATATAAACAGTAGTACAGAAGTGTGAAAAGGAGACCCAGTAACCACAGTGGCAACACTGCGGCCTTTGCTGTACACACAGCGTAATGTATGCATGGGAATCAGGATTGCAGTCGTATACCTTGCAGAGGTGAGATTGATGTTTTCCTCCACTGGATTAGGAGTTGTGAATGCTGTTTAAAGTAGTTACAATGCAGCATCACAGAACACATGTCCCAGCAAGCCCAGCGGCAGACCAGAGTCCCCAGTTACGCAGCCCTGCCAGGTCGCTCTTTGGCTTTACTCACAAATGATGCACATATGCATGTGTAGCACTTTTCACTACTTAAAACCAGTAAAAGAACCACACCGTAAGCCCCAGCGCCGTGTCTCTAGGACTTTGCATCGCAGTATATATAGGAAAGGACGTGATGACTTAATGATTTGCACAGAGCGCATCTCAGCTTTGGGTATTGAGAACTGTGTCAATAACAATGTGGAAGCAATCAAGAGAAACTTTAAACAGTTATTGTGTTTTACAACACGCACTCCAAAATTCATTACATTGTCTAGAACCAAGCAAATCCATTACACCGCGCAGAACCAAGTGTTAAAACAAGACATAAACATTTTACTAATGAAATGACACAATAACAATAGAACAAGCCCAGAGGTTTGCCATCACAACCTCAGTTAAATGCATTTAGACCACAAAGGGTGCGGAACCAAGCCAAGCCCCTAAACGGCCCCGCCTAGAGCTTGTTTTTTATTTATTTCAATTTTTTTAACAACTGATACACATACAAGTGCCATTTCAGCCATTTCATTCGTTGACATTTTAAGGTGTTGACTTCCAGTCGAATAAGGAAAAAGAAACGCAGGTGCTTTTCTTTTTTTTCTCTGCCCTCCTGCGGGAGAGAGCGTGGGGAGATGGGACACTCCGCTGAAGCCCATTCTTTATTTTCTAATTAAAACCCTCCAGTTTGTGTGCAGGCCCTTCAACACCTCAGCCGAGGCTGGAGAGGGAAACTCATGATGTATTTGTGACGGGCAGGGTGTGCGAACTAAAAGGAAGCGATCACGCCAAGTCTCAGAGGAAAAGAGGGGTTTAATAAATAAAGTGCGCTAACCAAAATCCCTGCACTGATCCAAATTAAGGATACAATAACCAGCAGTCAACTGGTACACAGACAAGGCATATATAGACAAACAAACTACCATCAGGTGAGGGAGCTAATAAGCCCCACCCACCTGAGGGAAGCACACAACGCAACAACAACAGGACAACTGCCGCTGTCAGAGGCGACCGGTAGGGGAGCCTCCCTCACCGTGACAGACCCCCCCAACAAGCAGCACTACGGCCCGATGTGCGGTTCACAGCGGCAGAAGAAAAGACGCCAGACGGGGGGGCAGGAAGGCGGGACAAGGCAGGGAAACGCCCTGCGGTCCCGGAGCTGAAACATAAAACATAGAACACAATTTAGCTCCCGCCTCCCTGGGCGGGACCCTGGACCGACTGGGCCGTCAACAAGACAAAACCACGCCCCAGTCGGTCACAGAGCCCTCACGCCCCAAGGGGCCCACAAAGTGTGCGTGTGTGCAGGTTACCTCCCTACTACATAGTTGAACGTCTCCGGACCAACCTCTCGGCTCGGGGAAAACCCCTATATGGGGCCGAGAGTTCCCCTGGGCATCCCTAGAACGGCCGGGGAGACCGCCCCTCCTGGGAGGTTCATAGCAGGGCGGACTCCTCCACTCTGCCGGAGGTTCCAGGGGGAAGTACTCCTTCCCCATTGTGGGCCGACTACTCCCCCAGGGGCGAACCTTCGTCACCCCGAGCACGAGGGGGGACCTCTGTCTTCAGCAGGAGCTCTTCAGTCCGGAGCCCTCTGGTCACCCACACACACGGGGAGCCCTTCCCCTCCAGGGAGGCTACTTACGACCAGGGCTCCGGTCACCCCATCACATAAGGGAGCTCCTGCCTACTTTGAGGTCCCACATGGTCCAGGGACTCCACTGTCAACCGTGGGAGGAACCTGCACACAGTACATAGCACACACACACACACACAGACACAACACAGACGCGCACTTACCCTGACTAGGGCCTCCCATAGGAGCTGCGCCCTCCGTGCCACAGGCCGTGGCACGGGACCCTCCATAGCCCCTCCCCCAAACGCCCCCTTGGAGGAGGAGCGTACGGGGAATTACATACAACAATTCACAAGCACGCTAAGACAAACACAAACACTAGGGGGCGTGTGCAGGCTACCTACCTACCATATAGTTGAACGCCTCTTGACCTACCTCTCGGCCCGGGGCCAATCCCTGCACAGGGCCTGGAGTCACCCTGGGCAACCCTAACCGGCCGGGGAGACCGCCCCTAATGGGGAGGTGCATAGCAGGGTGGACTCCTCCACTCTGCCGGAGGTTCCAGGGGGAAGCACTCCTTCCCCACTGGTGACCGGTCACACCCCAGGACCAACCTCCTAGCCACCCCGAGCACGAGGGGGGACCTCTGTCTTCAGCAGGAGCTCTTCAGTCCGGAGCCCTCTAGTCACCCACACATCTGGGAAACCCCTTTTTTTCCCTTCAGGGAGGCCACTCATGACCAAGGCTCCGGTCACCCTACAACATAAGGGGGCTCCTGCTGTGGGCAGGAGCTCTTCAGACCGGAGCCTTATAGTCCCCACACGTACGGGGGGCCCTTACCCTTCAGAGGGGCTATTTACGACCAGGGCTCCGGTCACCCCATAACATCAGGGGGCTCCTGCCTACTTGGGAGGTCCCACAAGGTCCAGGGGCTCCACTGCCAACCTGTAGGAGGAACCTGCACACAACACATACACGCAGACAACACAAACGCGCACTTACCCTTTCCACGGCGGGCCTCCCTCAGGAGCTGCGCCGTCTGTGCCACGCCGCACATAGAGGACATGGATGGTGGCACAGAACCTCACGCGCACATACCCTCTCACCGGCGGGCCTCCTTCCAGAGCTGCGCACCTCTGTGCCCCTATTGGTAGCACAGGACCCTCCATTGCTCCCCCCCCCCCAAAACACCATTAACAAACAAAAAGGGAGGGAGCACACGGGGAATTACATTTAACATAAACATATACACGAAGACACGACCCAACACGCAAGACAAACGGCAGACGCCCCTTCCACTCACTAGCTCAAGCCCGCAGTCTCACACACGCATCACACACATCTCACACATGCACATGCACAAACACAGACTGCGGGCGAGCACTTTTAGCGAGAAGGCGCCGCCCCTTGGAGGAGAGCGCTATCGGGTCTCTCGCTTCAGTCACCGCCGTGCCACACAACGTGCTATACAAATACACAAACAAACAAGCACGTAGGCACGACGGGACGAGCGGTTTGCACCCCAGCTCTCCTCCACATACATTCAAACAACAGAATCTCACGTAGACAAACACTTACCACGAGACATGACCACAAACGAAGGAGAAAGTAAAAGGAGACTGGCGGCTTCCGAAAGGTGGCTGGTTATTCTGTGACGGGCAGGGTGTGCGAACTAAAAGGAAGCGATCACGCCAAGTCTCAGAGGAAAAGAGGGGTTTAATAAATAAAGTGCGCTAACCAAAATCCCGTGCACTGATCCAAATTAAGGATACAATAACCAGCAGTCAACTGGTACACAGACAAGGCATATATAGACAAACAAACTACCATCAGGTGAGGGAGCTAATAAGCCCCACCCACCTGAGGGAAGCACACAACGCAACAACAACAGGACAACTGCCGCTGTGCCGTAGGCGACCGGTAGGGGGAGCCTCCCTCACCGTGACAGTATTGCTGTATTGCAAATAAAAACGGATCCATCACCTCCACCAGCCATAACCCAGATGGCCAGAAAATTGGCTTTGTGTAGAGATGTGGATTCAGGCATGAATATTAATACAAGACAGATGTAAACGCATATTAATCCCCATTCACTTTTAGCACTGCCTGAAATTATAATGCATCCACTTAGGAGAGCAGTGAAGTTGTGCCCAATAAAGCCATTCACCACTAATGAGATGACAACTTATTGGTTTCTGTGTGTGTACGTGTGTTGAGCCTGTATGTGTGTGTGTGTGTGTGCAGTATTAAGTGCTCTCACAGAGACACGGTACTTATCTGTATTCATGACACAAGTTACATTCATCCTGTTTTCAGGTGAAAGGTACATACAAAAGAAGCCAGGCAACACTCTCCAGATCGAGTGGATGCTGAGGCTCACCACTCCTGTGTTCTTGGTGGAGTTCTTACACCCAGGGCAATGACACATTCACTTGTATTTGGTAACAGAAGCAACTGCATGGTTCATACCTTCCACTCACACTCTGCCTCCCTGCAGTTAATTAACCAGGTTAACATGTGTGAAATTGCTTTGGGCGTGTGGCTTCCTCGAGTGCTTACTTCAAAAACAGAGCCAAGGTTGAACAGAGTGATAATACTGTTTAGAATTAAAGACACAAGACATTCTACTTTATTCATGGAGGAAACAGGGAAAATTTGGTATAAGATGTCTGGCTTTAGACTCACACAGCACCATGCAGAATTCCACAAGATGGCAATAGTGTCCCCCTATCACAAAAGCCCACAGTCTCACTCCACTGCACATCTCTCCTGTGACACATCTTTTGTGTGTGTGTTTATTTACCCTATTGTGAAGCATACATTCCTATCTATTTTAATGGCACATAATTATTTTAGTCATATGATAAAGATCTAATTAATTTGTCTACACATCCCCTTCACATACTGATTATTAGAGACTAATCGTCAACCTTTTACAGGAGATGAGCGATAGGTGCTGTGTTTGCGTGTCTACGTTTGTATCCGCGTTAGGCAGTTCTTCATAGCCATGATGTAATTAAAATTGCTCTCTAAAACCATTAAATGCAGATTTGCTTAAGAACCGCCAAGCTGGAATACAGCTCCTTCTGCACTGGTGTGCCCAGTATATGATGAACTGGAGACTCTTAATAAAGAATGGTGCTAAATCAAGGCCCATAAATGTCATAGGGCTCCATCAGAATAGGATGGTGAGATGAACAAGAGAGAACTAAATTATCATGTTAATTTAATTCACACCCTCAAATGAACCAGAAGGCCCAATAAAGGTCAATTTAGCGGCTCGCCTCCCGATTCCTTAGTAGTTTTATGACCATATCCACATTACTGTTCTCATGGGATTAGCAATGTACAGAAAGAACCTTTTCGGGGTGCATGCCCACAAGCCCTCTGGAGCATATCTGAACGAAGAATTGAGATTCAGAAACCTTGCTGGATCTGTCGCTGGATTTGCTTCTGGATCTGCTTGATGTCCTTAAAACATCACCAACACCAATCAACGTTCCTCAAGGGAAAAAAAAATCTTTTCTGATTCTAGGCAAAGGCACCCATATTGAAATAATCAGTAAGAAATTTGGCAGTTTTGCATATAGCAGTTTTATTTTGCATAATCCTTTATTTCACAAATCGGCACCCTGCAGATGCTTCACATGCAGTGCTGACACGTTCTTATGCCTTCTTAAGCCTGTTTCTTTATTCCAGGTTTTTATTGATCATAGGTCGTAGCGTGCTATTGATCATGGGTCATTATATGAAGACCTGTCCAAAATGAAAGGGGGAAACAAGCAACGCTCTCCATGAGCCGTAAGTTATTGAACACTGACAGTAATTAGGCAGTAGTGGATTTGGCTTTGGTCTGCTTTCATTTGGGGTTATGTACATCCATTATGTATAACAAACAACAATAATAATAATTCATTTGTTTATGAAAATACATTAGAATAAATTTGCATTTCAGGGACCCAAATGCGCCTTATAAATGAATGGCATCCCAGTCCTTTTAGATATACTCCTATTTCATGGATAATTCCTTTTGAAGATAGTGTCATGGCGTATGTTACTGCTCTACAGCTATAGGGTGGCTGGAGTGGCAAAGGCTCAACTTTGCAGCTCTAAAATCCTCATGGATATAAACTTTAAAGCAGGTCATAAATTGGCAAGATAGTGAGAATAGAAAGACTGTCATTGCAATTGACAGCTATTACAATTTCAAAATTTCTGAATTAATCTGTGTTAGATCTATCTATCTATCTATCTATCTATCTATCTATCTATCTATCTATCTATCTATCTATCTATCGAGAGAGAGAGAGACAGAGAGAGAGATAGAGAGAAATTAGAAATTGTTTAGTAAAGTACACAAAGTTTCCAGAGAAAGTCCAGAGTATCTCGTGACAGGCTGCTCGTTAAGACCGTGCTGAACGTGCCCCTTGGGGAGACCAGATCTCTATTGATTTAGTATTGTTGTCACTAGAGCTACACTTATGTATTGACGTGGCACGATCTGGGCAGGTTCATGAATAAACCATGGGCCCAGTCAGCTGCAGGCAGATAAATGAATGTAAAGGTTTAATTAGCGCTGACCCTTTTCCCATCGCTAGTCTGTGCACTACGGTCTCACTGACTTTCCAGACATAAACCTCATCATCCATGATCTGCAACGCTGGAATGTTTGGTGTGATATCCGCGAGTGCTCTTGTCATTCACATCGGTGTAGTAAGTGCATAACGCCTCAGTTAGATGCGTGTGTAGAACCATCAGAAGCACTTAAACTGAAGATGAGAGCGAAATCTACTGCAATGTTATGTTTGACTCACAGGCCCCTTTGTAGTGTTAATGCATCTCCATATGCTCTAAACCCAACTGTAAGTTGCACAGACAATGGATCTCTTGTTACTGCGAAACACAGTTCTCCTGCAAAGGATGCCATATTTGATATATACGCATGAGACAAAGATGTGTTCACTCAGGTGTCCCTTCACTACGTATCACCTGCAGTCCGACAAATAGCTCTGCTGGTGAGATTGCATTCCCGGCCCTGCGCTTAAAGCATGCCACAGCTGGACAATGTCTGGATAAATTACACGATTGAATGGGTCAGTGACCCACATTTTCTCATGAGTTCTTTTTTGTTTGTTTTCGAAAGGGAGAAGTGGAGGAATATTATGGAACAGATGCTAGAAGAAACAGATGTTCCAGGGCCAGACCTGATTTTAAATGAAACCCTACAAGGTCTGCAAGCTGACAGAAAACACACTCACATCCAAAAACATTACTCCTACCTTCTTAAAAACCTCTCGAAATGTTTATAATGCTATATGTTTAATAGCGGCATTTTGGCACAACGCACGAGGCATTCATGTCGCACAAAGCCCTCTGCTGTTTGGGTCTCCAGATTGCAGACATTAATGACTGAATAGCCTGCCATGCGTCTGCCCCTTTGCCGGGCACACACAGTGAGTTAGCCAGTCACCAGACTGGCACAGACTTCAGCAGGGACGGCTGGCTCGTGAGCCGCACTCATAAAGGCAATCTGTCTCCGACTCCCATAATGACCATCTGTCATTCCTCTGAATCAATAGAAATGACAAACGAGGAGCAGGAACCCCGCTGACAGGCCCCAGTGTGGAGGCTCGGATCAGGCCTTTGCAGACGGGGACTCTGCTGCCCGGCCCGTCTGACCCGTTAGCCTCACGTGACCCCTCAGGCACCGTGATCAATGCAAAGAATTCAAAGAGGAGGAGCTTAGGGGTCAGGTGGATTTTCTTTAGTGTAAACAAGCTGTGAGTGACTCTAAGCGGAAGAGACGCCATCAGTGCAGGAGCAGCATAGCGGGCGGCTCGTCTGCATGCGTTTGCTCTTGCTCAACCACTTGACTTGGTTATTTTATTGCAAGATACTGTAGATATTTGTATGGAATTCCTTCACTTGTGCCTGTGTTGTCTCTGAGCAGTACTGGTTGTTTTATTTAAGGGTTAAATGTTAGGAATCAACATGTCCTGTAGCTTGAATATTGTTTCCATATAGATTCATTGCTGTTGTGTAAAATTACTAAATGAATTTCAGTATAAGAACATGGCTGAAATCCTTATCTTATGAAAGATGATTGTTGAGCAGATCAAAGATGTTAGATGTGTTAGATATTTTTTGGCAGATCTATTTGAACTAAGTCTTAACATTGATCTTAAAATAAGAAGATTTTTTTTACTGAACCCTTATGAATAGAGGTTGGGGGATGCTGCATGCCCAGAGACCCTAATGGTCCTGAGCATGAACCTGCACTGATGAAAGATGGGGCTTATCTCATATACATCAAAGCAATAGCAAGTGTCAGAGTAATGTCAGTGTGGTACCCAGACCTCTGAGCCTTAGAGCCACTGAGCACTTGAGATTAGATCTGTTATTACAGACACCTATATATGGCTTAGAATATAGACTTATCTCACCATAGATCCAAGAAACACAAAAGACAACACACCTGTGCATACAGACCCAAACCCTTGCAACAGACACTTACGAACACCCACACGAATGCACTCACACTCGCGCCAAAACACACACACTCGCGGTGGGATTGTGATTGCTTGAAAACAGCACCTGCTCCTCCATTTGAAAACTATTTAGGGAGGCATCAAACTCTATCAGAGCAGGTCTGATTGCGGCCGGCTCTTCACAGTCCTCCAATCACTCAGTGAGTCAATTAGCCCCTCCCCCACCCCAGAGTGTAGCCCTCCTCAGCTGTATGCTCAGAGCGCAAGAGGGAATCCATTCAGCGGCGGCAAGCGACACCTGAGGCCCCCTCCACCCCACCCCAAGCCTTCCTCCCCAACTCCTCATCCCCTACTGCCCAAACAGCTAATGGTGCAGCTCCAAGGGCAAACCGTGCACTGTAGCATTCAGTTCACCCCCATTGTCTGTCTTTACACCCGAGGAGACGCCCCACCAGACCCAGCGCTACCATTTGAAGTCAAAAACGCAGACCGGCTGAGTGGGTGGAGGGGAAGATGGAGGACCAGCTGAGTGGGTGGAGGGGAGGATGGAGGACCAGCTGAGTGGGTGGAGGGGAGGATGGAGGACCAGCTGAGTGGGTGGAGGGGAGGATGGAGGACTCTTTCAACCTGCCTTGGTCTACTATTAATATGGCTTCGCATTTTTGTTTGCTTCTGCTTCTTAATGTTTTTTCATGCATGCACCATGTGAGAGAATGCACTGATGAATCAGTGTGAGTGTGTGTCTGAAAGAGAGAGAGAGAGAGAGAGAGAGAGAGAGACATCCCTCAATTTGCCATTACTTTAGTTGAGCCTGTGCTCACAATCAGTTATTTATTCAGGGCTTTTTTTTAAATAATCGAGTTGACACATCTGTCATATGGCGAGAGGAGGAATGCTTAAAGGTCACGGGGAAAGATACCAGCTGCTCCACACAAACCTTTCCTGCCTCCAAATAGCCCAGTCATTACACTGGAACAGATGGGGTTCTCCAGCATCCACTCCCCCTCTGCAGGTACAGCAGTGCGGCTGCAAGGTCAGTTTAAGCTGTCGCCTCTAACGGCTCTCGCTCGCACACAAACCGCAACGGCCCCTGGACAGCATAAAGGCGGACGGGGAAGCCACCAGGCCTGGAGCTCCCTTCATTAGAGGAATGTTTGCCCCATAAACAGTCAGGTCCAGGTGGGAGTCCAGGTAGCAGAGATCTGGGTGATAGTTGGGTATTTCATCTGGCAGGCTTTATACAAAAGGCTGGAGCTGCATGATGGAGTGGGTAGCATATGAAAGACATGTACAGAATGCCATTGGCTCTGGTCTAGGAGGGACCTTTGAAGATCACACAGACATTAAAGACCTCTGGAAAGAAAGGAATCTTTGATACCTGTATTGGCACACCTCCTGCTCTAATCAATAGGAGCATATGGCAATCTCAATCATGTCGACTGTTTGAAATGCTGAACTTTTATGGGTTTTTTTTGGAAAACTTCACTATAGACATCAGACAGGGAAGTGGCCTTTCAGTCTGCGCAGTCCAGAGATCTCTTTGCATCCATATGCTTGTAATGTAATAAATGGAGACATTTTTATGTTATCAACAAAAGCCAGTGCAGCTTAAATTAATGGCAGTGTTTGACATCATCACTAATTATGGACTTTGATGAGCCAATTTGTGAATACATCAACTAAAAAAAAGGAAAATCTGGGCTTTGAAACACAGTTATATTGAACGTGCATTCATAGCAACATTTTTAGCCTCTGTTTTGATACCAGATTTTTCAAACATTTCAAACAAAGAAACAAGTGTCTCTGTGTTCTTCTCTTTCTCTCCTTTCCCTCCGCCACTGCTGTCTTACTAATACTATCCACTGTCTTCACGCTCTCTCCTCATACAAGCATCTCCATTCTGCTTAACAGGCTTCCACGGATGCTTCTCTGGAGGCTGACAGAAGAAAGGCCTGTAAAAGCAAACGCCCATTTAGGTGTAATGGGGACTGTGCTCATATGCTCATGTGTCTTTTCTGCAAAATTGAGATATGATCACTGCTTTTTGCGTGTCAGGGGAGAAGCAAGCGAGTCTCAAAACAGATTTGGAGGAATGTGACGGAGAGGCAAGATCACAGAGCAGGCAGCGCCTTCACAGTGGGGCTAGGGTTCTTCACAAACAAGCAGGCCCCCCCAGGTAATAACACATCAACTCTGTGAGAGCCATTTTGGAAAATCTTTACTACTTTGTTTTCGCTCTCTTTCTTTCTTCAGTCTAAAATAAAAACACAACAAGATTAAGAAAACCATGTTTGTGTAACTGTGTACATAAAACAGGAAAATTAGACATTGGAAACAATGCACCAATGTATCCATGATGGCCGCATGCACTACCTGAAGCACGTACTACTGTGGCGCCTGAAACATCTGTGCTGTTTTATACTTCAGAAATGCACGAATATCGCAATAATATGTATGTACCAAAGGCATTAAAGCCTATAAATATAGGAAATTAATTATCAGATTATCAGATTATCAGATTACCTATATGATTATTCAGATCCAGAAATTCTATAAATGATAAATGATAAAACTCTTCCAAACATGATTAAAGAATTCTTGAATTTCTAC
>JAGXOD010000072.1:3810000-3817500 GCA_020368025.1 Brachyhypopomus occidentalis
AGACAGAGACACGAAGTGACATGCTGCTTGAGAGTGGAGACACAGCAGATGCAGTGGAAGATGCACAGTGTGGTAGTGCAGTATCCAGTTCTATAAAGGAATTATAATGTATATATCTACTTTGGAGTCCTAAATTGATAGCAAAAATGTATTTCCTTTTATTTTCTGGATTTGTAACCCAGCACACAAAATGACTATGAGGTTAATGTAGAGAAGCGGAGACATCCTGGACCTCTGGTTGCTGTGTCTGGTGATGTATAAGTTCCTCTGCCTGGTGATGTATAAGTTCCTCTGTCTGGTGATGTTCTGGTTCCTCTGCCTGGTGATGTTCTGGTTCCTCTGTCTGGTGATGTTCTGGTTTCTCTGCCTGGTGATGGTCTGGTTCCTCTACCTGGTGATGTTCTGGTTCCTCTGTCTGGTGATGTTCTGGTTCCTCTGCCTCTGTGATGTTCTGGTTCCTCTGCCTGGTGATGCTCTGGTTCCTCTGCCTGGTGATGTTCTGGTTCCTCTGTCTGGTGATGTTCTGGTTCCTCTGCCTGGTGATGCTCTGGTTCCTCTGCCTGGTGATGGTCTGGTTACCCTGCCTGGTGATGTTCTGGTTCCTCTGCCTGGTGATGGTCTGGTTCCCCTGCCTGTATCGGTGGGTCTTTGTTCTTGATTTTATCCTCAGGGAAATCCAAGATCATTGGCATTCAAGGATTGTTTACTCAAAAAACAAATGAACAACCAAAAACATTTTTTATTATTATTTGCTTACTTGTGGGTCTTAGGTCATTGCCTTTGAGCAAAATAAGGCTATAAAGCATTGTCCAATCAGTAAATATGTGACAAAGGTCTGATTTATGGTGCGCTACAGAAATCTCCGAGCCCCTTCAGAGCGTCCTTCACATTCTTTCTTACCTCCTTGACCAACAGCATTCTTGCATGGGTGCCCAGTTTGGCTAGACGATAAACTTCACCACTCAAAACCACTCAACACCAGTGCAGTCTAAATTGTGGGCCTTTAAAGACCCAGGTGAGTGTCTTTCAGAACAGTTCAAATTGGAACTCCAACTGAGTGGTACACACAGTAGACACAGCTCAACAACAATTAAGCAGGAGACACCTGACCACAGCTAGGAGTGCCACAGTAAACAGTCTCAGTACTTTTGTAAGCAAGACATTTTGGTTTGATTATTATAATAATTGGTATTTAATTTGTTGATTGATGGATAAAAATGGCAATTGTAACTGAATCTACAACATGATGAAGAGCATCAGGTAAGGTGGTCTGATTACTATCTGAATCAACGGTATATAAACATCCTGGTCTTTACTGTGTGCCAGTGGTTTGTATGGTAAACACTCTGAAGTCCTGCTGAAGCACTGCACTCTGAGTGGTACTCTCTGACACTTTTATGCCTACTTCCTGGAGAGAATTCTGTTCAACAGATTTTCGTCATGACTAAAGACTCCAGTAGTTACCCAGTAGTTTTTTTTTTTTGCTATGCTAATGTCACAAGTGTATTCTTTCTTCTTAACAATGTACCAAATAGCTAATTTTGACACCTCTAGACTTTTGTGATTTAATGTCTTTCATGGCCTCACGGTGGCCCACTGACTTGAATGTTTCCTTTGTCCTCATGTTGACGAGCAACATCAACATACCCCAGATGCAAGCGACACACGTGGAATCGAGTCGCGTCCTTTCTCAGTAATGCAGAGACGGCCTAGAAACAACTGAGCAGACAACTTTCCAATTACGGCTTGTCCCCTAAAACGGAAGCACTGCGAATAAAAGGGATGAAAATCCTACAGAGATTGCCCATTATGGCTGTGAATACCCTCAAATTAAAGCTGACAGTCTACAATTTAACTTCATACTCATTTGGCGTAGTACTATATTTCAAATCCAGTGTGTGGTGTTTTGTGCCTGAGCCGGTGTGTCTGTGTGATCTGTGTATATTTGGATAGGCCAGAGCATCAGACTACATTTGTTTAGTTCTTGTTTACTGCCAGACAATCTGTGTATGCTAGCTTGCATGCGTGTGCAATTATGCAAGTGTGTGCAACACGTGTGTGCATATGTATGTGAGAGACGTGTGTGTGTGTGTGTGTGTGTGTGTGTGTGTGTGTGTGGGAGTAGTCAGAGGCCTGCAGCTGTATGATCCAGGTGCCACATGGCTTTCTCACTATGGTCCTATTAACTACAGCCCTGCAGGCTGCCTCAGTCAAGAGCCACTCACTACTGATCAATACACACACACACACACACACACACACTGCTCAAAAGTATGCTAACATTAGGAGTTACTGAGTCCTTCATACAAAACTCAGAACAGCTATTCATGTTTTTCGTGGTATTTGAAAAACTAGCAGTGTGAATTCATCACTCTAGTATTGTCTCTGCTGTTCACTTCAGCAAATGAGAAGCAAACCAGAAAATGTTACTTTGGAAACATATTTGGATGGTTGTGATGGTTATATCACTGGACAAAACTGAATCCCATCTTTACAACCACAAAACTAGGCCCTGTAGGGCCCTTGCTAGCTAAGTATTTATTTGTCAAAAAACATGTAACAAATGTATTCATGGAAAAAACATATTAAAAAGATGATCATCATATTAAAAGATGAATTAGAATCTTAATGATCTGTTCTACTGGCACTACTGGCGGGATTTTAGGAGGGCACTGTGTCAAAATGAGACCATGAAAGATCACTGAACTGGGAGAAAAGTAGAGTGTATAAGACCTGCGTGTGCGAATGAAGATGGCAGAATGACGCGTGTGAAATAAGCTTTCTAAAACTCTGCTTCTTTGGTAGAAAAGAAACATTTGTTTGCCAGATAACAAATGCTAGATGCAGAAATCCCTGTTCTTGGCACATCAACAGTATGTAAATGATCAGCACACAATGCAGAACAAAACAAGGAAATGAATTACTATTCCCCGGAAGATGCTAGTAAAACTTGGAATGATAATTACTGCATAAGTAGTTTAATTATACAAGATTAGAGGACTTTATTCTATGAAAATGCAAGTGAAGTAAACCGATCATATGTTCATTTGGAGATTTCACAGGATGATTGATGGTTATAGTACTACATCAGAAGTATTGCCTGCTTTGTACCTTTTTACATGCAAGTTCATTTTAGAGCCATCTAATTCCAAACAGGGATCCTCAATTATGCAACGTGTCATTTACATATGCTAATTAGTATCATATTAATTATCTTTAAATTGGGTAATTAGGCAATCTCAATGTGTGTGTGTGTGTGTGTGTGTGTGTGTGTGTGTGTGTGTGTGTGTGTGTGTGTGCGTGTGTGTGCGTGTGTGTGCGTGCGTGTGTGTGAGCATGCCTGGGCTTGCTGCCACATCTGAATCAGGCCTCACCGGCACGCCGCATTTAATAATTTAACCGTCCCACATCATATAAGGGATGCACCCACAGCTTTCATGATTACCAAGCATATGGTTTGGTAATGAAGCCGCTGCTTGTAAAATAGTAATGACAGCAGAGAAAGAGAGTGAGAAAGAGATGGAGAGATAAAAGAGAGAGAGAGAGAGAGAGAGAGAGCGAGAGAGAGAATCAGCAGCCCCTTTGTTTTGAGTGTGGTGAATGCATTATGGAGGCATGTTTGGATTTGCTGTGTGACGAGGCTGCCAGAGAGAAAATGACGCCACTACAACACACAGGACATCCTAAGCAAACAGGCGGGGAGGTGAAGCAGCAGGAGCTCTGCTGGCCAAATATCCACTGCAACTCACTCAACCTGCGGAGAAAACAGGCAGAGCAAGGCTTCACACCGGCCGGTTATATGCACCGCATTGTGCATCGTCGGCTTTGGGTCCTCACACATACGGCCCTCCTAAGAATAGTCCAGTAGTCATGGTGTAGGATTTTCTCCATTGTATACCTTGGCTTAAAATTTCATGGACTGGCGTGTGAAGAATTTCCATTTCAAGCACATCGACTATCCCTGATGTTATAGCAACATGGCAAATGGTATTATGGTGAGGTATTTTTTTTAACCACAAATATCTTCATCTTCCTGTCATGAGGAACACCTTTTTTTCAGACTGCACCTGGTTACAGGATTGAGGAATGATCTCCTTCGGCAGGTTCGGAGAAGAGCACTGGCATCTTTAGACAAAATTCAGCCCTGCACACAGATGCTAAACATGATGATTCTACCTTCAATTATAATTGGCATTTCTGTGTATATTTAGCCACTCTCTATATGTAGGATATAAATCTGGATGGAGTGACATGGCTTTGTAAGGGTGGTGAATGTCTGTGAACGCTGCAGCCATTATGAGGGGCTGACTGGGGAAGCCGTAACATAAATCCAGCATGTTATTTTCTCGCCATCCAGAGCTTCACAGCTAGTCTGATTGCTGCTGACATTTTGGTAGGGGGGACTGTTAGAGTCCATTCACTTACACTTACAAGGCACCACAGGAAGGATAGCACTTTAGGGTAATCATGTGAGTAAATATCTAGAAGAATGGAGAGCAAAAATGAAAGAAGGGTGAAAGTGCTTTAAGGGAAAGGCGGCTAAAGTGAGGACACGGTGTGCACATGTGGAGTGGGATATATACGCTGTATAAATCACGAGGGAAGAGACGCTGGAAACTTTGCCGCAGTTGTTTCTTTGTCCTGTTGATCAGGGCTCATTGTTAGTTTGACAATGATACATTCTAATCGGCATCATGGAAATATGCCAAACAGATCCACAACAACGAAGACCGTTGAGGTGAATCCAGCAGGGGGAGCTGTGGTATACCTTTTACGGAGCTTTCTGTTGGACTAGCACGCAACCCAAATGCACGCTAGTGTGTGAATGCCATGCTGTGTGCATGTTTGCATGATGTTTAAGAGACTTGCATCAAAATGATGAATCTTGAGAGTCCTACTGCTAGCGACCGCTGAAGACTGATGACTATCCCGCTGTTTTAACACACATGTTTATTCACCTAGCAGACATATTTTAAGACAGTCTGACGAAGTAAGAACAAGGCCTGGGTTGTTTATCTTCCACCAACCATGGTTTGTCATTATTTCTTTCCCCTGGTGAGTTTTTGATAGTGGAAGAGAAGCCCTCTCTCCTCTCCTCTCCTCTCCTCTCTGCTCGCTGATGAAAGTCAGAGCCAGAATGTGTGGGGCTGCTGCCTGAAGAAGGTTGCGATGTCCCTTCCTCTGTGTCCCTCGTCTCCTGTCCCCTCTCGTCTCCTCTGACTGCACTCTCCATTATGTCATTCCTATATTGTATGGTGTCTTAATTCCCTGCGGTCATGGACGGTATGGTTACATAGTGGACAGCGCAGGTGTTTGCAGTGGACAGAGGTACACAGATGAGTTCTGCCCAAGTGGCCATTTCATACGGTGATGATGATGATGATGATGATGTCTGTCTGTCTGTTCGGTTCTAACTTCTCAGGTGATATGTAATGGTATTGCTTCGTGTCCCTGCATTTATTTAGATATGTTAATATATTAATTTATACATATATTAATTTATTTAGAATATATTAATATAGCATCCTCTGTATGCACTCCTGGGACTCCTTTGCTAAAGGCCCAGCTCTCCTCTCTTGCGCTACGGTACTATTCTGTGACTGTGTGTTCCTCATGTGTATCGTAATGGTCAGGCTCGTTGTGGAGAAGTTTAATGCTGTTCCACTGTTGGTGGAGGTGAAGAGGAGCAGAGATTGGATATCTATCCTTGTAAACGTTGTAACAAATAGTCTTACTAAAACCAACAATTTATTCAACATGGTCACCGTCAGTAACCACTGCGCTCCTGTCAAACGCTTCAAATAATAAAGATGTGATTCTTATTTATAATTTGTTTCTAGATGAAAGTAGGAAAATGGAGTTTGGTGAAGGTCCATCAGTGAGATATGAGTGCTGCTCCGCGGAGCCTCTCCTCCCTGGTCTGCTATCGGCTCTGTGTTTGTTGTTCTCATGATCTTCTGCTTTTTTGTGCCTTTAAGCTGGAACACCGAGCAGCATTAGGACACTAATGCCACATCCTCCATACCGCCTCGCAATGCATTTTAATGCCAGAATTATGTTTCATTGTTTATGTTGGGAGTTGGTTTATACCTTTCAGCATTAACTCAGCCACTCTTTCCACAGAGGCCACAGTGTGCCATATGATGTGTCTTGCCAGTTTTGCTCATTTTGTAGACAGTGAGAGGTTTTGTGTGTGTGTGTGTGTGTGTGTGCATTTGTTATTCGTGTTAGCCTGCAGACCTAGTGCCAGCCCCACCGTGTCTGCTCGTCTGTGGACGTGGCCTATTTTGCATGGCAACTCGCAAGCCACACTTCATAGGGACTTTATAATAACACCCCCTGCCGAGGTGACAGCCTGATTGGATTTCTGAAGGAGTCGCTCGCATGCATTTGCATACTAATTGACAAATGTTTTTTTTTTCTTTCCTCCTCTCCGCCTCTCCTCTTTCTTCTGGGTCTCATTAGATTGTAGAATCCTTCCATTCTTTTCAGGACACTTTAATATCTCAATATAAATAAACTGAAACATTCAAGTGCAAGTTTCCACATTTTGACGTAATGATGGCAACATCTTATCTGACGTAAAGGGTAAATTAATGTGTGAAATTAAATAAGTGCATCTGAACATAAAGACCAAAATTGCAAGTTTGACTGAGTGTGTGTGTGTGTGTTTCAGCTTCGGTTGGAGCCCAGAAGAGGATTTAACGCTGCGTCTCACCCAGAGATGAACAGCAGTCCAGCTGAGAGCACGTCAAGTAGCTGAGATAAACGTCCCAGGAGAGCAGACACCAGGCCGGCCAGCATGAGCACGTGCAGGTGTGCCCCACCGGACCCCACCGTATATATGCGCTTCACACACACACACACACACTCCCTATGATCCTCTTCACGCAAACTGAAGTGGATGTGACCAGATGCCGCTCACGCAGCCAGTGCATACCCAGGCAGTCGTGTGCGGTGTTTTTAACTCCTACACTTATGCAGCTTCGCCACCATTTTAATTATATGGTTTAAAAGGAGCTCATACTCTCTGCTGGAAGCAGCTGATTGGAAAGAAAGCGCACAGGATCAAACGGCAGGATTGTTTGCTCAAGTGCCAGTGTTATATACAAATGGCCCACTGCGTCAAGTGGCAGAGCGTAGCGGGCCTGGGCGAGCGCCAACGTCGTTCAGAGCGTTAGGTTACGAAACAGAGAGGCTTGAGTCAGGTGTGCAGCGCTGTGAGAGATTAACTCCTTTTAGCTCCAGCGCAGGGATAAAAAAAGGCTGGCGACTAATGATTTGATTTAGACATTTAATTAGTTTAATACATAGTGCACTGGCTCCTGTCCCGCTAATCGCCTCCAGAACCGGGGCGGAGGCTGTGCGCATGCCCCGGCCGGACCGCATCCATAATGCTCAGCTTGGTGAGAGTGCAGCATTATAAGTGAAATATGAATAGAAACGGTTCTTCGGAAGGAAGGGGTTTCAAAGGCTCTGAGGTATCAGGAGATGTTCATG
>JAGXOD010000072.1:3822500-3865000 GCA_020368025.1 Brachyhypopomus occidentalis
GTTTAACATAGAAAGAGGCATCATGAATACTCACTGATGTGTCTACTGACTGAGACACAAGTGTGTGAAGCCATAATTTCATATTAAACTCAGTTGGGTTACATACTGAATACAGTGCACAGTAGCTGAACTGGTTTATGGATCTCCTATGCTGACAATTAAACACTTCAACAAATAATTAAACAGACACAAATGATTGAATTCACACAGTCCAATTGTCTTGTTAGTGTTGGTGTATTTAAATATGTTTATGGTATTGGTATGTTTCTTCCTCTAGTGCTTTGTCAGTAATACCATTTTATATAATTTCAGGGATATATTATTTGTAGATTATTATTGGCATCTAATAACAAAATTTATATGGAATTTATAAGAACTGAAAAAAATTCAGTAGCTTAGTATATGTATATGTACTCCGGCTCCTGTATTGATTTTTCCTATAAATGTATTTTTCCTATAAAGGTGTTCAGATGTAAATGACAGTACTGCCAGAGTGTGTGGCATCTCCTGCACAGTGACAGGTGATGGCTATGAGATGTGCTAGCCTGGAGTCACTCTCTCCCCATGTAGCACTGACTGGCTTTGGGTATTAAACAGAGAGAGGGAGAGAGAAAGAGAGAGAGAGACAAACAGATAGACAGACAGACAGAAATGGAGACCAGGTGGTACCTCCACCCAGACGATGGCTTAGAATGTACAAAGCTGCCCATGATTGACTTTCAACAGGCCTCTCCAGCTTTTTTTTACTGCAACAGGCGCAATGAAGCGATTGGTTTCGCTCTGGCATAATGGCTGTGGCTATGAATGCTGAGTGTGATGGTGGGAGCCCATTACAGCCTCAATGGCTGACAAGACACTTAGCACTCCCAGGAGCTCAAATGGCCCTTTCATCGCTGGCCTAAGGCTGGGCCAAGGCCTGGGAGCTGGTGGCCAGCTGAGGCTTTACCAACCACACACACACACACACACATGTGCATGAACACATATGCATGCACACACACACACACACACACACACACATGTGCATGAACACATATGCATGCACACACACACACACACACACACACACACACACACACATGTGCATGAACACATATGCATGCACACACACACACACACACACACACATGTGCATGAACACACACACACATGTGCATGAACACATATGCATGCACGCACACACACACACACATGTGCATGAACACATATGCATGCACACACACACACACACACACACATGTGCATGAACACATATGCATGCACACACACACACACACACACACACACACACGCACACATACATGAGAACATGTATATGCATGCACAAACATGCACGCACACAAAACAGCACCTGCTTGGTATTAAGCAGTGGTCGAGACTCCCAGTGTAACCCTGAGCTGGCAGGAGCAGCAGGGTGAGACAGCTGTGGGGTCTGTCTGTGTGGTCTGTCTCTGTGGGGCTGTCTGTGGGGTCTGTCTGTGTGGGTCTGTCTGTGTGGTCTGTCTGTGGGGCTGTCTCTGTGGGGCTGTCTCTGTGGGGCTGTCTGTGGGGTCTCTCTGTGTGGGGTCTGTCTGTGGGGTCTGTCTGTGGGTCTGTCTGTGTGGTCTGTCTGTGGGTCTGTCTGTGGGGTCTGTCTGTGGGGTCTGTCTGTGGGTCTGTCTGTGTGGTCTGTCTGTGGGTCTGTCTGTGGGGTCTGTCTGTGGGGTCTGTCTATGGGGTCTGTCTGTGTGGTCTGTCTGTGGGTCTGTCTGTGGGTCTGTGAGGGATGTGGGAGAGGGAAGGTTCTGGCTTTGTACAGATTATCAGAATTAGAATGTGATGGTATGAAGTGAACAGAAGGCTTGAACTGACTGGGAGATGCGCCTGTGTGTTTGTGACACTTTAACGGCTTTCGGTCTTTTGTTAGAGCTGCTGAGTTGAATGGAAAACTCAAAGCCATTATAATCTTTTCAAACTGCCATTACCCTTCAAATCACTAAGAAATTACAAAACAGCATGCCATTCTCTGTTGTGTCTAAGGATGCAGTAAGGTGAGGAGCATAAAGAATGCATACAAAATCTGTTTGTGATTTCAAACATTCAACATAAAAGACTTTGTGAATGGTTCAATGGCTTAATTATGTGAAATGATGTCACTGATGAAGATTGTTGTCATTCTTTCAAAATTAACATTACTTCTCTCTTAAATGACAGCACAATACTAAAACGTATTCACATTCAAAATAATCTGATTTCCAATTTGACTGTGTCGTATGGCAGCACTCGAGCAGGATCTAGGGTCTACTTTGTAGATTTAGGGTTTTTTTCTTCTTTTTGGACTAACATATGGTAGAGACAATGTGTCATCTGCTGCCTTTGCAGATGGGGAAACGGGCAACATCTCTCTGGCACTGTGTGAACACAAGACTCAGCAAGACGTAACTGTGTCAAGTAGAACAGTGGAACCTCTTTCTACAGTTTTTTATACTGCATGCACTGCAGACCAAGCACCCAGTTTTTGTTAAGTGGTGTGCCAGAACTTCAAACCTGGTGCCATAAACAAAATAATGCAACTGGCTGCTTTCTGAAAGTAGCAACATCACGACTCAAACAGCAACAATAAAAAGAAATAATTGCAAATTAAAACCAACAGCGCTGATGATATGCTCTGATTTCAGTAATACTTTTCGCTAGTTAAGTGAAAGGAAGAAGGATACAATGGCTATTGTGCCATTTTGAGTACCATTTTCTTCCTCAAGAAATGGTGTAACTCTTAGAACAAAAGCTCTGTATTGACTGAGCAGTGTTCAGGAGATGAGCCAGACTTGTTCAGATTCAGCTCCCTTTGAGATGTTATGTGAGCATCAGTGTTCTTTGCCTTGCAAACTTGCTGACAAGTAGAGAATTTGTTTTAAAGGAGAGGGCATGGTAAAGCCCTTTGCTTTTATGGTACTGGGTGCAATTTCCCTCGGTCTTTTGATGGCTTTAGAAAAGAAAAAAAAGTGCTAATTGACAATGCCAGTGCAGTTCAGTAGCCAGTATGAGTGCTACAGGATGAAAAGCCCATTAAAAGGTGTTTGTCTAATACCTCTATTCACTAGCTTCCCAGCAGATCTTTCAGAGAAGCTAAATTTGCGTCTTTCTTTCATTCTGCCTTTATTTCTCTCTGCCTTTCTTTCTTTCTTTCTTTCTTTCTTTCTTTCAGAACTCGCCACGCTTCTATAACAAATTATGTTTGGCCCAGGAGCATGTTTATGCATGGCTGAAAATGTGCCATGTAAATGATCCTCCGAGCTGCCTCCTTCTTTAGCCCAGAAGTATGGAATCCTGCCCTTCGTTGCCATAGAGTTTGTATAAACCAAAGGAACATTTCTACCAATTAAGCAGAGTTAGGAAGGGAGCCCAGCTCATGCAGCTGAGCGATGTGTGCTGCATATCTGTGAAATGGGACTAAGGAGTGACTCTCAATTGTTTAACTGGATCCCTCATAACAGCATTTTATATAAAGCGAAGAATTTCAATATACTGTATGTGTCAAATTTACAACCATTATTATTTACACTGTTTATTATGGGTTTTTTTTTCCTGCAGCGTCAGGCTTTTCAAATTATAACATGCAGATCCTGCAAGTTCATTTTAAATGATTTTGAGCTCATTATTACTGAACACGATATCATACGAGTAATACGTGGCGAAGGTAAAAGTCAGACGTGGAATGGCAGACGTGGCCTCAGGCAGGGGTCACTTCATTCTTTCTTTCACAGTACATTAGGAGGTTTGAATTCTACGATTCCACAGCAGGAGAGAGGTTAATATGTGCAGTCACCCAGGAATGATTCCCTTTGTAGCATCCTGCAGCCAAACAATGTGTCTGGATCTTTATTTGATCATTAGCCCAATGCAGGTCCATTCCATGGGGCAGTTCGGCCAGCAGGAGTAATAACTCTTTGAGGTCTCCATATCTTTCCTCTTTGCTGCACGTCACGGGGCACTGGCTAAGCTTGAAGTGGCCATTAGGCTTTCTGTATCTCTTTTGCTTCTTCATCTGCAACATGGAGGTGTGCATTGTGTCAGTCAATGGAGGCCACAGTGTACTATTCAAATACGGCAGTGCTTAGCCTTGAGTCATGTCCCATTAATAGGAGTGGACTGTCATCAAATGACAACAGTAGAGCCAAAAGCCTGGTTCTGGCTCAGTTCTCATCAGTCAGTTCCTTACTGTGGTCATATTGGAGTTTTTTTTTTTTTTTTAAAGTTAATAGATGCAAAAACACTGACATGCACCATATATGTATATTCATGATCTTGTGTTAGATTATTAATTTCCTGTTCTGCAAAATGGTTTAACAAAATGGAACCTTTATGGAAAATGTTGTGCAAGAAGAGCTGTTTTTGGCAAGTCAGCAGTGTCTAAACTGTAAGCATTTCCATCTGATAATTTGATGAATCTATCAAACTAAATGCACGCTCGATGCATTCAGAAATCCCAGTGAGTCCATGAATAATGTTCGGTACAGTCAAACATGACAGGTTTAGAAGATACTATACTGAAAGGTATAGTCATGCTATGTTATATCTCAGTGATTTAACTGTATTTTACATACATTTACATCTAGGCTGCATATTCCACTTCATTTTAGAACATGCAATCACATGAACTAAAGCAGGTGTTTTTGCATACATCCTCGTATCCTTGCAGGATGTGGAGATGGTTGCAGTGACCTAACGAACAAATGAGGCCTCAATATATGATCAGTTCCTTCTCACTGACTAAGCATTTTACTAGTTCATGCCTGACATTGGTATGTCGTCCGCATCACCTTATTTATTAATCCAGTTTTTGTGGATTTTTCATCCGCTTCGGAAGGACTTATCTCATTAGCAGAGCACTTCCATATGTGGTTTTGACCTTGCTGTGTTTCCGAGCATCTTGAGCTGTGCGTTGTGGTGTACATGTCTGAGGTGTGGGAGGAGACAGTCTGTGAGCTGAAGCGTAATCAGGAAAGCTGAACAAAAACGCAGAGAGAGAGCGAATGCCTCTGTAGGCTCTCATCCAGCAGGGGAGCTGTTTGGTTACGTTCACGGACATTCTGTTCAGCTCATGCAGACTCATTTGTGACTGAGGGCAGACTGTCAGCCAGGTGGATCTTGGCAGCCGGAATCTGAGGACAACCTACTGTTCAGTGGAGCTCTTCCCTCTGGCTGCATGCATACCCGAAAGGGTTTAGAGTGTTTATCATTTTCTCCTTAATTTTTACTGGACAACAATAGATCATTTAGAGGAAGTGTGGGCACAACAAAATCTGAACACTTCTTGTTTACAATTCCTGAATATTAGTGAGGCTGTTTAGTTAGGTAGCAAGCCTATAATGTTAGCTTATGTTGTCGTTCAGACCAAACTTTATACTGTGTGATATTATTTGCAAAATTCAGGCTGCGATAATGTTCACCCATGGGCTGGAAATGTTAGGCTGCCCATCTAGTTGGTGTGAGGTTAGCTCCCTGTAACCTTCATGGCAGGAACTTCTGGCAGCCTGAATCTGCAGAGGATCTCTCTAGTAGGGCAGAGCAGAAACACGTGAGGCTCTTCTGAATCCCCCAGGTTCAGGCCTGATACTGACGTCTGCTGTTGCTCAGATACAGCAGAGATGTCCAGGCACATGTTCACTTTGATGTGCTGATGGCTGAGTAGAGTTGAAGTCTAGTCTGAAGCAGTGAATGTATTATGGTGTACTCTAATCTGAAATACTAAGTGTACTGTGGCGTTGTCAAGCCTGCCGTGATGTAGTTTAGTCTGAGGCAAAGTCAATGTCGCACTTAAGTCGTCTACAAAAACGCTTCAGACTTGACTTGAAACTCGTCCCTAATGACTCTGGACTCGTCCAAAATAAGACTGAACAATAAGAGTCGGTCTGTTATGCAGGCGCCGTGTGCGAAGTTACAGAAAAATGCTTTCTTTGTGTGTTTATTTAGCCATTAATCCTTACTTTTGTTCACTTGGGTGATTTTGGACGCAGCACCTTTTTCTCGTGACGTATCACAACGTCGCTTATCGCGAGCGGGAAATTTGAGAGAAACGTTAAATTAACGGGGGTGGAGTACCTACGTAGATCCTTTGGCTATAGGGAGTTTATATGGCGTTTTAAATCCTTGGACATAACCGAAGAACAGCAACGTGTAAAGAATGTGGGACACAAATTAAAGACACTGGAACGACCGCATCAACCTTCATAAGTCACCTGAAAACACACTTGGAGAGGTTTGTTTAGTTTACATTACCTACTTAGCCGTCAATACAGCTAGCATAGTAGCCCAAATTAGCGTAGTAGCCACTTATAAACAAACATCAGCTCAACCATCGACACATTAAGTTAACTGTAAATTAAATGGAAGCATTTTACAAGTTACTGTCTTACGGGAGTGAAACGTGTGTAAATTAATATCCAAGATTTCTTTGACGTGAGAACTTTCCCCATAATGACATTTTGTTTACTTTGACGCTAGTATCTGGAGAACAGATGTTCGTCCCCCAGTATCGCCACCACGTTAAGATCGTTTTACACCAAGACAAATAGCCATCGCGGAAGGAAAATACGGTTTTGAGCACGCACAATTACACCGTTATTAATGATATCTAAATAAATTTCAGATGTAATTTTTTTTGCTAAATGTCATAAGATGGAAGCTTACCTTTTTAAAAATTCTCAACGGTATTGACCATAAGAGACAGAAAATGAGCAATACGTGGAAGTGGCGAATAATGGGGAACGGTCGACAATATTACTACCTATTACTGCCTATTACTACCTAAGGTACTGTATTAAATAGTTATGTTCCACCTCCTGTGCCTAAACTTATCCTGGTGTTGACTTGACTTGGACTCAATCATAAAGACTCGTGACTTGACTTGGACTTGGCAACTTGTGGTTTTGCAAGTTTAGTCTGAAGCAAAAAAATGCACTGTGGTGTTGTTTACTCTGAAGCAGTAGGTATACTGTGGTGTGGGCTAGTCTGAAGCAGTAGGTATACTGTGGTGTGGGCTAGTCTGAAGCATATATATATAGCATTACTGACAATACAGGGTGTATTTATATATGGGTAAGCACTTTGTAAGTCGCTCTAGATAAGAGTGTCTGCTAAATGCCCAAAATGTACATGTAAATATAAATGTCATTATAGCCTTCTGCTGATTGGAAGTGCTGGAGGTGGTATCCAAGTTGAAGCAGAGAAATAGCTTTCAGACTTCATCCAGTCAGTTTACAACAGATTTGTTAAACATTCTATATCAGTATACTATAGACTAGTGCTGTCAAATGTAAATTATATAAATTAGCATTTTATAAAAAAAAAACATTTTAGCAGCATCCTTAATTGTCATATTATTAATTTATTAACCACCACCACCAATAATTTACATCATAAAATTAAAGTATGATAAAGGCAACTTGTTTCTAACTCAGTTTTATACCTTAATCTCACCATGTGAATCCTGATAAAGAGGCTCTTGACTGAGTGTGATGGGATAAATAATGACTTGGAAAAACAATCCTACTTTATCTGAAAACCCCCTTCAGCATATAGCATATAGCATATACCTATTTGTGTATCACACAGACTATAACTCTATGACTAACATACTGACATCGCAACCTTTTTTAATTATCTGTCTCTCTCTCACTCAATCTTACATCACTTTCTCAGACATAGTCGTAAATATCTAATGCCTTATTAACCTGCAATTTATGTAGAAGCCATATCACTTAGCAGTAGGCTGTCTAGTTGCGTAGAGTGATGCTGCCTATAGGCCACATTATAGGACATGTTCGTAAAAAGCCCCTTTGAAACAGTGACTAGGGAATACGGTCTGATGTGATGAGTGTAGCCCTGTGCAGAAGGCCTGAAGGCCTTCACATCTCTGGCTCCACCTCTGTGAGAGGCCCCCTTCTCTGGCTCCACCCCTGTGGGAGTAACCCATATCTGGCTCCACCTCTGTGGGAGTAACCCATCTCTGGCTCCACCCCTGTGGGTGTAACCCATCTCTGGCTCCACCCCTGTGGGTGTAACCCATCTCTGGCTCCACCCCTGTGGGCGTACCCCATCTCTGGCTCCACCCCTGTGGGTGTACCCCATCTCTGGCACCACCTCTGTGGGCGTAACCCATCTCTGGCTCCAGCCAACCAGCCTTATTGGGTGGAATCAACATGAGTTGATCAATTTGTAACCAAAATTTTGCAAAATATTTCGAATAAATTTGTAAACTTAAGAATTTCTGAAGTACCATATGTATTTTTGTAAGTAGTGTATGTGCTGTGTTGTTGAATCATAATGTCTGAGTAAATATATGTGGCTTTTGTAGTCCCAACTACATGTCTGCCAAAATAAGAGATGAAAGCACATTAGCAACTGCAATAAAAAGGACCATTAAAACAAGGCAATCATTTTAATTCGTACAGTTTGAATAATTTTTTTTAAAATCAACAGTACTTGTGTTTTTCAGTAGTGGATAAATGAGGAGGGGGTTTGATTCTCAGTACAAAGAGCCTAAATGGACCCCCCTTCATCTCCCCATCTCCCCCACCCCACCCAGCAGTGCTGCCCCAACCTTCTGCCTCTGATTAATTGTCTGCCACACTTATTGTGATTCTGTCTGCTTTAATTAGCTTAGGCATGGTTTTGCATATTGTATTTATTTAATTTCATCATGTGCAGAGGCAAATGGATGCATAAAGGGTTAGACAGGGTTAGCCTCCACCTGCATGAACACAAAGGACTGTGGCTGGTGTTTGAGTCAGCGCTCACACACACACACACACACACACACACACACACACACACACACACATATATACATCTTCAAGAATTTCCTAACGGAGAACACAGGTTATTTTTTGTACTTGCAGATTTCCCTGATCTCATGTCTAAACTATGGTTGACTCTAACTTTGCATTGCCCATCGATCAGTGTTGGCACCTGATGTTTTCTCATGATGTCATCATGTGGCTGAACTATGAACTACTGCTCACCCCAATCCTGCAAAGATGCTTCCTTTAAATATATATATAAATAGAATATCATTTAGTATAATGACATTTTGCCAGAAAAATGGCAGCAGTATGGTAAAGAACATGCTTCTAAACAAGTGATATCTACATAATTGATCAGTGAGCTTTTGGCTGCTCATGCACACACACCACCCCTCTCAAAAAAGATAAAAACCCTGAGGTTGAGACTCCCAATGTTTCCCTCAGCCGTCACACAGGTAAAAGTAATAGAGAGACATTGAGAGTCAGAGACGGAAGGGGATGGACTGAGGGACACAGAGGGATATGCTCAGCCCTACAGAGACACTGCGTGTCCACTTGTTTCTGTCATGCACACACACATGGAGTAAGCAAGGAGCAGATGGTAGGAGGGCCAAACACAGTTTATTTAATCTGCTAGTGTTTGCAAGGAAGTAATTGTGTTTTAACCTGGAGAGAAACCGAATATTACAGCCAGGCAAACAAATTACACTCACCTCACTAGTCTTCAGATGACTCTGTTTGTCTTGTCCCATGGTGCGGTTAAGCTCGCCATGGAAAGGACAGGGAATACACTACTGCTCATCTGTGTCCCGCTTTTGCGTTAAGATTGTGGCATCTGATTTTTCATGGCTGTCAAAGACGCTGCCTCCCCCTGTGCTGGCCTCACTGAAAGCCTCGAGTCTTTGATGCCAGGGGCATATCAGCTCATGGAGAACACAGCTGACAATTACTGCCATTACCTGGTCAGCCAAACCCCCACAATGCCTTTGTTTCCAACAGCAGCATTTATACTGACAAACCAGGTGAACCTGCTGATGCACTTGGGCTCTTCTGTCTCTGTTCTCTTCCTGTCATTGCAATGCTGCCTCCTGGGGGGGGGGGGTCTCTAAACACTTCATCACAAAAGCGCAACATCGTCCTGCTGGTCCCTTGGTTCCTCTTTTGACTTGAAGAGCATGGTCACTGTGAGGAGCGCCCAGCAATGAAAGGCCACCCCATGAACACAATGACATCTGTAGTGACAACTTGGTTTGTCACACACCTCTGCCTATCTCTTACCAGATTAACTTTTGATTAGATTCAGAGTAGATGTCTGTTGCTGACAACAGTTATGGAAATCACCCGTGATAATTATTCCTTTTTTTCCCCTCTCTTGGGTGTCTGATTACCCACAGTGTTTAGGGAAGTTAATGTTGGCGGTCCCAGCGGGATGCTGGGAGTGATGAGAGAGAGGCTGCCCTGCGGCTCGCTCTGAAGCATCTGAAGCAGCAGAAGCTTATTTCACACGTCTGAGACTGTGTTCAGCCAATAAGATCTAACCCAATCACACAGAGACAATAAAGACCCACACTGACTCGCATTCTCTGTCTCGAACACACACACACACACGCTCACACATGCAGATGCACACACACACACACACACACACACGTGCTCACGCATACACACATGTGCGCACACACACGCACTCGCATGCATGCAGACGTGCACACATACACACGCATATGCACACACATGCACACACACACAATCTTTTCAACCAAGGAGCAGGGTAATTACTGAACAGTGTTCACAAGCTGATCTTTTCTGATGGGTTCATTTAGAACATCCCACCTTTCATAGCTGCTGTTGGAAACAAAGGCATTGTGGGGGTTTGGGGCTGAACAACACAACGTATATATCAGAACTCTAACTTTTATATATGGGTATGTTTTCATAGAATTGCAGGCTAACTTTGCAACTCCATATTGAAATAAGGTGGGAAGCTCTTCATACTCACATTCCTATGACATGGAGCTGCAGCACTGAGTCTCTGCTTAGAAATTCTGTAACATGTTTCCGTCTCTCTTTGATGGATGAGCGCGTGCTCATGGAGACTTGAGGCCATGTGGTCTAGGGGTTAGGTTAATCTCTTAAGAAAATAATCATACTTGTCGTTATACTTTCCATATGCAATAGTCATTAAGCTTATTTTGAAATGTACTTTAATTAAAAAATTATTATTATTAAAAATAAATTATTATTGAAAACCTTAAACTTATTTAACTCGTCTTTTATTCAGCAAAAAAGCTTTTAAGCAAAGTAAAATGTTTTAGTTATTGTAACATCCATTTTTCTGGACGTGTTTGACTGCATTATTGGCAGGATAGGAGAAGTAGTGTGTGTGTGTGTGTGTGTGTGTGTGTGTGTGTGTGTGAGAGAGATCTCCTGCTTCACAGCTGTAATGGTGCAAAGCAGCTTGCCAGGGGCACCTGGACTAGTCGTCCTGCTGTCCCCTCACCTGTGCTCCCCCATCTTTGGCTGCTTTTCACACTGGCCATCCATCCGCGTACAGCCACTCCAATGAGGGATGAAGCCCATCCTATGGATGATGAATCACCATAAAAGAGGAATCCCTGTCAGGCAGGCTGGAGAGAGAGGAGCAGCAGTGTGGCTCTGTGATCCAGGCAGAGGGCTGGGGACTATCAGGGCAAGACAATGATATGCCCTGCCTCTGTGTGCTTGACAAGTGAAGTGTGAATGTGTCAGGCAGTGCGAGGCCACAGCGCACTCCATCTCGGGACCCTCTGGAGGTCGTGTGTGTGTTTGTGTGTGTGTGTAATGGCAGGGGGGACTGTCAAAGAAAGAAAATGCCTGTCACCCATCACTGGATAATGCCACACAGAAAAGAAAAGGGAAAGAAATGAGAAGAAGGGAAAAATGGGATAAGCAAGGGAAGTGAGGCACATGACATGATGTAATGCCCCCATTATCAGTGTGCAGATGGGCGGGGCTTGTAGAGGGGCGGGACTCAGACCACCGGCCACTCTAATTGCTACATAACTCGAACCCTTTGCTCTGTTGCCATTTTTAGGAGGTTAAGTGTTACTTTATAGCCTACCTGGCAACCCCCCCCCCCACATTTTCCTGCTTGGACACCCCAAGTTTTCTACCTATGTGATCATTTGTGTTCACTAAAACAGTTCAACCTAACTGAGTAGGAAGTATGGCAGTAATAGCTGGTGATGCTACTGAATTCATAATTCCACAGATGAAACCTTTTACAGTACAGTGAGTCAGCACTAGTGAGTACACATACTCTCACTCTACCTTTTTTGGGTCAGTTCTCCAGTACTCAGTTCTTTGCTCTATGGCTCATGGTGTCTCATCTTGTTTCCTGCTCAGTGGTGTCCCTCTATCAGTAGCCTCTTTCATGATTTATCTGTTTTATCTGTTCTTTTTTAATGTATGTGACCTTCTAGAAATACTTGTTTAAATATATAAGTTCATGTTGTATGGCTAAAAACATGTATTTGTGCATTTACGTTTTAAATGTGGTAAAATCATCAAGGTATTGCACAATAAGGCTGTAGAAACTGCATCAGACTCCAGGTAATCCGTTGTGATATACTCGGCCTCCATCATTAGGTAACTATGCTGAAAACTCTACTAAGATAATCGATATTCTCCCACATGACTATGCCTAACCTAATTAAAGAAGCATAATTTGCATAAACCAGATTGATGAGAGAGGAAGAAAAGAATTTGTGCTCTAAAACTAGGTGCACTCCTGAGGAGGAAGAATTCATAGATGAGATATCACAATCCATTGGCACGGCAATCCTTCATCATTTCTCTTTTCATCATATATACTGCATTTACTAGTAATAGCTTTGAGTGCCTGGACTTTCCTTCCTCTTGCCTGTCTCTCTTAGCTTAAATAAGAGTTAATCTTACAGAAATATTGTTGACATCTAAACTCAGCTGAAGTGCTTTATGTTAAGAATGCCATGTATTGCTACCTTGTGTAATGCTTGCAATAATGAACTTTTTTATTTTTTTTTAGACACACGCACTATGAATATCAGTGACCATTCAAATGAATGGCTGAAAACGTAATGCATATATATTTATACTTAACTGACACTCTTCCACTCTTTGTGAATGACGTTTTTCTTTTAGTTTTGCAGTCATTTAGTTAAACGTGTTTATAGATGGTGCAGTTTAACCTGTACAAAGAAGAGCAGCATCATTGCCACCTTGAAGAAAAGCAGGAACTCCCAACCCTGTGGCCCATGTGTGCATTTCCCCTGCTCAAACACACCTGACACAACAGAACATGAGCCCCTGTAACTGCACACGTTTTGCGAAGGGCTAAAACATGAATAGAACCTCAGTATTAAATGCTCATTTAGAGGAACAGCCTGGCCAAACAAATGTCATCTTCATTCAACCTCTGGTCAACCATCGACATATTTGCAGTCCAAACTGTGTTGCTTTAGGGTAGCCAAGGAGTTACAAGGCTAACGTGGAAGGGTAACAAGGAAGAGAAGCTTGTATCTGTTGTCAAGCTCATCATACACCAGGCACGAGAAATTGTTAGATAATTGCAAATGTCAGTGTCAATTGTGTAAATGAGAATTTAGGCTAAACTGTAGCCTTAAACTCTAATAATACTTTGTCAACTTTTATTATGGTCATGTCATAGTTATCATAGCCCAGGCACCTTTATTCATATATAAAGCTTATAAACATCCATTAGACATGAACACCAATGCTATGAAGGCGTTCATTTCATGACCATGCACAAGGCATGCAGCATCATTTTTGGATTTGAAATCATTACTGCTGTCATTGTTCACATGGACGAAGAACGGTGGCGTCCTGAACTAAACAACCTCGCAGGCAAAGTTTTAGAAACCGTTTTCTCATTAATGCTGATACCCATGACCGTTCAGACTGCTTCACAAAGCCAGGTAGCCCCACTTTAACGTCTCAGTCTGGAAAGCACTCTTGACTCCGAATTCTTTTAATGACCTTCCGGCTTCTGCCTGCAGCATGCGTGTGATGGATGCTTCCACGTCAAGGGCAGCACTACCCCGACAGAAAATGGAAGAATACTTGATCGTGTTTTCCGTGTTGCTCTTTCTCAACAATACGCCTAAAAGGCTCAGCAGCGCTGAGAAAGAGACAGGGGGCTCTGTTGGCTCGACAGGTGTTATTTGTGCTTCAATTTGCAGCAATCAGACATTGTGCATCAGGAGCGTATGTTGTGCTGCCTGTGGAATTGCAATCGAGCCTTGCAACAGACTCACCCTGATGGGGGAGTCGCTGAGCGAGCAGCAGACGTCTTCCTCTCTGTCTGCAGAACACAACTGCTTGTGGTGTCTCATCCCGCACACACACCCCTCGTCTCATCCAATGACACCGTGTCATTTTGCGTAAATATGCCTAATATAGAATTTGTGGATTTATGCAATTGGTGATGTTTGATAGCAAGAGGTTTTTGGTATGTTTTCAGATTTAATAGAGAAAAATATGACAAAAGGTAAACAGGTACTCACTGTTGTATATGAGCTTAATGAATGCTGCAGTAGCCCATGATACTGATCAAATACTTCAGTATAATTAAATGTTGGCAGGTCAGCCCTACATGGCACTTACTCTGGTTTGTTGATTCAGGTTCTTATTAGCTCACAGATGAGCTGCCATATATATATATTCAATGAATCCTAATTGTTTAAATTTACTTTTACGGTATGTAAAATTACTCCATTGACTGGACAACCTGTCCTTACTTTACTTCATGAGTCTAGATTTTAGATGGTATGGTAAGATTCCTTGTTCTTCGTGATTCTGAAGGTAGTTCTTAATGACCTTCTCTGCATGTTGTGCATTTTTGGATTGTTGTCTGTCTGCAAAATAAATGTGGAGCCAATGAGATGCTTCTCTGATGGTATTGCATGATGAAAAATATCTTCCTGTGCTTCTCAGCATTGAAGACACCGTTAATCCTGACCAAATCAATTTGCTGAAATGCAGCCACAAACTTGCAAGGAACCTCCACCATGCTTCACTGTTGCCTGCAGAAAGACATCATTGTTCTGCTCTGAAGCCCTTTGGCAAATAAACTGCCTTCTGTTACAGCCAAATATTTCAAAATTTGACTCGTCACTCCAGAGCACCTGCTGCCATCTTCCTGCACCCCACTTCCTGTGTTTTCATGGATAGTTGAATCACTTGGCCTAGTTTCCATGTCAAAGATATGGCTTTTTGGCGGCAATTCTTCCATGAAGACCACTTTTGGCCACACATCTCCAAACAGTACCTGGGTGTACCTGGTAGGTGTGCACCAGATGGGGGTGTATCTGGGTCCCACTGGTTTCTGCCAGTTCTGAGCTGGACATCTTCCGGTTTTTGAAGGGAAGAAAGCATATGTCTTTCATCAGCTGGACTAAGTTTCCTTGGCCAACTACTGCGTCTATTGTCCTCACCATTGCCTGATTCTTTGTGCTTCTTCAAAAGAGCTTGTACAGCAGTCTTGAAAGCCGAGTCTGCTTTGAAATCTTTGCCAGAGGCAGAGTCCTCACTGATGCAGGATAACTACTTTGTGTCTTAGTGTTGTTCAGAGGTCTTGTCATGGTGTATGACCTTTGACATGAAACTGCCTTCCACAGCCCCACCTTTGTAGCAGGGTTAACTATTCCTTAGCCAGTTTTAAGCCACCTTCAACGTTTATGTTTCAGTTAATGAGCGTGTTTGAACCTACATATGAGATCGATCATTATTACCCGTTTGGAATAACTGGTTATCGTGCACCTTTCATACACCTGCCTGTTGTCGGTACCATCAACTTGATTCCCATCCGTTAACCTGGTTTTCATAACTGCTGTTCCTTTGCTTTGATGGGAGCTTTAAAAGGGGAAGGGTGAGAAAATACAAACCCCACTACATTGTTATGTCACAGGGTGTGGGGTAAGAACTGCTTAGTGACCCAACTACACTATTATATCACTCTTCTATATGGGTAAGCATCTCAGTATGGCAGAAGTATGGAAAGTTTTCAGTCCTCCACCTAAGATTGTAAAAATACAGAATCTTAACTTCGAAACTGTCAGATAGCATTTTTGAGGATTTTTGTGCCAGTTTGAGGAAAGTCTTACTTCTTTACTCTTAGATAAAATGAGTCACACTCTGGGGATGGTCCACCGTGGCAGATAGTTCAGATAGAGGAGTACATCCCAACTACAGTCCAAGAACTGCTGCCTGATATAACCAGTTCTACAGCAACTTTCACTATTCACTACCTTCAAAGAACAGATAAATGAACTGGCTAATCTTCACCATGTCTGCCTACCAGCCCCCAAAAAAGCAGGCCCTCACCCAGGTTAATGGGGATAAGTCAACGAGCCTGTTAATCTCTTGTCCTGCCTTCAAAGCTTCAGAATTCCCTAATTCTATAATGCTAGGATGTGGGGGCACTGGAGGGATGCATGGCCATAAGAACGCGGCTCCACAGCATTTTCAAATCAGGCAAGCAGAATGCAAATGCCCTTTCAAAAATTAAGCAAGAACCCTGACTGGAAGATGAGGAATCTAAAGAGGTGGCACATAGAATGTTTCAGCTTGTTCATCACTTTCTGTAGGAGCTTTAATGATGAGTCACTGAAAGCAGGAGACGTAATATGAGAATTCTAGTTAACCAGGTCCATGATTGCAATCCGAGAGAGAAAAATGAGGACATACAGTATGCAAAAGAAATGCTAATGGTGGATGAGGCTGCTGTTCCAGACAGTTTTGTAACACCAGAGCCATGGCCAAGGCAGGAAGCCCCTCCCAGTATGACCTCTGCCAACTGCTATTGGTTACAGTGAGAGGACAATAGTAGGTCCAGTGGAGCAGTAGTGTTACCAGAGGTGAATCGTTTGCTAAGGAAAGGACTGGTGTGGACTAGGGAGTTCTGTATGGAAACGCACACATTGCAGGGGTGAACTGTTTCACCAGCTCGTTTTACCCAGTAGCCTACACCAGAGAACATTTGAGGGCATATGGGAGTGGAATGGATGATGGATTTGGCTAGAGCATGATGCTATTGGCCTAGGATGACTCAGCACAATAATAAAATAGAAGTGTAGATGGTGTGAGCGAAAGCAACAGCACAGAAGGTGACGCCTCTGTTGAACATCAAGGCGGGTTGGTTAGCACAGATTTCTTCACTCTGAAAACTGCCGTGCAAGATACTTAAAATATCTTAGTAGTGAATGACCAGATATTCACAAACATAATCAACTTGATATCACACAGCTTTTACTTCGCTACAGTATTGTGGGAGAATTAAGCCACTATGGTTTCTCCACAGTATCCATAGTGACAAAGGGGTAAATTTTGAATCTGAAGTAGTTTCTGAGTTTTGCAAGTTCTCAGTGCTGAAATATAGAACAACTCCTTATCACCTGAGAGGCAACCGGGTAGAGAGATTTAACCAGACTTGGTAAGATTTGTTAGAAGCTCCAATAAAAAAATAGAATGATGGAGAAAATATGTGCACCCTTTAGTCCATGCCTAGAATAATAATTTAGTCCATGCCTATAACTGCACCCATAATAATGTTACTGAGGTGGTAGCTTTCTTTTTAATGTTTGGGAGAGATCCTCGCCTCCCAATGGATCAATGTTTTGGAATTAATCCTGGAGGTGTAAAATGTAAAACTCTCAATATGTGCGTGATCTGAAGAATAAGCTTAGACATACCCACCATGTTGCTTCTAAAAATGCAGTAAAGTGACCGCAGTTAAATAAGAAGTAGGATGCAAATGTGAAGTAATTGAAACAATTGAAACTTCAGTAATTGAAACAGGATTGTATACTAGCGTGTAATATTGGTTTGTGGAAGAAAAAAAAGTTGTCCAACAAATCGCAACCAACATGGTGAAAAGACTTGATGAGAACTTACCAGTTTACGTAGTCAGAGCAGAAGATGGAAATGTCAGAGAAGTTTTGCACAGAGATCTTTTGCTTACATGTGGATTCTTGCCTGCCAGATTGAATGTTCCAGGAGGGCTGGAGAAGGGGCATCAGCAAGCATCAAGGAGGCCACTCAGAGAAGTGGAGGAGACAGAAATGCTTCCCTCTTCATCGCAAAGGCAAACGATAATGGGAGAAGAGACATCGGGTAAACTGGTGGTGGGACAGAATGATGACTCACCTAGTCAGTTAGACCCTGAAACATCAGAGAGATCACCAGGGAACTAGAGTTGTCGGAGGTGTGTGAGATTGATGCATCACACAGGTGAGTTCTTCTGATGGAGTGGTTCTGATGGTTTGGCCCAGTTACAGTGTCTGATAGGCCAAACAGGGCTCAGTGGTCACCTGATCGTTTGGTAGACATGATGTGGTGGGTCATCGGTTCAGCTGAAAGTGGAAGTCTGTGAGCTTTACAAGAAGGGAAGCCATGTTCGGTATTCTTGTAAATTCTTTTCAGCCACAGATAGCTACTATAATACAGTAAGTGGGCAATGAATCTAATGAGGTTAAGCCAGGGAGGATATAACCCAGAGGTCAATACAAAGTTAATAGGTTACACAATCTTTGTGGCGATTTTAAGAGCCTGCCACTACAAGACAATCAGGTACTGCTCTGTTTAGTATGGCATTTGTCATTAACGGATTAGTGATGCCAATTCATGATGGCGTGGGCTTAAATCCAGTTGCTAACATGTGAGTGCATGAATGAAGTACATTCAGCATAGTGGAGGTGGTGGCTAGTCTGAGCTATTGCTTAGCTGAGATCTTTGTAAGCCATTATCGCTCCAGTCTGTGAGGAAAATCTCAGGAAAAAATGTAAGGTGAAATATCTTATTAAAACTATGAATTACTTCACAGTTTTAATGTGAACACAGTTTGTCCTTGAAATTTTCTTTACTTTTTGCTTGTTTGACCACTTCAGGGTTCTATTGTGAAATTTCTGCTGTGAAACTAATCTTGGTTGCCTGGTTTACTGTAAACTTGGTGAACAGTTTTACTATCCACTTAACAGTTTTCTTTGTGACGTTTACCAGTTTACAGTTACGCTATGAACTGAGTCACCTTGTCACATATTCTCCATCATCCCTGATGGATATGTCCAGGAGTGCACAGGAGTTGTCTCCAGAAGTAGCTTGTGTTGTTTGGGAAGGCAGTAAAGCTGTCGAGCTGGAGGATGTGGCCTGGATTACAACTCTTTGCGATTCTACCATGGATGTCCAGCGGCTGTGAGCAGTCACGCTACCTTTCAGTCATAGTAAGATAGTAAATGCACAGATAGAAACAATAAGTACAGTTTTGGGAAATTACACGAGGGACAGAGTAAATGGCCCTACAATAAAGCTCTTGTATGACTGGAGCAAAGTTCACACCTGCAAAAAGGGCCTTCTGTACAGATGAAGTATAGTGAATGAATGAAATAGTGAACTCGCTCTTCCCACCAAGTCCAGGTACGTTGCTATAAAGTGTCTTCATGACAACATGGCACACATTGGCACTGAATGGGTACTTTATTTCCCGAGAGATTTTACTGGCCCTTTAAGAAGAATGAGATTGGAGTGCATATCACTGCGAAGTATCTGTGTAGGACATGGAAGAAACCAGCCACCCATGTTTGTGCTCCAGCTCACCCCTTGAACTTGTTTGTATTGATTACATACCTCATGAGTGGCCATGGAGGGTAAGAGTATATTGTAGAGGTGGTGGTAGAGAAGATGCAAAATACATTTCCTATGACAACAACTTGCTAATCAGGAAAGCGGGTAATAAATAAACTCAATTACAGTCTTCTTGCCCCCTCTCCCTGTCACTGACCATTGGTTGACACCACAACATATTTGTGGTAGAGGATCATTATACAGGATTCGCACACGCTTATGCAAAGAAACGACTGGACATACTGCAGCAGAGCAAATCTTCACAGACCACTGTACCATGTTCATGTGGTGTGTTTATGCTCTACAAGAGAAATCACGAGGCAAATAAGCAGTCTTTACCTTGGCTGAGCATTTTGGCTTTGGAGCTGCAGTGTACCGTCGATAGTCTCATCTCAGACACATGGATTCAGAGAGCCAGGATTTCATGTCACAAACCTAAGGAACCAATCTCATCACCTTGTGGGTGTAAGGCTTTCCACATCATTAGCATAATGCTATGGTGAAATGAGGGGTATTAGGAGAGAAGCCAGATGAGGTATCATATTTTTCAGTTTCACTAGTTCAGAAAAGTTTTACTTTTTTCAAACTATAGGAGGGATATATTCTATTTTTGGAGGAAAAAAAGAGAAAATGTGACTCTTGTGTATTTCCAAAAGATCTAAAAGTCTGAGAGAAATGGGTACAGTTTATTTGGAAAAGTAAGACTGTCCCAGCCAAATTTCCAGAGAAACTCTGGTTTGCTGTAACCATTTCCAGAGGACTGTTTTGAACATCTTATTAAAAAAGGCCAGACACTGTTCTATCCATTTATTCTGGAGACACAGCTAGTATGCTGTGTCAAGCCATCCAAAATGTTGATCCACTAGTAAGTTTATTTTTCTTGTGTTGTATCAATTGACTGTGTACAAGAAATCTGGAGTGCACTAGATGTTTGACATTAGCCTGCGGGGTTGTGCGATGATTCATGTGGTTTGAGGAAACCTATAGGGCAACCAGAATTTTGATGATGGTTATATTCATTGCAATAATTCTGACAGATCCCTTCACATGACTTTGTGGTTGGTCATGAAGACAGCATGTCATGCTAAAGGTCGTTGCTCATAAGTTGCTAGTTTAGTGTACGCAAGAGTCATATTGTTGGCGAGATGGTCTAATATGTTTCTCTAATACATTCCATCAGTGATGTCTCCATATAGCCATCTTAACAGCTATTATCAGCTAAAACATATCCAGCTGTTAAGAGAACATAAGATGGTCATGTATTGTAAAAAACATAAACATAGGTATGCATGTATGTGTGCATGTGTCTAATAAATACTTAAATATTTATATACATGTCTTGCATCCCACTGTTATGTACTGAGTTGTCTCAGGGGCATATTTGCACAGACTGCCTCCGGGGTCCTGCCTGGAGTGGTAGATCCCAGCATCTATTGATCTTGTGTTCAAAGCTTGTTGCTGTGCTGCCATGACTACTGCCTCCATGCTGTCATTTTAATCCCGCCTTTTCCAGTCATTGGTAGGATTTTCCCATATCAACCACTTCCACTGCATGCCGGTGGTACATAGCACGCAGGGGTTTATCCTTCCACGAGGGTTCCTGCTCCTCCTCGTTACCATCCACCTTGGGTTTCAGCTGTCTGAGGTACTCACTAAGCACTTCATCACGTGGGGCCATCATCCTGATGCTCACTAGTCCTCGGCCCCCCCTCCTCCCACTGAGTGTACAGTCTCAAGGTACTGGATTCGGGATGTGCATTCATTCCTTGATGTCAGTGGCTTCTATCTCCTACTTTGGACACTATGGTATCTGCACAGCAGTAGGGTCTGTAACCACTGGGGGAATGGCTACAGCACTTCCCAGGAACAATATCTGGGATATCTGAGTAACAAAAGGTATTCATTTATATCAGTTAGGAATTAATGTATATACTTTCCCGTGGGTCCCTGAAGTGTTTATGGGTTAGGTAAAATTATTTGCATGAAGTTAACTACTCCGGATGCACAGCAAATGGAACATCTCAGATAGAATCTGATCTCATATGGACTGATGCATACGCACTTTGATTTGTGTGGTACAGCAGACACATGTTTGCTGAAACGTGGGGACTGTGCCATCTCTGTGTGTGGTACTGATGAAGGGAAACAGATGAGCCATGCAGCTGTGGACAAAATAACAGCTACTGTCCAGAGTGCAAAGAAAGAACCCAGCCTGTGGAAATCTCTGGATCTTAGCAGATGCTCCAGAGTTTCAGAGAGAGCAGATGTCTCCTAGACTAGGATGGGGGGGCGGAAGAGGGGGGGGGGCAGGTGTCTGACTTTCTCTCTGTGACGGAAATGAATAAACATCTCCACGTGAACACACGTGACCCTGCAGGAAACTTGGCACTGTGTCACTGTCGACAGCCAGCCAGCTCACGCTCTCAGTGGGAGAGGGGGATTTCGGAACATTTGGCTGAGTGCAGATGATGTTGCAGAACCTGTGCTATGATTCTTTCCCTGTGCTTACTTCATTTTATTATGTATACATAGATGTATTCATTATTTACTTATGACAGCTGATAAATGATTTTATGCAGCATACACATCAGTGAATTTAAAGAGATAATGGCTTCACTATCTATTAAGACAGGAGGATAAATGCATTATAGAGGCAGCAAGTTGTTTGACCGACCAAATCTCAAACCGACTCACAAGACTTGCAGATCAGGCGCATGAAAGGAACATGTGATTAAATGTTGAGGGGCTGCTCCCGTGTTCCTGCACAGCCAAAGAGGTGAAGGAGGACAGGAAGGGGAAAGCAAACTGAGGCTGCCTCTTATCTCCATACACTCATGGGCTTCCAGCTACTTTTGAACTGAACAGGTCGATTCTTCGAGCAAGGACAGAGGAGAGCCAATCAGGCTGTACAGCATCGCAGACGTACAGGTCAGAGGCTTTTGTTGCACTGAAAGTGAGGTTCTTAAGTGCATCTCTGCCTCACTCTCTCTGTCTGTCTGTCTCTCTCTAGCATACGCAGACACACACACACACACACACACACAGTACTTGTGTTCACATGCCAAGGCTATCTGACTTTTGTCCAAGATTCCCTTTGGCCTCCACTGTGTGAGCTTATTTTTCATTCTGCAGTTGTGAGTAAGTAAGACCTTTTCTTTGTCAGTATGTGCAGTTTGCCAGTCGCATGTATGAACAGCATATTCATGAACATCCTTTAAGGGCAAATACAGCGAAGCCACTGCAGTCTTACTGATTGGAGGAACATGCTCTGAACATGTAGCTTCTGCAATACAGCCTTTACTATAGTAATATTACAATACACGGCAGCAGGCAGTGTCGGTCATTAGAAATCCAATAACTTATGACTTCCAAACTTAAAGTGCATTCTAACATGCTTCCAAATATTATTTTCTGTTACATATTAGAGAAATAAAGACACTTCTGCACACAGAAATACAATTTGTTTCATAGAAAAAAAAAATCCCATCAATAAGACAGTATCAGGGATCAGATATCAGCGATGGCAACAACTGACAAATCAGAAATAAACTGGAACGCTGCCATTTTCAGCTTAGCTAACCAGTAGAAACGGTTCTGTTGCTGGAAGAGATTGCATGGCTGATTAGATCTGCTACGGTGCCTATTGATCTTCTCATTACACTAGTACAGCTGTGGGGGCAGATGGGGATCACTAGACCCAGGTCAAGCCCTGAGCTTGATAACATATTTATAATGGGTACTAGCCAAGCCTGCTATAGTGGAGAGGAGAGCGTCAGTCCCTCGTGTGTTGGCCTTTACACATGGTGAGGGATGATGACTTTCTCTCCTAGCATGGCAACACGTTCACTACAGCCTATATTATCAGGAGTGCTTAGCTATCAGTGGCAACTGGTCTCAGGTCAAATTTTATTGTTGCCATATCTGAGATCAGTGAGAAGATTTGGCCTCTGGTGTTTCTCTATGTGACGCACACTTAAGTTACATTTGTGTAGTTGGCAGAGATTTAGTTCCAGCGCAACTTACAATTCCAATCATGTTACAAAGGTAGGTGAGTGTAATGCTAGGAGTCTTGTCCACGTTCTCTTATTGGTATATCACGGTCCACCTGCCTAGAGGGCTGAAGCCCAGTTACCCCTGGTGAGACAGCGCTGTTACCCACATCACTATTCTAGCCACCCATGGAGAAATGGAGACTAGCTTTTCTACATTTACTGCTTTTTGTGAGGCTCTTCTCCTATACTGTATATATGTGTAGTCTTGTATGTAGAGACAGGAGTCTGTCTTCATGTAGTTCCTCAAAGACAGCAGACAAGATGGCATCACCTGACCCTTATGGAGTGACACTGTGCAGGTCAGACATTTGCCAGCACAAAGCAGGTCTTAATTCCAGTGTGGACTCTCCATGGATGAGAGTCTCTCAGTCGGTCAGTTTACTGCTGTCCTCTTCATCTTCATCTCACGCACTTTTGCTTCTCCCGATCTGCGTCATGGTGACATCAAACCCTCCAACAGAACTGAAAGAGTGTGGGACACAGTTTACTGCAAAGGTCCTGTTGTCTTGATGGACTGAAAAGTCTTATATAATTGTCTGGAATTTTGGTGCCACTATTTTCTCGCCTTTCGTGTGCCTGTGAGAAGAGGTCCAGACAAACTGACTAGACAATCTGACAAACTAAATGAGCCTCTTCCATAACCAGTGGTGACCACCATTACTGGAGCAGTGCTGAGGCTAAGACTGCTGCACAGCTTGTTGTCAAGGGACATATGAGGTCAGTGTAATTCTACACCCTGTGTAATGTTTTCGAAAGCTTTTTCAGCAGTTCAGCAATTATAACAGCATATCTCCATTTAACTAAAAATTGCATTTCGGTTAAATAGGCCTATTTATAGATACAATAATAAAATAGATTGTTTTTAACAAAATACATATTTGTTGTTGAATTAATGAGCCTGATTCATTTTTAATCCTTCTTTAATGCAATTTCATGTAATAATATTTGTACCTTTGTTTACAATTTCAGGTATGTAAGCTACCCTAGGACAGTTATTCTTGAGCTCATTAAGCTTGAAAGCTTGTTTCTCTTTTTTTTTTCCAGCACATTATTTTTTATGCAGTTCTCAGCACTTTGATTGCATCAGCACTTGCATGAGTCTTTGGTGTCACTGGATGGATGTCACCCCCGGAGAGGGAGAGCAACATTTGATCTTATGATGACTGCAGACATGTTGTCTAAGTACACTCACCCACACCGTCTCTTTGGTGGCAAGTATCATCATGTGTAGGGGGCCATCTCTGGTGTGCTCTATGGTGAAAGCATTTGATAAATCATTTGTTGTTTTATTTGTTTTTAATTGATTTAAATGTATTAGTGAAGAATAAGCTCTGAAAAGGATCAAAGCAACACCAGCACTATGTAAAGTATACACATTTCCATAGCAGCAGTTTTCGATCATACATTTTATTTCTAGTATATGCACTAAGGACACAGCCAGTGGCTTGCGTGTCCATCCCAAACCAATTTTGCAAAATGTTTTCTTTTCATCAACCTGCATCTAGCATCACACTGCAAGCCTTCCACTCATAAATTATGCCTGAGAGCAGAGATAAAATTTAATACACATGCTGTTTATCCACAGCATAGCAGGCAAGAAGTAAAGAATAAAACACATGGCTCTCCACACAGGAGGAAAACCTGTGATCTGAGAGGAATGTTTATTCCCACACGCTGAGCACCACTACCACTCCAGTGCCTGCAATTGCTCTCATTTTCAGCACTAAGTAATGGCTCTGAGACGGCACTCCACGCCGCTCCTCCTCGCCTTTGAAAATTTACCCCCCAGGCAGATGTGGTCACTGCCAAATCCCTCCGTTCCATTCATTGTTTGTTTTGACTTTAATATTTCATATAGCTGGTTTCTATATTTATTTACCTCGCCTTTGTCTGCGCGTAGCTTGGTGGAATCATGCATTTTAATGGGCCGTGTGAGCGGGTCCCTCCAGTGCGGGTTTCTGCTTCGGCACCACTCAGCTCACACTCCCTCATTATTTAAACATCAGCCGTGTGTGTGTGCTGGTGTGTGTGTGTGTGTGTGTGTGTGTGTGTGTGTGTGTGTGTGTGTGTGTGTGTGTGTGTTCCTCTCCACCAGCCCTGCCATAGCCAACCTGTGCTCCGGCCCTGGCTACTTTACAACTACAGCCGTGCTCTGCTTCCATGATTCTGATGGTTGGACCTGTACATGTTCTTTTATATATTGCATACGTGTTCTTTAGTAATATTTGATGGTATAAACATGTAGCTAATGGAGTCATTACAAACGGAGGGAGGAACCTTCTGAGACGTGATCCGTTATGTTGTTGCTCTGGACTGGGGAGACTGCAGAGTGAGATGTTGTGAGACGTCCAGTGAGGAACAGAAAGGGAGGAATGCAGGGGCGATGCTCATCAGGATGCAGGAGATGTAAGCGTCCTCCACCCTAAGCCAGAGCACACACACCACACTCCACCCTAAATGGGCAGGTTCTGACTTTCTATCAGCTCAAATGCTGTGGCCCTCACCAGTAACACTGCAGTTTCTGTAACTAGGTGCAGTTACATGGATTTATGTAAGAGCAGTACTGAATATTCAGCTGATAGACACTGAGCTTCAGTTGCAGTGATGCTGTATATACTGGTGCAAACTCACTATATTTGTTCATCAAAGGTCTCGGTTCTTTTTCGGAGACACTAGATTATCTAATAAAATAAAACTTTAGTCATAAAATGACTAAAATATTACTAGGAAAAAAAATTATAAATTGTTTGAACAAAGAATGCTGCATAACGATTCTTACCTTAAGTGTTGTTCTTCTAGGTCTGTATTTTTTTTTAGTTAAAAAAAAGTTTTATTTCAATGCCTTAATGAAATAAAAAATGTTATTTTAATATCCTAATATCTCTCAGCAATTTTGAAATTTATGGTTGTCAGTTGACCTTTGAAGAATTTCACATATCAAACCCACATATTAATTCAATTCAGGCTGCATATGTTAATGATAGTCATAAAGTTAAGAATTAATCCTCTTGGAACACCAATTGCACACTTCATGGAAAATGAAACTTTCACTTGAGCCAGTGTTTGACAGTAACTTGATATGAGAGTGAAGTAGTCAAAGAGAAGCTGATTGCACATTCGCAAGGTCCCCTACTGGTTGAATCAAAGGAGCTCAGGATCATTCTGCTAAATAGCCTCTGGCCATTTGCGAGATCAGCATGTTCTGACCTTGTCCGCTCATTGAAATGGCTCTCTGGTAAGGACCAAGGTGAAATCCAGATTTCAGAATCGAAATCTAAATATATGACAGACTTCAGAGGTTGTCTCTCTAGTTTTCTGTACGAGCTTTCTTTTGACAGGACAGAACCCAGCACTGGTCCAAAGATTCATGAGAGCAGTACTGGGTCAATAATATAATCAGATATGGGGTGTTGGATTTGTTAAGCAGCGGTACACACAAGCCATGGAGGCATGGAATGGCATTGTTCTCAGGTCCTGGCACGATTACACAGAGGTTTTGCCAATGAGAGAGTGAGGGAGAGAGAGAGATGGAGAGAGCATGTGTGAAGAAGAGTCAGCACCAGAGAAGCTCACATTAATTGAGAAGAGTTCAAACAGCTCCTGACTGATGCCCATGACCTAGGACCTGGCTGCAAATCTGAACATTAATATTTCAATTTTTTCCCCATTAATTTAATCACATTTCATATGCTGATTTGAATTGGCCACACTCTTCCTCTACGAGCTGACTTTAATCCCAATCTAATTACTAATTATACGGTCGGGGCATGATTGAACCAATCCTTCCAGCTCAGGGCCAATTTGCTGTCTCTCGTGTCGAGGACATTTTATGTGCGATATCTTCCAGGTTTTGAGGACAAGTGGATTTAATCAAAGAGCCTGAGTATTCTGGCCTTCTTCTTCCACAACAAAGAAAGGACACATTGTGCCTGGCAGATCTTGTATCGTCATGACAGAAACCCAAAACACTTGAAGTTGAAGCCAAAATGGAAAGAAAGACATAAAACTATGAACTTTTGTTTATGTATTTGCATAACACTACACATCTTCATATATAATTTAAGGTGGAACTTAATTACTCTGTTTGCAACTTGGTCCTAATAAAAATAATAGTATTATTAATAATAATGGTTATCTATCATAGAAGACATCTGAAACATAAAAGGTATGCTTACCTGTGGTAGACTTTCATGGTCTAAGTTTATAGAGGCAGATTTCATTTTTGATTTCTGATTACAATACCAGACCAACGGTTTTCTTTATGCCAGGAACTTACCAGAAAAAAAAATGATTTGATCATGAGCTACATGGCTATAAAAAAAATATATGACAAAAACAAATATGGTGACTCAAACATTTCCATACCAAGTCCGTTAATTCCATGTTTTTAGAATGACTTTAAATGGCAGACTGAAACCATTTCGTCCATCTGAATTCCGCCTAGATTAGTCCTTAGTTTTAGGACATACAGCAGTTGGATGAGGCTGATCCCCACAGACCTGTCTGGAAAATGACACTTGACCAAAGGACACATGGAAAGGCAATTCTGCCTGACATCACTAGCCATGAGAATAAGTGATGGCAGTGGTAATATCAGTGCCTCTGGCTCATCTCCATCCCTCCAGTAATTAATGATAGTGTGTGGTGTGTGTGTGTGTGTTTGGAAATGTCAGCTTAATTAGTCTTCGAGCTTGAATCGTGACATCTCTGACACTAGAATAATAAATGAAATCACTCATAGGTTGAAACCCTTAGCAACCACTAGAAAGATTCCATATCCTTTTCCAAACACACCTGAAAATAATTCTTCTGAAAATAACAACATAAAAGTTTATTTGTGTGTGTGCTTTCGTGTGGGAAGCGTATGTATGTGAACACTGTGGCTGCTAAATCAGTGCAGTGTTCTGTCCTTCCTGAGTGTATTAGTGTAGCTGTGAGTGACCCTCTCTGCATTTAGTACTGTATCTGTGTGCGCTCTCACTGTCTATATATAGTGTAGCCGTGAGTCCTCTCTGTGTTGGGTATTGCTGTGTGTCCTTTCTGTGCTTAGTAGTGTATCTGTGAGGTGTGAGACCATGTTTAGTAGTGTATCTGTGAGTGCATCTTCTGTGTTTATTAGTCAAACTGTATGTCCTCACTGTGTTTAGTAGTACAGTTGTGAATGTGTCCTTACCATGTGTGTGAGTGTCCTCACCGCGTTTAGTGTCCATATTGTTTACTGGGAGATGAGAATTACAGCTGCTGCCTCTTTGTCGGAGTGGAGACGAGCCATGTTTAGTGCGGTGATGGCTGTGAGGTAATGTTGTCAGCTTGCAGTGATCTAAGAGGACGGGCTGATGGAGAAAGGGTATTCACACTGTGACCTCATTCTGCAAGTCATCCCTCTGTGTTCAGGCCCCAGTGAAGTGTGGCCGAAGTAGCGCGTCTTTCTCGCTCTGTTTGAGGTCTCCTTTGTGCAGTGTTGTGGCCTGTCTCTGTGCTCCCCTGCTTACATTGCTGGAATTAATGACATGGAGGTTTTTATTTTTTTTTCCTCTCTCTAAAAATAGATTTTTTTTTCAGAATAGATAAACAGACACTTAAACTGATTCTACCCTTTATAATAACAAAACCAAATGAAATCACTTAGGAATCATAATGAAGATGTTAGAAATGTAGGCTTTTAAACTCCAGAAAATTTAAATCCTGTTCGATGTAAAACACAAACAGCACAGTGGATTCTTTTCAATGAGAGAGGGAGAGAGGGAGGGGGGGAGAGGGAGAGGGAGAGAGGGAGAGAGAGGGAGGCCATAAATTGACCATAGCAACATAAAGCAAACACACTGTTCCTGCTGTTCCATTAAACATTTCCCTACAGGTTGCATTTCTAGACCATTTAATTGGACTTAGACCAATCTTTTCATCTAAGAAAGAGCAAGTACCTCTCCCTCCCCAGCCCAGCACTGAAGCCAGGGCCTCCTAATGGAGGTCTGCATGTAAACAATTAAACTGCCATCTAATTAAACTGTCTAATATGTATATTGCACCCATTACAAATGCTGATTTCAAGACAGAATGTATGCATTAAGTCCCATTAAACTGTAATTGGACTGGTTTCATTAGACAATGATGGGAGAAATGAAGTAAACAAATAAATTATGGTTCTGTGTTCTTGGAGTCTGAGGACTATGTAGACGGGAGACATAGAGGAGGGGCTGCTGGTCTATATGGATGTTGGTTAATGATTTGATTATGACATCCACATTGTTAATGATCATATACAGTGAAATCATTTTTTGTAATGTGTTTATATTCACAAACATTCCAATAAACCATAGTAGAAATATAATTATGCGCGCTACATAATTGTACAACAGACGAACCCTGTTTATTGCCCAAATTGTTTGAATATATACAGAACAATATACAGATGCTCTCCAAAACTATATAATACTAAGAGTTTGGCACTGTTCTTGTGAACTGAGTGTATGAGTCTTTGACACCCACAGAGAGGAGAGAGAGAGGGAGGAGAGGAGAGTGAGAGAGAGAGAGAGAGAGAGAGAGAGAGGGAGGAGAGATACCTTCAATAGCCATCCAGTTGTCTGGGCTGTTTGGGATTCTGACTCCTGGCAGGTTGCCAGGTAGAGGTTGAATCCTTCAGCTTCCTGCGTTCCTCATCCCATTGTTCTGCTTTGGCTGCGCTGCTGACGCAGGTGTGCATGAGTTAGAATCTCCTCAGGACCACAGGTGACGATAGACATTGTAACAATGTATAGACATTGCAACAGAATGCTTCCATGGCTATATGAGTTATGATGAAATAGCCTCTCTGGGTTTTAGACAAAGATCAAATGTATGGTGGTTCTCTTCATTTATAGTTGTATCAAATGCGCTGTTCTGTGCTTTGGTGCAAGTCTGAATGCGTGTTGCGTGATCCTGAAAGTCAGCCTCATCTAGCAGCCTGCAGGAACAGAAATCGAGCTCCCCGTATAGCCGCAGTGTCGTAGTCAGTTTGAAAAGAACAGTGAAACCTCTGTAAAAAGGATTTTGTTTGAACTATCTAATCAGCTGCATCTTAATACTTACCCTGACTGCGTGGCACATTCAGATCATTTAACCAGTGATCATTACATATAGTTAAATTACAGATAAAAATGCAGATTGAACTATTAATTGTATAATAATGTATCATTGAGGGTTTGCCATAATTCCATTATATTTATGATTTTTAAAAAGCCAGCAACTCATTCACCTCCCTCCCAACTAACCGTATTGGACGACAGAACACCGGCACGCATACATATTCCGCTAGTGAAGAGTCTGTAGGGAGCAGATCTCTGGTTCTGGCCTGACATGGGCTGCTGCAGTGTTTGATGTGTGTCCTGAGACAGCGCTGTCATCCACACGTCTCGGGGAAGCGGCTTGAAGTGTGCAAATGAAGTGTGCTGCACAGTCCCTTACACTGTTCTCAGCCGCCCGCACGTCCTCCGAGCCCCGACCCCCACCAAAGTCGTTTTGACGTTTCAAATTGCGCCGCGATGAAACAATATCACAGTTTCGGATTTCAATTTGAGGCCCCCGGGGAATATTGTTTCGACCCATTACTTCTTATCACGGCTGGAATGCCTCTCCCCATTGTGGGCTGCAGGCGCTGTCAGAGCGTGCGTGTCTGCGCGCTGAGATGCCCCTGTCCTCGGGATTTAAGAAATGAACTGCTATTTAAGCAAGCGCAAAGCGAGACGCCGCTCCCTCTTGACACTGTAGCGATCCTCCCCGCTGCCTCTGTTGAATATTCTCCGCGGTGGAGCCCGACGCACTTGGTGTGCCCGCCGCATCTCGGCCGAGTCAGATAGCGCGTAACTTTCGGAATTAAAGAACTGACGGCATCACACAGCTTTAATCTTCGCCCACTGCGCGGGCCTGGGTGGGGAATCGTGCACGCTCCAGTGGGAGGCCAACGATCTTGCCCGCGTGCCCCCGCTAACCCTCATGCTTTTTTGTCCCCTGCGATGGGAAATGAGCTATCTGTGCTTATTATACCCATGCCCTCTGGTGGCACCAGATGAATCATACCTGTCAATCGTGTCTTGCACGGAGGCAGCCATGTTTGTTTATATCGATCGGCAGCATATGCGACACAGCTGCCTGTTGGGTCTACAGCTTCCACGCTTCTCGCCTGCTTGTCTTGGCAACGGAACAGTTGGCAGAGAGTAAACGCACGCCATGGCAAATCAATATAAACAACGTGAAAGCAGATCAGGAGAAATGCCTTTCACGCTCGTTGTCTGTCAGGACAATTAAACAAAGTAGACGCCGTTTCGGAAAGGCCACTTTGCACTTACCGCCGCGACGGCCGCACAATGTTGAATCCGATGCGTTTTATGTGACGTGAGCTTCATCAAAGCAGTGGAGAATAGCGTAGGGTGTCTGGGAATAGTAGTGGAAAAAAATCACACCGCAGCATCTGGCTGTGATTACTGCGAGTGCATCGGTGTTAATTTGTGCTACTACTGTTTATAGAGTTCAAAGATAATTGCCATAAGGGTCAAGACGTGACAGAAACGACTGTGTCAAAGGCCTTCCCAGACATCGTGGTGCGTCTCCTGGCTCCCAGTCACGGAGAAGTGCGTCCCAGTGGATTTGGACTGTTCAGAATTCACTTCCATGCGGAGGGCTTGCGTATGGTACCGTGCAGCTGTGGCTCAGCGGAAGCGCACGGCCAATACCCGTCCAGATACCCGCACGCCTTCGAGTGCGGTAGGAGCAGCCATGCTGACTTCCGAAAGCCACAGCTGCTTGATGGCTGCTCCTGCCAGCGTAAACGTTGTGGCTGACGTGGTCGGCATGTGGAGCACACCAGTAGCTACACCTGGATAAACACACACTGGATCTCAGAGGAGCTGGCCTCCACAGCTGCAGGAAAGCCACGTGGGGGTGGGGTAGGGTGGTGTAGGGTGGTAAGCACACTCACTTACCTTCCACAGACGGATAAAGTGTCACTCCATTACAGAGAAGCATTTGATCCTGCTGTAATGCACCGGGGCTGTTTAGAGACACTGCACCACGAGTCATAGTCACCTTGATACCATATATACTGATGGGAATCTCTGGGGTAATATATAATGACTCCATATAACTACATTTATGACAGTATTATTTTAAAATGTATTTCATATAGGATCTATATTTTAAGAAAATCGTTACTTTAAAGCTGTGGGACTTTTCTGAGGTGCAACATCTGTGACAAAGCGCAGTGAACACAGAAACACATGCTCCTTTTTACATGGTTTAATTTAATAACTTGGTTTCCCAGGTCATGGAAAGTTTCCTGAACCATGAATAATGCTACTTTTTTGAGAAGAGCCCAAACAAGAGTTTCACATTTCATTGACCTGAGGTTCTGGACTGGAATTTCACAGTTTGCTGGTGTCAGAGTCAGAAAGCCTGAAATCTCCAGATACGATTCACCAAGAAGAAGAAAAAAAAAACCACACACACAAACACACACCAGGTATTATTATTCTATTTTTCAATCTTTACTATTGTAAAAACCTGCATTGTTATTTTTATCATATTTTACAGGTTCTAAATAAAGTTTGAAAATTATGTCTGATTAATTATCTTTGATAATGTTATATTACAACTGGGGTTCAGATACACAAATAGCATTATGAAGTCAAGCATGAATCTGGGTGCTTTCTGCCACAGATGCACTAGGAGCCCATGCATTTCATCCCAGCTCACTGATAATGAGCAAAGTGAAATGGACAAATTTTATGGTCAGATAAGCAGTTATCAGCGGAGAGGCAGTTTATAAGCCAGTGCATCTCATGAGTACAAATTCATTTCGCAGCTATCTATGCTTACACGGTTTTGTCAGCGAGGGACCTCTGTAGCACTGCGATAGAGCTGGGGAGTTCAGCGTGGACGTACGGCATGCCACAGGGAGCAGATAAGAATATTAAACAGCAGGATGTGTTGGAACATCACTTCCCTGAACCAGTAACTTTGGGGTGGAAATGAGAACCGAGCACTCTACATTAGTGTGGAGCACAGAGCATCAGCCGTATGAAAGCTCCTTGGCACTAGAGACGCAGTGTGCAGTCACGTAGCTACTCTCACTTATCAAGAAAATAATTAAGCATTTATTTTTTTTTCCAGGGCTACTGGCAGTTTAGATGTCACTCATTGTGAGGAACAATTAATCCTGATGAAAGATCAATTTGTCAGCATACTGTAAATAACATATAGCATAATTAAACTGCAGTATTTAGGTACTGTTGGAGCAGCAGCTTGGTTTAAATGGACACCTTACAAGTTATCATGAATATATTGTTGATATCCCAACAGACCTGATTAAACTTATATAAGCTATTTTAACTCCAATTAGAAGCCTATTGTACAATAAAGGCACGATCACTGATTATTTTTAAGTGAAAGTATTACTTGCTGTTGCACTAGGTTGATCTAACTAGTCACACTAAAATCACAGCTGGACAAATTTCTCCAGGCAATATTTTGGACGACAGCAAAAGACATAAGAGAATCATCTACAAATGTGTCCTCACATCAAAATTGATGCTAAAGTGTTCAATATCAATGTGCCCCACAGAGAAAAAAAATACTTCATACACCCATTATAAGCAGTTTACATCTATTAGATGCTGCGGAGCTGCTCAGAAATCAGCTGCCCACTATAGAGCTGGAAATCATTTTTAACTTCAATAAGTTGCAAACGGCGGCGAGCCTCGTTGATCCGCGTTGCCCCAGGCAGCAATAAGACTCCGTGCATTTATGCAGACAAATTTCAACACAAAAGAAATGTAAATTGCTGGAAAATAATGAAACTGGAAAGAGAAGGAGACGAGCGCAGATCTGTCTCTCTCTCTCTCGGTGTCTTACGCACTTAGATTGTGATTGAAACCATTTAGGTACCTCAAGGTTTGCTAACGTCATTTCCCCCCAGGCCTCATAATTACCCAGTATCATCCGGACGACATGCATGCCAGGCGAATAATTTATTACATTTTTATTTATTATATTAAAAAAAATCTCTTAACACTTTTAATTGGCCTACCAAGCGTCAATGCATTTACTACCACAGGGCTTAGCTTTGTTTCCAACACTGTAGCTTGAAGGACTCAGTGGGCGGGCAGACGCCACTGATTGGCTAGAGTGACACTCAAACTAAAGGTTGCGAGGATTGAACCAGGAAATAGATAGCTAGAGAATATATTCTTCTTTTTATCCTGACTAGTAAGGTAATGGAATATTTCTATTTTGCAAACTCTAATGATGTGTGTATGAATGTGTACGTAAGATATTCGATGAATTACAACGAATATTGATTCGCGTGTTTTTTTGTTTTTTTTCTTGTCTGTTGACAAATGTATCATACCTAGTACAATAATGCTTAGCAATGTTAATGTTGTAGTGTCCGTCGTTTCGATAGTTTGATTGGTGAGTTTTACTAGCCCTGTGTTGTGAATGGATAGATTTGGTGCCAGTTTTTAAACTGTCGGGATATCCTACACGAGCTGACGCGTTGGCAAAACAGATACGTACGTGGCACTCACGTCGTCCACACGTTTAGGATGTTCAAGGCTGTTTAGGAAGTAAATCCTCTCTGGTAGTAACGTAGTATGCCTAATTTTAGTGAAGGGAATCGCATCCGTTTGTACGTTTCTGGCCAACTAAACCGGTTTAAATATAGGCACAAAGTTCCATGCTGAGGTAGTTGCAGACTTTTGCCATTTTTAACATTTGTCTGCATATTAAATTAGTCAGACAGCTTATCAGTTATTGAAATGAATTCTACTTTCTACTCAATTTTAATTTATTTTAAACCACGCAAGCCCTGTCCTTAAAACAGTCTGCTGTTTGTCTAATGGCCAGGCTTTATCGATCGGTGTCATCAGAATCACCAGGAAAGGTCGTGTAAACAAAATTCCAGCACAAAGTGCTATGTTCATGTCACCCCAGAATCCAGCTAACCTAACCCATTATAGCTTTCATTGCAGTGAATATCTGCTTGCAAGAGAATGTAAAAAAAAAAAAGTTCTTTTTTTATTCTAAAAGGTGCCCGAGGTGCACATTTTAATCTTGAATCTCGTTCACTTTGAAACCTTTGTAGTGGGGCAGCATTAAAAAGATTCTGCTTTCAAAGCGTAAGTCTTCAAAGCATCAGTGTACACAGCCTGTGGCTAACTCTGGCCTTATTTATGCATCGTCCACATCTCCTTTGCTTGCACACCCTTATCACTTCGTGTTTTACTGGGGTCAGAGACAGTTTTTGAATGTGCGAGTTATATGGCAGTATTTGAAAGTAGTTATTAGCAGAAGACATTGGAATTTACAACGTGGCTCGTTTTTATGAGTAAACTCTCATGGACAACGTATTCTTCAGCAGAGAAGAGTCATGTATGGGCTGCTGTCCAATAACATGGACCATCACCCTCTTTGCTTCCTTTCCCCCTAGTCGAGTCTTTAATGGAAAAGTGCCTGAAGGTGCAGGGCTATTTAGCACCCCTTGTCTACTTCCTACGTTGGTCACAGGGGTTGGGAGTGTAAGTGTTTGGCCATAGGGGAGCCATGCCCCAGGGCCCTGCTGTGAGCATGGTGTGTGAGCATTAGAATAGCCCTCTTCCTCTGTTGTCTTTGGGGGAAAAAGTCACTGATGCCTTTGCTGTTTTTGTCACATGCTGACACGTTGTAATTACATCACCTCGGCGTGGAGATTAAAGACACACTGAGCCAGGATGTATTTCACATAGGCAGTCGCGGGGGAGCTATTAGCTTCAACGGCTTGGCCTTTGTGAACGGCTAAATCCAGCGACGCGATGCTCCGCTTTCATGCACCTCGAGCGGCTCTGCAGCTCATCGTAATGCTAATCGCTATGATGGAGCTCTTACCACTGAGCCTCCCCATGCCTCCTCAGGAGAGATGCAGCTTATGAGTCAAAGCGGAGCAGGGCAGAGGTCTGCTGCCTGATTTCTCGGGGCGAGAATGGGTGGGAGAGGTCCACGCATCATCACAAACACAACCCTGCCCTTTGGCTCACGCTTGCTTTTTCCCAATCTGTAACAAAGGGAAGAGTATTGATTGAAAATACTATTGTGAGGTGTAGGGGTTGAATCTTAATAGAAGCTTCTCTTACAGACTCACCACAACAGAATTGGGTGCTGAGGGTCTTGAGAATGTCAAATAAATAAATATATATATATATAGAGGGAGAGAGAGTGTGTGAGTCCCTCCAAACAAATAAGTCAAGTAAGTATGGATGGCTGATTATGCTTCTTTGTCAGTTGCTATGTTGCTATGGAAATGGAGAGACGTGGATGTGCTGCTGGTGTAAAGCTAGTGTGAACATTCCTTTACTGGAAATGTGATTGTCAAAATGGCTGCAGATCGTTCAGGGGCAACTCTGTCACAATGTGGAAAATGTACTTTAAATGGATATGTTACTATGGCAGTAGGTTACCCTTATCGTGATTGTCACAACATGCCTTTCTTATCATGATTATTGTCAGTACTGCTAGACACACTGACCAGACCGGCTGCGTGTTTCATTAAAAAAACAATTATAGAAATCCTGTAAACAACCAACACCGGTGTCATAGGGGCAAATTAAAACTGCGTAGTACCAAGGGTTGCCCAGTGTGTCATTTGTTAATCATTATGGCAACATTGGCCTTTGCAATATTGATATTGTACAAGGCTGCCATATGTGTGTGTGTGTGTGTGTGTGTGTGCGTGTGTGTGTGTGTGTGTGTGTGCGTGTGTGTGTGTGTGTGTGTGTGTGTGTGTGTGTGTGCGTGCGTGCGTGCGTGTGTGTGTGTGCGTGCGTGCGTGTGTGTGTGTGTGCGCTGTGAGCATCCTGATCAGTGTGTCGAGCATTTCAGGGTTGTGCTCTGGGTCACTGAAAGGATACTGAAAGAATACTTTTCATTACATTTACTGTTTTATTACTTATTAGCAATAGATCATGTAGGAAGATTGGTTGGATGTTTTTAAATAACACTATATTTACTACAGTATTTATCACATTTAAAATATCACAATGTGACATTTCCCCAATATAAGTCAGGCCTTAACATTGTAAATAGTAGCTCATTGGATATTATAAGAATATATTTGATGTATTTATTAATTTTTTTTAACATTTTTTTATTCTTATTCCTTCTTCTTCCTTCCTTCCTTATTTAATACTTTGATTTAATACATCGATGCCACCATTTAGAAATTCAAGGAACTATTTTGTATACATTTATTGTACTGTGTATTGTATGAATTGTATATCTATGTTGTCTTAAAGACATGAGAAGGTTTCATTGCATGACTGAATTTTCTTTGATTCACACGACTCGATTATTATGGGGTAAAATTTTAGATTCATCTGAGGAGTTTGAAATGGCGCCTTACAAACCCACAACCCCCTGAAGACGGCAGTGTAGTTTGCCATTTGAGCAGAAGGTCAGGGCCCCATCATTCTGCTGCTCTCTCATGTCTTCTGGGGGGTTTTTCACAGGAAACGATGGGGAAGAAGGAAGCAACCACAGCCAGACTGCCGGTCGATCAGTACCGCAAACAGATCGGTGAGGCTCCCCTCTCCCTCTCGCTCCTACACTAAAACGTGAATGTTTGTGGAGTCGTCAGATATTCCCTATTTTTTTTATTAAAGAGAAGATGGAGAGAATCGTTCTTTAGTTTTCCTTCCTGTTGTTTTGTTTGTTTAATTTTTTTTTTTTTCTGTAGACTTGAATAAAACATGGCGGCAAGACGGAGTCGTACGTAAGACGTGGTCTTTCTGAGTGAAAGCGCTGGCCAAACCACACACGACCCTTGACATTAATATGTGAGACACTAGTCATGTCGAGCGGTTTGCACAGGGTTGTGTTACCCTGACCCACTCTGCAAATGGCACCAGGCATCGCCAGCAGTGTTCATATTGTGTCGCACACATTTCATCCTCGCTTCTGAAGAAATAATGCATGAATGCTGACCCACCGCAACACATATAAATCAAAGGACTATTTACCATGTCAGGTGGAGGAGGCAGCCCCACCACGTGCTTGGGCGCTAATTAAGTGTGCAAAGGGGACGCAGTTTTTTGTTGTGTGTGTTTTTTTTTTTTTTCTTTTCTGCATGCTGTTGATTAACTGAGGTCACCGGGTCACTGTATTCCTAATATTGTGTACAGTGTAACTCAAGCTGTTGTCTTGGGCTGGAAGCACCTGTCTCACGTGCTTAATTTTACGTGAGCTCGTTTTGCGCTCCTAAGCGGCTTTATTTTAGCGGGGTGTGCACCGTTACCTCACCTCACTGTGGCTCTGTTGCACGACTGTGGAAGAAACATAACAAGCTAAACTCCTGCTGAATTCTCTGAATCTCAGCCATATTCTATTTTGTTTCCCATCTTTTTCATCTCATCAATTCAAAGACATACCTACTACCCCCCCTCGATTCAGCTGCCGTGAAAAGCGCCTCTGTCAGCTAATTTCAGTGAATCGCTGTTTAACAAAAAAGAAAAGTCCCCCAAAATAGGAGAGAGCAGCACAAAAGGAAGAATACACATCGGTAATTTGAAATCGTAATTGGAAGGTAATTTATATCCTGTCAGGTTTAGCTTTTTTTTTTTCCTCTCCAGCGGGTGAGCTTTTGTGATGTCGAGCGTTTCGATGTTGACACACTGTCCTTAAATACTATCATTACTCCTTATAATGGAGTGTGAAGTGCTGTCACCCAGCGGTGGGACCACTGCCGCACGTGTGTGTGGTCATCGGGCTGGAGAAGTGATGACCCTGCACTCGGCTGGCTAGTCTCTCCGTCCAACAGGCCAGCGTTTCCTGCTCTCTCCTCCCAGTGTTTACGCTCAACTCTTCGCGGGGCAGTTCGGCTTGTGTATTTGTGTGTGTTTTGCCCCTCTGCTGTGCTGAAGGTCTGGTGATGTGATGTGAGAGACGAGGGCCAAATGGCTCTCATGTGGTGAGCGTCAGCCTGCAGTGCTGCCTTCTGATGATGGATGATGTCAGTATTCTGCCTCTCTCTTTCTCTCTCCCTCTTCCTCTATCTCTCTTCCCTTTTCTTTCCTCTTATTTTTTTCCCTCTCTTTCAGTCTCTTTATTTTCTCTCTCCCCCCCTTTTTTCCCCTCTCCCTCTAAGTCTTTGTCTCTATCTGTCTGTCTTTTTCTCTCTTCCCAATGGACTGTCACCACACAGCCACAGTTTGCCAGCACACTCTTTGGCCCTGTGCCAGGATTCAGGTCTGTCCTCTCCAATCATGCATCACTCTGCTTTTAACTTTAATTTTGACCAACGTTGCCCATGGCCCAGTCATGAAGGTTGTCCTGCTCCATGCTGCTGTCCTCTGTGTGAGAGCTGACTGCGTGGCCCAGCGTCTTTCTGCTTTGTGCACCTGTCTTATTTCCAAGGTCTTGATTGCCCCCCCCCCCCCTCCACTCCACTCACACTAAGTGTATATTTGGTCACCGCTGCACACAAAGTGTGCACCCATCCTGTTTTTTTTCCAGACTACACGGGAACTTGGCTTTTTAAAGTGGGACAAAAGCAGTAAAAATTGCACGGCACTTCATGCGGCACAGGCTGGAAGTGGTGCGTCCCTCCTGTTAAGGCAATTTCCAGGGCATCTTCATAGGGATGTGGATGATCCGGACCGGGCGTCTCTCTGGTGGTGTGATTGGTTAGCTGGACTAAAATGGCCTTTTGAGTGACACACATTACCCCATCAGAACATCCTGGGCCGTCTTCCTGTCTGACAGCAGTGTAACCAAAGTTGCCGAGCCATTCTCGTCCAAAGACGTAGTGACGTGTTTGTCTGGAGTGGCGATGCTCAGCTATAGCCTGGGTAAAGATGGCAGGTGTGCTCGGAGATGAAGGACCGGAACACGCTGACCACAGGGGGCAGCAGGCCACAGTTGTCGCGACTAAGTACACAAAAGAAGGACTCGAAGAAGACGTCTAAGACTGCGCACTAGCAAGGACACAAAGTCTCACTGTATAAACAATTTATCCACATTCTCAGAGCAATTACTTTGATTTGGTTACAATTAACTATTCATTTGGAACAGATGGTTGAGTCTGTTTGTGTTGTGGCTTTGCACCACAACAGAAAGTTTCTGCAAAAATAAGACATACAAATAATCTCTCCCCATCGGCTGTGAACAAAACGAGATTTGCCTTCTACGCCGTGTTCAGTCGCTGCAGGTGTAAGAGTGAATGGCTGTGGGCTTTCAGAATGAGGGCTCAGCATGATGGGTGGTGCATTGCTCAGAAGGTGTAGGCAAAGGGCGCTACAGCAGGTCATTCTAGAGCGCTACCAATGTGCTAGTGTGCCGTATTTAAAATGCCAAAAACTACATCCCTAAATTTTCATTCTGAATGTTTATTAACGGAACATGTTGATTGTTGTCTCTTTATTTTTTCTCATTTTGGCCAGGAGGGTTTTTACTGTAATAATTAAAAAGTCAAATCCTTTTCTGAGCGAGCTTGTACCTTAGCACCAGCCAGGCCCTTTGATCCTGGCTTCTTCCCCGCGAGCTCGGAGGGAGAGGTCCCAGGGGCCTCTCCTAGATCTTCCAGTTCCTAGATTTCCCCATCACAGATGAGGTTGCTACGGATCCACGTCACCCTGCCTGTACTAGAAACATGCGTTTCTGCCCCGCTGGGCAGGAATAGGGCAGCGGTGCATTTACCCTGCCCTCTCCCCTTGCCTGACCCTGAGGGAGAGGGAGCACATTGCAGCATGGGTGTCTGAGAGCAGTCGGCCCTCTGCTTGAGATGGATCAGGCTGCTCCCACCCAAACCACCCCCCCCCCCCTCCATGTAAATGAGCCCTAATGAGGCAGGAGTTGCACCTGAACTGGCCCCAGCGTGTTGGCGGCCCTTAGGGGCACCTTGAGCCTGCCCCCGAGGCGTCTGAGGACACACCGCCCTTCCACGTTGCGCGTCTCACCAAGCTGTTGCCTTCCCACTTCTTTCATTCTCCCTTCGTCTGTTTGCTTCTCATTACGCACACAACCGCCGCAGACGCACACACAACACGAGCGAGTGCTCCAACACACACACACACACACACAACACGAGCGAGCGCTCTAACACACACACACACACACACTCAGCCAGGTGGCCCATGCACCTCACAGCCCACAGTGTTGCATATAACTGCTGCTTAGGTGAGAAATCACAACTACGAGCGTGCATCAGAAATGATGAGCATGTGTCTGAGTGCATATATTTATGAATTAAATGCTTATTAATCATTTGGGCTTCTAGGAAATACTATAACATATTAGAACAGCTTTCCTGGAAAATGGTGTTTTGTTTAAAAATATTTTATTAAAATAAATCCAGACAAATGTGTTTGGGCCAACCAAGCATGCTTTAACAAAATCCATTAGCCTAATGATTCCTAATCAAACGTTAATGAAGACAATAGCAAATGTATGTTGTTTTATTTCAACGTTATTAAAGAGTTTTGAAAGCCTTGTGTGAAGTGTAGCATCTTCTGACTGAATAATTACTGCTAATTTTGGAGTTTAAAATAACCATGAGCAAGGAGAGTAAACAAGACTGCTCTTACAGAGTGTGTGTGTGTGTGTGTGTGTGTGTGTTTCGTCTGTCGTCTGTCTCAGGAAAGCAGGATTATAAGAAAACCAAGCCGGCTCTGCGAGCCACGCGGCTGAAGGCGGAGGCGAGGAGAAGTGGCCCGGGAATCAGGGTGAGCTACTGTCTCTGCTCGTTAACTCCGCTCCTGGCCCAGCTCAGCTCTCAGCTCCAACACACACACACACACACACACACACACACACAAAAACAAATTATTCAAAAAGCTGAGAGCAACCCAAGCAGCTCCACCACGCGGGCGTGAAGGTAAGCTAGGGCGCGACTCTCAAAGGGGCGAGGGGCTTCCTCAGCCTCCGCCTGTCATGAACCAGAGATTCGGAGTTTGAAAGCTCTCCCAGCTCTTTGCCTTACGTCATTTTAAAGTGCACGTTTGAAGGAAATCGAGTG
>JAGXOD010000072.1:3870000-3947500 GCA_020368025.1 Brachyhypopomus occidentalis
CCCTGTCCTCTGCTGTGGCAGGACATCGTCCTTGTTGTCGTGGCAGCCCTGGCGTTCCTCCTGGCTGTGTATGCCCTCTTCTACCTCAACCTCAGCACGGAGCTGGACCTGGACACGGAGGTGGACTGAGGCGCCCGTCCCTGTCCCCCTCCTCCCGCACGGGGTGGGGTTCGGGGCGGAGAGCGGCAGGGCAGTGGTGGGGACAGTGCCTCCACCCACAGGGTACCAGGGTGGATCGCTCTCTCCATCACCCTGACCCCTCCACGCCCTTCACGACTGCTGGAGTTAACAACGGCGTCGGAGACGACCGTAGAGTCCATCTGAGAACTGAACATTGACGATCCAAGGGCCTCTTCTTCTGCTGGATCCTGCAAGGGCCTCTTCAAAGAGATGATGTGAGAAGTGATGCCTTGTTTTTCATTTGAACGCCTTCCTTTGAGACAGACTGTTATGTAACCTTTTCCTACCTGTTTCATAACCCAGGTTTGGCGTATGCAACTCTGCCTTTTGGTCTAAGGAGTCTTGCCATGTTAAATGCTTCCTTCTTTGTGATCAGTGTAGAAGGAACAGCTTGCTCAAGGCACATGACGATTCCAGGGCTTCCTCTTGTCTTCTGCTCTTCTGTATTCTAATAGAACTAAGTGGCTTTAGAGTTTATTTCCCCCCCTCACTTGTGTAAGGCACACGGTCACGGCTGCTACTTCCTGCTCCACAAAGCCGGTCCTATAGCTCACAGCTCGGGAGATTAAAGAGGTCAAAGCAGCCACTGATTGAGTGTGTGTGCGGAATACTGAAGGGCTCTATCTCTGTCAGAGTCGTCATCCTGGCCCATCTTATTAGCATCTTAAAAACTGTCAGCTTCTATGAATAAGTAGCAATAAAAGACATCTAACTTTGTCGTGAAGTTAAAAGACATTCATCTCTGTCTGTGTGTGTATGTGTGTGTAATTTAAGGTGTTTGAAGAAAATGAAAGTCTTGGCCGCCTATTACTCACTGAACTGTAGTGCTGTTGGGTTTCCCTTATATGGTTTTCTTACACACACACACACACACACACACACACACACACACTTGAGAGGATGGTGGAGGGGAGGGGACATAGGGATGGGGGTTGGTGCTGTATAAAGGTTGATGACATTCAAGATTAATTTACGGTTCTTTTTGAATTGCGTACTGGAACTTGTGCAAATATCCAGAGCTGACTTATTTCATTCCAGAGTGTTAGTGGGTTGTGTGTGTGTGTGTGTGGGTGTGGGTGGGTGTGTGTGTGTGTGTGTGGGTGGTGTGTGTGTGGGTGTGTGTGTGTGTGTGTGGGTGTGGGTGTGTGTGTGTGTGTGTGTGGGAGAGAGAGTCTCAGCTGCCTTCATGGCTGTTCTAGAAGTGTTCCACCTCCCAGAATGCACCTGTGCTAGTGTTGGCTGGCTGGCTGTCCTGGATGGGCCTTGGTCATCAGGCCTCTGGCATCTGAGCTACACGAGGCAAGCCTGCCCGTGCCTAGCACCACCTTCCAGCCTGCCCGTGCCTAGCACCACCTTCCAGCCTGCCCGTGCCTCGCACCACCAGTGTCACTTCCAGCCTGCCCGTGCCTAGCACCACCTTCCAGCCTGCCCGTGCCTAGCACCACCTTCCAGCCTGCCCGTGCCTCGCACCACCTTCCAGCCTGCCCGTGCCTAGCTCCACCTTCCAGCCTGTCCGCACCACCAGTGTCACTTCCAGCCTGCCGGGCCGTGTTAGTTCACAGACCCCGCGCTACAGCTTGGAGCAATTCAAATTCACACCCTTACCACAGTCATTAGGAACAACAGGTGGCCAATAGTGAGCAAACAGTAGGAGCCTGAACCTATCAGAGCAAAGCGGCACGCATTGCTAATCACCTCTACGGTGGCTACGGCCAGGGAGCGCGTCTGTGAATGTGCTGGCATTGTCCGCGGTCCGTTTGGAGCCGTGTTCACAATGGCGCTGGGGTCGCCCTTTGAATATCAATGTGGTATTGACTTGTTCAGCATTTGGGCAGCAAAGAGCTCTGCCAAGCCGGACACGTGCTACGCCCGCGGTCTGCGTCAACCTGACTTCTCAAACATTAACCTACGACCTGTTGGCACAGGCTGCACGAATGCAGGAGGAGTAAACATTGGAACCAAAGGGCAGGAGGGGGTATTATTCACTCAATATGTATGATGTTCATGATTAATCGTTGCTATTAATTCTTTATCGAAAGCCGCACAGCGCCGAGCGCGTCGTCTGTCTTCGTGCCATCAGATTCACCTCGCCATCTTTCCTGCGCATAGATCGGCGTGACCGCATCAGCCGGCACTCCTATCCATCTACAGCGGCTTTAGTGGAGTACCGAAATCGATTTCGCCGACCTCGCCCGTTATGAGATTCTAGCACGCCGCCCGGCTACGCGCGGTAATTAATGCAACGTACTGAAGGTCCCGTGACCCTGGCGGCCGTTCCGTATCGGGGACTTCGGCTAATTGGAAATGATCCATCGAATTTTCTTCCCACGTCTTTGCCCGGGAATTAATCAGGCGCTGGAGAGGTGGTGTTTAGCTTGACCTCGGCGGCGTGGAGCTGGGATGTGCCGTGGCTCCGGGTGACAAATGGACCGCTTGTGCCGGCCCACCATGGCCTCATTACTCATGTGTAAGTAAGTCAGGCAGAGTAATTACATGCGCCAGACTCCACCTTCCTCGCTGTGTCACTGAGGGGCCTTCCCACACACACACACACACGCCCCCCCCCACCACCACCAAGTCCTCCAGTGTTTGGGTAGTGATGGATCATAATCACACTTCTGCACTGTCGCTAAACGAAGACTTCCAGCGTAGGGGCTGCACAGTTGGTACTTTCGTCCATCTGTATTTAACCGATGGTGTCAAGTTTTGCAATAATCATCAGAAATCCACAGTGATAAACTGTATTGGGAGATATCGGTCATCACCTCTGCAGCTGAAGGTCCAGTTTGTGTGCACGTAAACGTGTAACATGTCCCTGACGCGTAGCGCTTGGCTCGGTATGTAGCCAGTATGTCCATTTCGGGTATCTATGGATTTTTTTATTCCAGATTTTATTACATCTTGTAGTGCAGGTCCCAAGCACATCGTGTGAGGAATAATGGCAGAATAAAGGTGGCTGTTAAAGTTGGACAACAAGCTGAGGGTCAAATGTACCAGTTGTGAGTAAATTTGTCAGTCATGTGACGTATTGTGGGTGAGACAGTGGACAGTTGGAGAAATAGACCACACACCATGTGGGAAGGGTGAGGACAGTGTCCTATTTTGCAGGAGACTATGATTCGTACAGAAACGACATTGTGTTTGGATTACAAATAATGTGCCACCTGGTGCCCCTTGGCTGGTACAAAGGAAGTGATGTGTAGCCTCAGAAGTGCAATAAGATTGAGAGAGGGAGAGAGAGAGAGAGAGAGAGGGAGGGAGAGGGAGAGAGAGAGAGCCCTGTGTGTCTGCTGGGAAGAACAGGTTGGAGTTGTTATGTATCATTTATGCATGTGCCTGTATGTCTATACTCTGTGTGTCTCAGTGATTACACAAAACTACTGACTTCACTCTGGCGTTGAGCTCTCCATGGTACCTGCTACACACTAACAAGTAGATTGTGCCATTTGGAGTTTTTTTTCCCATCCTCTGCTTTTTCCTGGACTGCAAACGCCAACCTTGGTTGATATGTTCCTTTGTGTTCATGTCTCAGCAGACTAGATGATCCTTAATATGGTTTGTTGTAAGAAAACCTGTTACTGTTTAGCCATCTTAGTCAGTGCTTTGTGTGCATGTGTGGGTGCAGGTGTGTGTGTGTGTGTGTGTGTGGTCAGTATTCAGGGGTTGGGGGGTTGGCTATATGCTCCAGTGAAGCACAGTCTCTGTGTGAGTGACACCTGTGAGTCCAGGCAAAGGTAATTCTCAAAATGTAATCTTTAATTCATCCATTTCTTTTTCTTTCTTTCTTTCTTTCTTTCTTTCTTTCTTTCTTTCTTTCTTTCTTTCTTCCACCCCTCCCCCATCTCTCTCTCTCTCTTTTAGCTCCTACAGGCGTAACAGTGATATACAACCCAGTCATTAAGAACATAAAGCTTCATAACTGGTGATTCATACTGCACCTACCAGCCAGTTTGTACTTATCCCTGTTTCACATTCTCTCTTCAGGATTTATTCTGGTTTGTCTTACTTGCTCCTTTCTTTCAGAACTCCTTTTCCTCTTGTATCTGCGCTGTTCCTCTGTGACTGACACAGTATTCTGCTGTACAGTCTGATGCACATCAGAATACATGAATCATATACACAATTCGCAATTATCATGAAAGGTGTTTTTAAGATTGTCAGCAGAATGTGTAAGCTCTAAGATCTATCCCTCCTGCACATAATAAATATATTTTTTTCCAGTTCTATGTAAATCCATGGGTTGTGTGCAATGCTATCCAAACACCTCGCACTGTTATACCTCTATATGAAGACAGCTCAGCTCAGGTGTGATTAAATGGATTGTAGTGGTGAGCATTAGACACACGTCACTAACAGTAGGCAAGACTACAAAAGGGAGGAAATAGGTTGGGTGCAAATTGAACTGATATTGGATTTCCAGTCATTCCATATGTGTATTAGGCCATTCAGAGGGAACACGATGTCGAGGTTTCATATGAAATATTAAAATCTGACTCAGTAGCTTGAATAAAAATGGGGGCTGAGTGTCCTGTGTTTTAATATGTGTGAATGCATTTGCAGGATTGGCTTATGAGTGTGGATTAAAACACCTCTGTGCTTTGTGAGGTGTGTGGTAATGCCTGACTTAAAGGACTTCTTCCTCTATAACAGACTTTGATAGCCTCCCTAATCCCTGATGTGTTTTTAATGGTGGAAGGTGAAATGGAGATGGAATGCATAAATGAAAGTAGACAGTGATACATGATTAATATGATGTGCTGGTTTTAGGGGCGGACCTTCATCCCCGGCATAAGCGTCCTTGACTAGAGAACGGGACGTGATCAGGGTCGGATAAACAGTGAAGAGTCCAGGACCCTTTAAATCTTGATTAGTGGTTGTGCTTGATGCTTTCTGCTGGACTGAATAATGCAGGTGTTCAACAGGTGAGCCTTGACACCAAACCCTCTCCATTTGCATTTGTTCTCTTTCTGTCTCTCTCTCTCTCTCTCTCTCTCTCTCCCTCTCCCCATCCTCTCTCGCTCTCTCTCACTCTCTCCCTCTGTCTGTTTTTCTCCCTTTCTTTCTCTCTTGCTCTCTGTTTGCACTTGCACACTGTGTTATTCATAGACACACACCTGGGCGCTGTGCACCTGGGCCTGCTGGCTGTCAGATAATGGCACATTGCCAGTTCCTGTCCAGACCAGGAACTGCACAAATACATGTGCATGTATACACACACACACACACACACACATTCACCACCCACTCTCCTCTCTGATAGACAAGAACCAGCTCTCTCCTCAGTAAGGAGAGACACGCGGAACAGCATTTCAGCGCTGAGTGCCAGTAGAATGAGGAGAGATAAGGAGTGTATGGAATGCACTGTACAAGTACCTGATGATGCTTCCCAGAACGCAGCCCCAAGCCCTGTGCTGTCAGGATAGGAATTACCTTTTGGGAGGAGAAGACCCAGGTCTGTGTAATGCCCCCACACAGTGGCGCGGGGGGAGGTCCAGGGGGCCGGCGGGACGGTAGTCTCCAGCCAGGAGATGGTTCTGGCTGCAGAGGATAAACTGTCAAGACCAGGTCTGGATTGCTGGAGATCTGGCAGGGTCCTCACAGAGAGAGCCTCACATCTGAGGACATGCTATAATAGTGACAGTGATTTGGAAGAGGGGTCTGGAATATCAGCATCTTCATTTTGGCAACAGTGGTGAAGGACAGAGATGGATGGGGGGAGGAGAGGTTATCTAGGCTCTCTGCCAGGCATCTCTCCCCCCCAACCCACCCCTCCCCCTCTGTCTGTGAAACCAACCTGAACGCACACACAGATACCGCAGCATATAATAGCAGAACAGGTCTGGGAACGAACCGGGCAGTGACATGTCCGTCTCCTGTCCAAACCCCGCCCTCTTCTCCACCCCTGCTCTGGAGTTACAGGTCTCCACTGCACCTGGGTGTGGACGAGGATTTCGCTGCTAACAGTGTGGGTCTCTGTGTGGGCTCTGGGGAGCCCAAGAGAAAGGGACAGGAAGGGTGTGCGGGGCATGAGAAAGACCCCCGCCATGAAAGCAGGACCGGGGCCAGAGCCCCGTGACGAGAGCCGAGGGGGTAATTGATGGAGCCAAACATGTCTGCTGGCCTCGCCTCGCCTCTGTGCACTCCCTAGCCGTCCCCTCGGGGTGAGAGAGAGAGAGAGTAACCTTCGCACTCACACACAGACGCCACTGTCCTGTTCCACCCGCCATACCGGACCGGAGTCCAGCGAGCCCTCGGGGTCGCCGCAGGTCAAAGGGGCAGATGTTCTCTCAAGGACATTCAAAGGATGAAGGGCTACTTTTCATCCTCGCGTTTCTAACGACCTTTTCTCCCCAGTGGTCATTCTAGACGCGTGGGTCATGGAAGAAATGTCGAGAGGCCGGTTTGTGTGTAGGTCCTGCATGTGAAGGTCCTTTCATCAGGCCCATGTGAGGAGGCCGTGTTTCTGAATGCAGCAAGACACTTTGCATGGTGGCATCTGACTCTTTGGTCGTTCCGCCGTGACCCCGAGTCGTGCAACATTTGCTTATTGTCAAAGCTGAATGAAAATTGAGCTTTTGACTTTTTTTTTTTTCTTTTTAAACACGTATTATCTGCTTATGGTGAGCAAGAGTCAAACGACAAGTGGCATCCAGTTCAAAGTTAAGGATGTTAAGGATCCTTGAACCCAGGATGTGAGTGTGGGAGAGCATAAAGAGCAGAATGTGTGTAGATAGGTCCGCTCTATGTGTGTGTGTGTAAGATCATGTGTGTGTACATTTCGCTCTAATCAACATGTTCTGCATTGGTTACATGGCAGTTTGCACAGGTGTCTCGTCTCACAGTCCCTTGTATTTGCATTTGGCTTCTAAACAAGCGTTTACAATGCACACAGCAAAGTGCACACGCACGCACGCACGCACACACACAGTGCTTTTAATATCAAACCACTTCAGCTGAAGCCATGTTGCCTCTTTCTAACCTTTGTTTTATATGGTGCTTAACACACAACACATTCATTCTTTACTCGTCAAATTAACTTTTAGTCTCTCTCTCTCTCTTACAATAATGAATTCATTACACTGATGGACACGGACCTTGAGAAAATGACCAACTGTAGTAGTTTACCTCAGCAGAGACGCATCCCCAACCCCCTCTCTTTCTGCTTTTGACGTATCTCATGGGTGAACAGGTAGCATGTGGATCTCTACCCACTGCTCCAGACTGCAGCGATGCTCATTGTCCAGCTGAGTAATTACTCCATGCTTTATGGTGCGGGCTGGGGTGGGGGTGGGGGGGGCGACTCGCACCCGTAATGTGTTTTGACAGCTGCAGTGAGCTCAGGGAGGCTAAGGCGGGTAGCCATCAGTGCCCAGCTCCTGCCTAATGATGGGAATGTGAGCGGCACACCTGTGGCCTCCACTCATGCGCTCACCTGCTGCCTGGACAGACCAGGCGCCTGGCGCTAACCTGCTGCTAACCTGCTGCTGGCCCAACGCTGACCCAACACTTATCCAATGCTGAGTCAACACTGATCCAATAACTGGCTCAATGCTGGCCAGTGTTGACCCAATATTGGTCCTATACCGGCCCAGTGCTGACCAGGCACTGATCCAACACTAACCTAATGCCGATCTAATGCTGGCACAATGGCGGGTCCCACATTGGCCCAATGCTGACTAAACACTGATGCAACACTGCCTTAATGTTGGCCCAACACAGGCTCAGTGCTGGCCCAGCACTCACTCAATGTTGACCCAACACTACACCAATGCTGGCCCAGTTCTGACCCAACACTACACCAACACTGGCCCAAATCTGACCCAACACTGCACCAATGCTGACCAAACACTGGCCCAACACTGACCCAACATTGGCCCAACACTGACCCAACATTGGTCCAGTGCTGGCTAAAGCTGCCACTCATTGGTCCATTCAGCCACTTGCACTGAGACTTTAATCAGGTCAAAAAGTCTTTTTTCCACCTCCGTAGCATTGTTCGAATATGGCCTATGCTTCCAGGCATACATAATCAATATGCAGAACTCAAGATGCATTTGATTCCTTCTGGCTTGATTACTGTAACTCTCTCCTTATAGGCACTCCCAATAAAACCATCCACCTGAACCACTCCAGTATGCTCAAAACTCGTCTGCCATAATACTGTCATGTTATTAGATCTGCCCACATCACTATATATACTACATCACTATATACTGTATACTATATACTATATCAGCTACTCTGACTACCTCTCACTTCACATACAGTTCAAACATATAATGTTCACATACAAATCTCCGCACGGTCTCGGATCCTCGTGCTTACCTGAACAACTACACCCAAATTCTCCTCCCTGCTCACTTAGGTCTTGTAATGTCGGCCATCTCTCCATACTGATGTCTAAATGGGTCTCTGTAGGTCTGATCTTTGGCGTGTTGGTCCCCAAATCGTGGAATACCTTACTGCAATCCCTCTGTCCCTCCTTTAGATCAGCACTTGGGCTGTGTCTTTTCTCTCAGCATTGCCACTCCTTGATGCAATAACGTGCTGCATTGTTGACGGGCTTTTGTCTGTCGATTGGTCTTTGTCTGTTTTGTCTTGTCTTACGTCTGCATCGCTCTCGTCTGAGTTTTGGGTCCGTGCGCTTTGTGGAAAGCGACCTTGAGGATGAGAAAGGGACTGTACAAATGAAACGTATTATTATTACATTAAACGAGCACCTATAATGGCGCTGTCATTAGAGCCATTGTCATCAGCCCTTCTGCATTGCTCGTGGTCTCCTGCTACATATTGATCATGTGCTGAGCTGCGATTACATGTTTGTATCTCAACAAGGACACATTTGGTGCAGCATAAATCCGTAAAGAATTTGATGATCGAATGGCAGAATACTAACATAGCTCAACATGGACACGTCAGCCTACAGAAATCGTTCAAAAGAGATGCTTTTTTTTTTTTAATTTCAGGATTTCTATTCCCTGCTTTTCTCTGTCTCTTTGAGAGAAATGAATTATGGCTATTGGACTCACTGAAGTGGGAGCTGATCTGTGCAGTGGGAGAACTTGTCTGCTCAGTCTCTGTGGACTTGTGAGAGGCGTGTGAGAGCTTGACCTCTTCCCCCTGCCCCCCACCCGTACTCCACGAGGACAGAAGGCTGTGGTTAGACCACAGAGACAAAAAAAAAAAAAAGTTGCCTCTTCTAGCCTCCTGGGAGTGGACGTCCCCCACACCCCTCCCGAGACAGGCTGCATGTGTGGGAGACAGACCTCGGGCCCTGGCGCACACTGGTACCAGAGAGCATCCTGTGAATTCCTGCCCCAGGACTCACCCTCAGCGAGGCAGTGAGGTCCAACCCTCCCTCCCCCTCCCACCCTGACAATCACCCTGACGCCACCACGAGAACGCCTTGTTACGTTACTGCTCTGTTCTGTGACTTCTTAGTCACGTTATCATCCAGTGCTTTCCTCAGAGCGACGGCAGGGACTATCTGTTATAGTTCATCTGCTTGTTTCTGTTGTTTATAGTTGACTGCACCTGTCATGTCAGATTTATAGATGTGAGCTAGTGTTATTTATTATTAGAGCCATAACACTTTCACTCTCTGTGTGCTTGACATGTGCTTGTATTATAAAGTGCACTACGTGAGTCCGGAAAACTGAGCTCCACTGCTGTAACCATGTGAGAGGTTTGGTGGGGTGTGGATGGGAGGAGGCTCAGGTCTGTTTACACTCCCCTCTCTGCTCCTCTACTCCCCTCTCTGCACCTCTACTCCCCCCTCTGCTCCTGCACTCCCCTCTCTGCACCTCTACTCCCCTCTCTGCTCCTCTACTCCCCTCTCTGCACCTCTACTCCTCTCTCTGCTCCTGCACTCCCCTCTCTGCACCTCTACTTCCCTCTCTGCTCCTCTGCTCCCCTCTCTGCACCTCTACTCCCCCCTCTGCTCCTGCACTCCCCTCTCTGCACCTCTACTCCCCCCTCTGCTCCTCTACTCCCCTCTCTGCTCCTCTACTCCCCCCTCTGCTCCTCTACTCCCCTCTCTGCACCTCTACTCCTCTCTCTGCTCCTGCACTCCCCTCTCTATACCTCTACTCCCCTCTCTGCTCCTCTGCTCCCCTCTCTGCACCTCTACTCCTCTCTCTGCTGCTGCACTCCCCTCTCTACACCTCTACTCCCCTCTCTGCTCCTCTGCTCCCCTCTCTGCACCTCTACTCCTCTCTCTGCTGCTGCACTCCCCTCTCTACACCTCTACTCCCCCCTCTGCTCCTCTACTCCCCTCTCTGCACCTGCACTCCCCTCTCTGCTCCTCTGCTCCCCTCTCTGCACCTCTACTCCTCTCTCTGCTGCTGCACTCCCCTCTCTACACCTCTACTCCCCCCTCTGCTCCTCTACTCCCCCCTCTGCTCCTCTACTCCCCTCTCTGCACCTGCACTCCCCTCTCTGCTCCTCTACTCCCCTCTCTGCTCCTCTACTCCCCTCTCTGCACCTCTACTCCCCTCTCTGCTCCTGCTTTCTGGAATGTGACATGCGGATCTTGTCTGCTCCGGCGTTCGGCAGACGAGGTCGACTTGGCAGAATGAGAGTGTGTCTCAGCGTGGCTCCGCTGAAGCTCTGCCTTTCCATAAACCCCAGACATATGGTGACGTGGTGACGTGCCCTGATTACTATGCATTGATAATTTGAGAGTTCATGACTTTTTTTTTCTTTTTCTTCACTTACAAGAAATAAATAACGCTTATAACTTAAATAATGCCCCCCCCCCCCCCCCAGAAAATAAACAACGGCTAATTCTGCCGTGGCCTTCCACAGAAAAAAAAAGCGTTGCTAATTTGGGATTCAAGGTGCACAGAGTTTGATATGTGCCTTTGACTGGCACCGATCTAGTACACTGATAATACAGTCACTACGCCAGTTGTTTCCTGGGGTGGGAAAGCATATCCACTCCATTTGTACCTTTCTGAGCAACAGATAGTCATTCCCAGTGTTACTGGGGCATCTCCTCCAGTTATTACACTCTTCTTGACTTATTGCTCCAACTACAGACACCAATCCTCTCTTGAAACCCAAATAGTGAACTGTTGATTTTTGCGTATGAGTATTTGCTTGCATGCCGTTAAATATATCTGCCTGTCGCCGAGAGACAAACGCTGTGGTCTCATCATCACAGCTTCGTATGACGGATCTCCTGTAGTGACGATGAATGCCCCACTGAACCAGCCTCCAACCTCATTGGGCTCCTACTGCTGCAATTTCCCCACAAACGCGTTTGGCTTCATATGAAATGTTTGCAGGATTTGTTTCTGTCATGTTGCATCTATTTCCGCTTACCAGTCTCCAGGCCCCTTTGTTAAAACAGAGATGGAGGGGAGAGAGAGAGAGGAGGACGGAAATGAAATCCATGTTTACCCAATTGAAGCTGCAAAGCAATTTTGATTGAACGAGCAGCACAAATTTGAGTGCGCCATTGATGTCCTATTCATCTCTGTTAATGTTGTTACTGTGAAAGGCCAAATTGCATCTCTCAGAGCAACTGGATTATAGGCATTTGTAAGAGGTTTGCAGACACAAAGACAGTTAGAAGCCTTAGACAGTGTGTGGGGGGGGGGAGCAAAAGCCCCACACTGTATCCGGACTTCCTCCGAAGGATCACAGTTGACAAATCAGTTGAGTCTTGCTGAACAAATGGAATAAGTCAGGCTATCGAGTACTGCTCTTCATATGAACATAGCATATTGTCCTTTTTTGACATCGCATGTCAAAGTGTCTATTTTTCTTATACATAATTTTACAGCATGATTATGTTATAGATTTGAAAAAAAGGATTAATGATTTATTTTAACTGGACACATTTCTTTGGGTCAATTTCACATTCATGCACGTAAGATTCTTTTCTTCTTTCTTGCAGAGAACAACAACACTCCTCTTCATCAGTTTCGATCCATTTCTTCAGCCCAATAGATGTTTTCAAGCATATTTTTATTCAGTGCTCCCTGAGTGTTATAATGCCTCGTTGCCTTCTGTACCATTGCCTAAGTCCCCGGTGTTGGTGAATATGGCATAGAAGTTGTGTATGGCACAGTTTACAGTTAGTGCACTGCTACTGGTCACACACCCTCCCCGAGTGTTGTAATGCCAAGTGAGTCCGAGCCTTGCACGAACATATGTCTGCAGGAAGACGGGGGAGATCGCGAGAAGTTGGACGCTGAGGCTGTCGTGTTTATGCTTGTGTTTTGTGGGAAGGGGTGATCGCATGCACACTTTGCCAAATGTAATTGTGGCTTTGCAGGGCCACTTGCCTACGCATGGCTGGTCCTGAGCAGCGGGGGGGGACACAGGGAGAAACCGGACACTTATTCACTGGGCTATGAAAAGACCTGTAAACAATCACTCCAATGGGGTCGGCAGAGTGCTGGGAACTGGCGAGGAGATCCAGGCTGCTGGGAGGGGCAGGGCCCACACACTCCCCGCCCTGACCCCAGCACCCGAGCAGCTGCCACAGGGAGATGGAGAGTGGACGAGGCCCCTCCACGCCCCTACACACACACACACACACACACACACAGTGTCATAAGCCCCCTTAAAGAGCCGCCTGTCCCATTCAAGAACAGCCTAATCCTCTCTCAGCCCCCCCACCACCACCACCACCCCCCCCCTCTCTCTCCCACCATGAGCAAACAGGAGCCAGTCTGGCTCAATGGCAATCCCAGTCCATCACCAGTCTGCCAGGGCTCTGCTTCCTTTGAGTCTGAAAAAGACACTTAACTTCATGGTGTTGCACTTCAATGTGCTTTTGGTTTTTGCCATTATGGGAAAACCGTTGACTCAGACTCAATATGGCCTGAGGATAAAGGCTCCCTGGCACTGGCATTGTCAGCATTTGGCGAAGTAACTAAGCCCTTAAACCGTGGCCTCTTTAACACCTGCAGCTGATTGGAGGCATATGGGCCTTTGATAGGCTCACAATTGGTCATTGATATCACTTGATATTTGTCCTAGAATTCACTCAGGTTGTTAACTGAAGGAGGGCAAGGGTGATTAGTCCATTCTTCACGAGTGGTAGTTGGTTCTGCAGGAGGTTGGAATTCTGAAGTGGAAGGAACATGCAGGTGTGTGTGTGTGGATGCACCATGAGATCAGAGTGCATTCTGGTTGTTTTACAGAATAATACATCTCACAGACTGTCTCAAATAGAAAAAATGGTCCCGGCCATCTACTTATAATTTTTTTGGGTGGGGGGGGGGGGCATTGTGATTTATGGCATTGTAGCATATTTATCCTTTCACAGAAGCCCAGCTAGTCACTGCTTGTGTCTTTATGGTAAGTGAAGCTTAACAACGTCCATGGCAGGTCTACCAATTTGCACCCACACCCTTCCTGGGAGCATTAGAACTGAGTTTGGTTACCTAGTTACTTTCCCTTTGGAAGAAAAAAATCTACCTGTTGTATGGTCATAGCAGCCTGCCATTAGAAATTCACTGGACTGCATGATGCCAAGTCTACGGCTGAATTACAGTCTCAGAGGTGAGACTGTCTCTCAGGTGAAAACCTGAGCCTTGGAATCAAAGACTGAGCTCAGGGACAAAGGGCAGTTCTGCACTGCGTGTGACGAAGAAGAATCAATGGCCGGCCTACATTATCAGGGTGACGCCAGTACGGCGTGATTTTCCTGTGCATTTGCAAATGTGGATGTGTAATGCCATATTATTGAATTTGTTAGCAACTTCTGCAGTATAAAAAAATGTAAGAAAGACCCGTGACGACGGCAGAGCCCACACAGTGGACCGCTGAGACAGTTGTGAAGCCCCTGCTACCTTCCCAGCATAAGCAGCATTGGCAGTCCAATACTACAGGAGACCCAAGGGGTGCCGAATGCAGATTTACACCGGAGGCGATTTACAGAATGTGCTAATATTCTGTGTCTGCTGAATTGAGTCGTATGTTTTTGTGTGTCTGAGTATTTGTTCAATATTAATTTGCATGTTTATGTTCATATCTGTGTTCAGTTTATGTGTGTGTGTGTGTGTGTGTGTGCCTGACTGATTGCAAGCGTTCAGATGTTTGTGTTTGAATGCGAGTGTGCATGCCCATGTGCTGTCTATCTCTGTGTGTGTGTGTGTGTGTGTGTGTGTGGCTCCTGGTGGTGGCACACATTTGGAGGGCTGCTCATCTGCATCGCACCATGCCCCATCAGCTCCATCAGCTCCATCAGGAGCTGGGAGAACAAAGCCTGAGCATTTCCACAGCCACGCGCCTGCAGGGAGAATACTCATCATAATTAGCCCAATGATGAGACCCTGCGATGCGCCACGCAGCAGGTTCCTGTCTGCTCTCTCTCTCCTTCCATTCTCCCCTTTTTCCCACCTTCCCCTTTCTATTCTCTCTCATTTTCTCTCTCGTTTCTCTCTTACTAAGGAGAAAAAAAATGGGAGGGGTTGTCTAAGAAACCACTGTCTTTAGATTATTTTTTTTTTCCATTAGATGTGAGGTGTTAGACCACTCTACAAATGCAGAGGTCAAAGAGACCTGCACACTCACCATCCCTTCTGCCTATTTATAGCCTCTGAACACAGCGTTATGATCTGTATTTACCTTGTTTACATGAATTTGATGGCTTGTGGAAAATAATTGGTTGTGAGATGCGGATTCGGAGGCAGGAATCAGGGAGGGTTTGTTATGGAAGCACCTCAGTGATTTGCTGCCTCCCCACCTGGAGTAGTGGCACACTGCCCGACCGCGGCCGGGAAGCCTGTTAGGCTGCGTGGAAACTCAGCCCGCAGACAGCCCTGTGTACCATCATTAAATCTGCATTTCAACACACGCCTCATCCCAGCGCCCCTCCCCGGAGACGAGTCCTGCTCACGGTCCACTCGGCAGAGGGCATGAGGGCGTGGGGTGTGTGTGTGTGTGTGTGTGTGTGAGGGGGGGTTTATCTTTCACTCAATCCACAAATTCACGAAGCGACAACCCACAATTCTTCCAGTTTTTTTTTTTAACTGATCGCCTCTTTTCAATACTTTGTGCAGCCCTGGAGATGTTATCAGCTGTTCCGCACATTTCATCATTATTCTTTTGGTGCAATTTCCCCTACAGTAAACATGGAAGTCCTTGTTATGGTTATGAGGTATCAGTCATCAGCTGTGGTTGGTTATGGGCTTGATTAATACTGTCTGGCCTAAACAAATGGTGCAAGACCCCTGCTGTGATGATAGGCTGGGAGCCATGGCGATGGTGGAATGGCTCTGGCTGGGAACGACACTGCAGAACGATTCCAGCAGAATAACCCAACAGAGCTCCTGCAGTCTGGAGATGTGTGGCATGCTAACAGGTTGCCTTGACCAGCCGGTGATCGTGCTGGAACGCAAGCACACGCAAGCGCACGCACGCACACACGCACACACAAAAACAGTGCAGCTTTCTTTTCATATTGGAGCGTGCCAACAGTAATGTTAGATTAGGCTCTTCTAGTGTTTGTCTCATGAGTCACTTTTACTGATTTTACAAGAAAAATATAGAACAATGTGAGGTAATGTCACTTCTATTTTTCATGTTTTATTCTAATATTATTCTGAACAAACTTTAAACTGAACATTTAACTGGACATTTCGTCTGTAACACCTTCTGCGTTGTTTATCTTTTAGGACATTGGTGAAAATATTCGAGGACTCACAGTATGCATACATTCCATATTTGTGTCTGACAGTGATGATGAATGTATCAATGTGCTTGCATCTGTGGGTCTAAGAAAGAAAGGCTGACATTGAGACAGAGAGTTCGAGAGATGGAGAGGGAGGAACTGTGTGTGTGTGTGTGTGTGTGTGTGTGTGTGTGTAAGCGAGCATGAGTTTATCTGTGTGGAGAGCCATATGGGCCCGGGTGGTGGGGGGCGGGCTGAACTGATGGGCCACCGGTGCAGTTTGGTCTGGGTCTCTCCAGTGCTCCTCCTGCCACCCCCTGTGTTCCGCACACACACAGTCACACGCTGCGTTCCTCACACACACACACACACACACACGCACAGTCACACGCTGCGTTCCTCACACACACACACACACACACGCAGTCACATGCGGCGGGCTCCTCTTGCAGCCCGGGCAGATGGCACCCCTTGCCCGTGTGCCAGGAAAAAGCATGCAAATTAAAGGTTATACCCAGCAGGTTTGAAGCAGAGCCAGTGCAGTGTGGCACAGCAGTACGCGCCCACCTGCTTATCAGCCCGCAGACATCTGGCTCGATTTTGTGGAATGAGCACGACGCTGGGAGGAATAACCGTCATCTGTTCATCCTGCTCGGGAGCCCTCGGCCAGCTTCTCCCCGGCCTTATGAGCGATACTTTCACTGCTCTTAAAAGATCTCATTAGCTCTTAAATACTGTTGTAGAATCCGTCGTGCTGCCCCGCGCCGTGTCCTCAAATGGCTGCAGACGGTTTGTGTACAAGGCCCAGCAGTTCGCTGGTTTCGCGGGTTTTGTGAGTCGGGGAGTCTGGGTCCCCTGCCGGGCTGCAGAGTCTGGAGGAGCAGACAGGTCCTTACCAGCAAGGCCGTCTGACTTCTGCCCGTAATTGTTTTCCAATATGCTCTCAAGGTTCGCTGTATGTCAGAGGACAGAATACTGTGACTCAAAGTAAGTTTCCAGATGGTCTATATTCATGCCCTATGTGTAACAATTAAAATATATCCAGCACTAAAGAAACAGTTCAACATTTGAGGGTTTAAAACTTTTTTTTTTTCTACCTGAACAAAGTCAGACTCTTTAAATGAAGGTCTGTACTGGGTATCCAACTTTATCCTTTCAAATAGTCGTGGCGTTGCAGACAAAATGTAAACATTTCATTTTTATACATCTCCAAAATGATTTCCAACATTTTTTCAGTGTTGTTTGTTAATGTGTGCTTCCATGAGTTATAATGAAAGACAACACATTTCAACTTACTTCGTGCTATTATTTCAATCTTCCAGAAGCATCTGATGAACACCGACATGTAACCTTACAGCCTGCTTGGGTCTGCTCTGTCCTGGTTTGGATGTTATGTGTAATGATTATTCTTTCCTGGAAGTGCATGACGTGTATCGGTGTAGCTCTCTGGACTCGTGTGGTTCTCCCTCAGCACCATCCTGGGCAGCTCCTACATCACCGCCCCTTCTCATCAGGCTCAGGTAACAGGGAGCTGAGGCCTTTACATTAGCAGAGAAGGCTGTTGCTACTGCAGCGGGAAAAAGACTCAGGTGGAGGTAACGGTGATCTGCCAAACTCCTCATTTCTCAGTACGGCTCGCAGGGAACGAAATCTGTTAGGCTTTCTTCTTGTCTTTTTAGAGGCTATAATAAAATGATAAGATTCACAATGCTGTCGTTTTGAGTATAGTATAGCAGTCCAGGTTTAATTCAATTAAATGCAACAGGAAGACTGAATGCAGTTCTGTGGCCTCTGGAAGCCCCTGGGCGTAGGATAGGGCCAGCAGGATCTGCAGGGGCAAGCAAATCAGTCAGTCCACTGCATATTTAAAAAATACTGCCAAACTTTTCAAATGTATTCAATAAGAACTTTGGACCCAGCCATGTGTGCAGTAATGCACACAGAGAACTTCACTCCACTACAGCAGAATGTCAATCAGTCCCCATTCTATACTCTTCTATAATTTCCAATAATGTGTTCTTCAATTCACGCATTTGGTGAAGTATTTTTTTCCCTTTTTCCTAACCTCATACTCTTAATGAAGAATTAATCTCTTGTATTGGACAATGGGTGTTTGACTGGCGATGAGAATGCGTAAAGGGGGCTCTGTGATTGGCTGAGCTGTGGTGCGCAAGGCGGGCTCTCCGGGCTGCCTGTGCACTCAGCAGGGACGACCCGTGTCCTGCTGCTCTTCCCCGCTGCTCAGTCTCGTCCCAAAGATCCCCGACGCTGAGGAACGAGATCTCGAACACACGGTCCAGGTGCATCCGTGAGATCTCGCGTGCTGCCTTGCACACAAACACCCAAAACCTACAACATTTAATGGAATTTCGGTTTGTTTGTTTTTTTTTTTCAACCTGTACAAAGTCTAAACTAATATGTAGTCTACACAACAGACTGCCTCTCCAATTGCCACCTTCCTTACAGGTTTTTAGCATTAGCTAATGATCCGTTTCTGAAGCATGTTTTTGCGAGACACAACCCTGGCGTGTGTTTGCCAGGTGAGCCTGTGCACAGCTGGGTGAGAGTGGCCACATGCGCTCGAGCATTTTCACTCACCGTTATCTTGCGCTGCTGTCTGTCTCTGTGTGGCAGGTTGATTGAGTGCGGCTGTAATTGGAAGTGAAGTGAACTGGATGCGGTGGGGCCAGCTCAGCCGTGGGGGTTCGTCCAGCCCGGGTGGGAGTGCGAGGGCCCCTGGGTTCACCACCGGGCAGCCTCCCGGTCTTTCAAAAGGGCCCCCTGCATATCAGCGGCCCTGCACAGCAGCCCCTGAGCACCTTAAAGTCAGTGAGGGGATCCATCAGCAACCAGTGCGAAAGACCAGTGTCTGAGCCACACTGTTGGAGAGAGGAAGAGAAGGATGTATGTATGTCTGCGTTTTGTGTGTGTGTGTGTGTGTGTGTGTGCACAGGAGGTGGGGGGTGAGATTGAACCCACTAGTCAGGGGGGCGAAGTGCTCTTTGTTTTGGAGTATTCTAGCCAAATGCACCCACAGTTAATTGTTTTTCATTCTCATTTTCTCTGTTTATACAGCTCCGCTAAGCACCCGCCAGCTATTTGAAGGTTGATTTGCTTGACACTTTAATTGCCGAAAAAATCATTTGGATTTTCCTGGCCTTTTTTTTTTTACCCTCTCATGTGTCAGGGCCTCATCTACACAGCCGTTGTGTTTACGTTGGCAGGGATGAGGAGGAGGAAGATGACGATGGCATGCAGGGACTGTTAGCAACCTGTGGTGCGTGTGGGTGACGTGCCATTGGCAGGTTAGAAATGCCATGTGTCCAACAGTGACCCAGCATGGGTTCGGACCTGGCACGCGCAGGAGTGGGGAGAGGGCACTGGCCACCCAAGAGCCAGTGGCTCCTGACTCAGTGTCTCAGTGGTGGTGTCTCACTAAATTCCTCGGATTGTGGGTGTGTGAGTGAGTGGGTGGAGTTCACCATGGGGTCAGAATGTAGATGACGAAGCACAGGGGCAGGTTGACCCGTCCTGATGGAAGAATTGTGGCTGTTCAAAATGTTCACGTGAACAAGGGCTTAACATACTGAACTACCCTGATAGATTTTTACAGTCTGCAGCGTTACGATGCAAACGTCCCGTAGAGATTGCCTGGCCCACGCCGGGCTACATTAGGGAAGGGTCGGATTTAACCCCAGCAGACCAGGGATCTCCAAGCCTGGAGCTGCGTACCATACAACTGGAGTGGGTGAAGTGGAGAGGATAGGCAGGCTGTGTCACGGGGGAGGGTCTCATGAGCTTTTTTAGCTGCTGGTGATTAGCTGATTGGGAGGTGTGTCAGAAGCCGCTTGGACACCCCACTCCCCACGGGCTGTTCATAGAGACAGCACGCATGAGCGTCTCGTTCATCAAGCACATTATTTACACACTGCTGCTTTTTGCGTTCTTTGTCTCACGTGTCTGGTTTAATATGTGGGTTAGCGCTTCGTTTCTGTTCAAATACTGAACACTGAACATATGTCAGGATTGCTATAGTTTTAACTTAAGATACATCACGATGAAGCACGTAGGATAACGTCTCCCAAACATTAGCCTTCACATTCATCCTCATTCCAATACACCTATAAGTAATGTAGAGTTAAGTACACCCAATATTACTTATGAAACACCTGAGCTTCCAGGGGAGTATAATAAAATACAGCAACCAAGAACCCCTTAGCATCTCAGATATTACAACGTGAAGCTATTTCTCGAGTGGGAGCACCAGAGACACATCCACTTTCCTAATCTTTCCACTGTAGGAGAGTTGAACCATGTACTTCAGTCTTACACTCATCAAAAACCATTCAGGACACACTGGAGAGTCTGCCAGAGATCTACTGAGACCATGTTTACGGAGCGGATTAAATCTGTGGATGGGGATCTTGCGACCAGAAAGCAATAAATATCAATATGACTTTTCTTGCCTAAAAGAGGAACCATAAAAACACTGTTTTCAGGAAGATCTCATCACTTATGTTAGCGTGCTCATTCGCTCATTCATAACCTATAATAAAGGAATTATATAGCTTTTTTGGAGATTCCATATTTTGATAGTATACATCAGAGGAAAAAAAAATACATTCAAGGAAAAATTCATGTCCAGTGTACTTTGACATTTAGTCTTAAATACAGGGCTCTGTGAAATAACATTCCAGATCCATGAACACAGCTCTAGTAATGAACTAACCCTTGACAGTTGTGAGGTACCACAGAGTTCTGGAGCAGAAGCCCAGAGCCAGAAGGTGCTCGCAAGTCCACAGCCCACAGAGCAAGATGGCGGCACTTCCAACAGTAACACTGTGACTCATGGAGCTCTGTGGGCACTTACCCTGGGCAAAGTGCAGATTAAATCCTTCGAAACTAAGAGCAGCGCCCTGGATATGTGAAGGGGGGGGTTTGGTCAACAGGTGTTGTACGTGGTCTGGACAGCAAGACCTGCAGGCTGACTGTCTTCTGACTGTCAGATCCATACTAAGTTCTTCTTAGTATGCATACTTAGTTCTTCTTAGTAAGAGAGCTGGATAACACAGGTAGGTCTGGGTGGACAATCCAATGTGAGTTATCTTTGCATGTCCAAACAGATCAAAGGTCAGTCTGACAGTCACATGGGGATGATTGTGGTGACGGCGGCGGGGACGCTCGTGAAAGCCTGAGGTGACGTAAGACACGTTCTGCGCACTGCTGTCGCTTGACGTTTGGAATGACGTGTCCAGTTCGAAACTTCTCCTGTTGATAGTGATAACACAAATGAGATCACACAGCTCCGCGTGCTTATATGAGTGTCAGAGTGCGTGTGAGACGGCCCTCAGCTTTCCACCGCAGCTACATGTTTGTGCCCCGCCCTAGCAGGCATTCCTGCCCTATCAGCGGACACAGCGCCTGCTCTGAGAACGTGACTGGACTGTGTCACGGCTCTGTGACAGGGAGACTGGAGCTCCCCATCCTAATTTCCCACTGGTCGGTGATCTGTTTTCTGTTAAGCAGCCTCTGTGATAAGATGCAGGTTCCCCTATGTCGTCTTCTGGCTTTTTTTTTGTTGGTTTTTTTCCACGCTCTGCCCAACAGACTCTTTTGTGTCTGTCCTCCCCCTGGTCTCCTTCCACTGCCTCCGCCACGAAAACGCTGAAGATAAACGACTTGTCTGCAATGTGATGCCTGCTGTTCTTTGGCGATTTGAACCCAAATAGCATGTGACATGCTTTGTGTGGTTAAGCGTTCCATCTACCGCCTTTGGGCTTGCATGGGGTCACTATTACAAAGCCCTTGGGTTCTGCTGCATCCTGAGAGAAGAGATGGACAGTGCAGTCATGTGACTGTCCTGGTGTCCTGGGCAACACACACTTCCCGATCGTCTTAGCTGGGCTTCTGGACTGAGCAGGCAGCATCAGTAGATCACAGAGCTGTGTGTGAGAGTGATAATAATTTGAAACACTGACTAAAGAACTGTGATATAAGAGCCTAAGTCATATCAGCCGAGTGGTGATTCAGCTACGCCGTTCCCTAAGGGACCTAAGCCATGCTTCAACCAATGAAGGAAACTCAACAGTCAGTTTCTTTAAGTGGCAAACTTATTTAAATCAACAAAGATGGAGATGTTGTGAAAGCAGCCCAGAGCTTACTGCTCCGCACACAGCAGTAGATATTTCTGTGTTATGCGTTAGATCTCACCCACACCTTACGAGAGGCTCGGTCACGGTCGCAGGCTCTCTGACCCTTGACCTACTGCCTTCTCCTGGACAGCTGTGGACGGCTCTCTCTGGTCTGGGGTGTCTAGGGCCAAGGTGAGTGCTTAGCTGTCTTGGCTTCTCAGATAATGAAACACTAAATGACAGGAAGGTGTTTATTTTCTAATCTCTTTTTTCTCTTCAGATGACTCACAGTCGGTGAAGGCAATAGATGAGGGCATTTTGTAAAATCTAGAGGTATATTTGTTGCAGCGTAGCGGGAAGTGCGTGCAGAATTGTAGTTGGGAAGTGTGATGATTTGACTATGATGTTGCGAAATAATGTATTTTCCATCTGTAAGATGAATCCTTGATTACATATGAGTTCGTTTCTTTCATAAGTTGTGGAGAACCGAGTGAAGTGCCTATTTCTGCTTGAGGAGAATATGAAGTCCGAGAGGTCAGACGTCTCTCCCTTTTACCAGATTACTTATTGCAGAGAGCAGAATCTTTCACCACTGCTATTTTTTTTTAAATCATCAGCTGATGAAGTCCAAGTCTGTGAGATGGAGAATTTGTGTTTGGCTTGGCAAAGTCTCTCTTAACTTACTCTCTCTCTCTCTCTCTCTCTCTCTCTCTCTCTCTCTCTCTCTCTCTCTCTTGCGTTCACGGACTGCCATGTGCAAAAGAACCATGTCTTTCCTGGTTTTTAATAAATCCAGATCTCACTGTTATTTTAGCCTTTTTCTTGAGGCTGTGGTTTGGGGTAGTGGAGAACGAAAATATTATGGTCATCCGCCATAAATTCTCCTGGCTCTGGAAAGCCACGAGCCCCTGTCTGTGTTTCAGTGAGAGGCCATCTTACGCTGCAATGAGAAAATCAGGTTTTGGGGAGCATCCGACTCCTGGCAGCCCTGGATGTAGATGACGGTGGAAAAGAGATGGAACCAGACGCGCTGCTAAACACTGGCATGCTCTTCTTTCTCTCCTCCTTTATTCTTTCTCTCCATCTCTTGCCATCACTCGCTGCGTTTCACGCACTTTGAGCTTCACAGACAAAGTGTCCGATAAGAGCGAACGGATCGCAGTGTGGAAAGCTCGCAGCCGACATGCCCTGTGCGCCGAGGAACGTTCTCCCTTCCGGCGTTCTCCTCGTTCAGCTTTAACGTGGAGTTAATGTGTTGTGCGTGTGCCTGTGGAAGCTAACTAGCTCATCCACGCCCTCTTCCACATGGCCACTTCTGTCTGTCTGTAAGAAAAAAGAAAGAGATACAAAAGTCTGCATGAGTTTTAAATAAAACTCATAATTGCATAAATGCAGAACACTAGGGAATCGGTCATGGAGCTGTCCAGAGATTTGCCAGAGCCTTCGTGTGCGGAGGGAGAGAACCGCTCGTCAATCCGGCTTGTCCTGTGATTTAGGGTATGCAATGAAGCACTGCAGTAATTTGTGCAAAAAGGAAAACACAGACATTTACTGTGCAGATATGTTCGGCGGCCATATCCCAGCCCATCTGGTTTCATTTTAATCCAGTTTGGAGTCACACATGAAATTATACTTGGCTGTCTTTGTTTTATTAGTCAGCTTTGATTTATGACCTTCAAAGTAAAAAATAATTGGCCGACACTGGATGTCTTTTATAAGACTTGTTCGGGGGCAAATGCAAAAAGCTGGAAAAATGAGTCAAAACAGAAGGAATGCATGACGTTATGGTTTGAGAAGGAGCAGGGCTCCAGGCGAGCTTTGTGTGTTTTTATAACAGGCACCTCCTCGGCCAGCTCTGCTCCACAACGCCAAGTAGTTGTATACATAGCAGGTCATGTGAACAGGTCATGTGACTTTTGGAGGAAAAACATCTTCATGTGATAGGTCAGTGACTAGAGCAAACACATAGCTATAAAACAATCGGTATGCTTGGCGGTGGGTGATGACAGAATGGGTAGCGGTTCTGGACGATGCGATGGTTGTTCTGGTTCATAGGCCTGGTTCTGGATTCTGGGTTCTGCATATAGAACGATGGACATTGTGTAGCACTTCATTGCTCCTCCTCAAGTTCCTCCGTAATTTTCTGACCCTAGAGCCTAGAGACCATTTGATAGGTGAAATGATTCACCAGAAGAAAACGCAGAGAAAAAAAAGTTTTCTCTGCAATAATATGATATTAAAAAGCTTTTTTCCACATCACCACTCTGTGTGTGTGTGTGTGTGTCTTTCTGGGAGCACTGGAGAGCAGTGGTAAACACACTCACAGAGCTGGTGACGCCCAAGTCAACAAGCGGCAGCTCTGCTACGGGGGGGCACGTGCTTTGCTTGAATGCCACTCGTATTCATTTTGCTCTCAACCTAATTTCCTCTTTCAGTTTGTTTGCCTCTGGTCTAGTGAGCTCAAGTAACCTCTACTGTATATGATCTGGTCCACTGTGGGCTTTCAAGGAACCTCTGTGTGGTAAGAGGCTTCATTTGCGTCTCCATGGCACTGTTGCTGCACTCTCAAAGCCCTGCTAGTTTACAAAAGATGCTTTGCAGTGTCTGCAAGCAGGACACTCAACACTAAACATGGCGGATGTATCTTCTGAAAGCGCATGAATATCCAGCACAGTGATACATGCAATATGAAGGTTTCCAGTTCGCACAGAACACCAAACAAGTTTATTTTTCTTTTCTGCTGAATATTTTCTGTGAGTCTAAAATGAAAGCTAAGGCTAACCAGATCACAATGGTCAGAAACACCAGTCTAAACTGCAGAAAGCTGAATGAGGGACTCTGACACTTGGCTTTGGGTTTTTGTTTAAATGCATTAATCATTAAGTTCCATTTGAAGTGTAAATATACAGTATTTACAACTGTTCCTACGTAAACAAACTTCCAGAGACTCTAGCAGCATCTGAGTGGTTTGTTCTTGGGTGCCTCGTGTAAAGGGCTGATTTGTGCACAAAAACAAAGTAGACGGGAAGTAGACGGGAAGGACGCATGGTGTGATCGAGCGAGGTGTGTGTGTGTGTGTGTGTGTGTGTCTGTGAGGGGGTGAAGCATGTATGTGTGTGTGTGTCTGTGAGCGGGCGAGGCGTGTGTGTGTGTGTGTGTGTGTGAGCGGGCGAGGCGTGTTGTGTGTGTGTGTGTGTGAGCGGGCGAAGCGTCTGTGTGTGTGTGTGTGTGTGAGCGGGCGAAGCGTCTAAGTGTGTGTGTGTGTGTGTGTGTGTGAAGCGTCTAAGCATGTGTGTGAAGCGTCGTGTGTGTGTGTGTGTGTGTGTGAGCGGGCGAAGCGTCTAAGTGTGTGTGTGTGTGTGTGTGTGTGTGTGTGTGGCGCGAAGCGTCTAAGTGTGTGTGTGTGTGTGTGTGTGTGTGTGTGAGCGGGCGAAGCGTCTAAGCATGTGTGTGTGTGTGTGTGTGTGTGTGTGTGTGTGGGTGTGTGTGTGTGTGTGTGTGTGTGTGTGTGTGTGTGTGTGTGTGTGTGTGTAAGTGTGTGTGTGTGTGTGTGTCTAAGTGTGTGTGTGTGTGTGTGTGTGTGAGCGGGCGAAGCGTCTAAGTGTGTGTGTGTGTGTGTGTGTGTGTGAGCGGGCGAAGCATCTAAGCGTGTGTGTGTGTGTGTGTGTGTGAGCGGGCGAAGCGTCTAAGTGTGTGTGTGTGTGTGTGTGTGAGCGGGCGAAGCGTCTAAGCGTGTGTGTGTGTGTGTGTGTGTGTGTGTGTGAGCGGGCGAAGCGTCTAAGCGTGTGTGTGTGTGTGTGTGTGTGTGCGTGTGTGTGTGTGTGTGTGTGTGAGCGGTGTGTGTGTGTGTGTGTGTGTGAGCGGGCAAAGCGTCTAAGCATGTGTGTGTGTGTGTGTGTGTGTGTGTGTGTGTGTGTGAGCGGGCGAAGCGTCTAAGTGTGTGTGTGTGTGTGTGTGTGTGTGTGTGAGCGGGCGAAGCGTCTAAGCGTGTGTGTGTGTGTGTGTGTGTGTGAGCGGGCGAAGCTGGTGCTGGCACACACGGACGCCGAGCCACAGAGAGAACATTCTTTTTTCTTTTTTCAGTTTTTGGACGGCAGCCTAAAAATGTGCCTGTCGCAGATGTTTCAACAGAAGGTGTTTGCATGCTGTTCGTTAATACACTGCCATACGGGACACAGTATGACCACCACAATAACCAGTAAGTAACACTCTCTGTGTGTGGAGCGCAGAGCCAAATTTCCCTTCTGTTTTTGGGAGAACCTATACCCTGTGGATTGAGACATACCTTGGTGCTGCCGTATTGCCTGTGACTGATACCGCCACTTAGATGGCAGAGTTTTGGAGGACGGGGGGAGCAGAGCATTGTGGATCACCTGCAATTTGGAACAATGGCCGGCAATAGATATTCTCTTCTCTGAGGGAAACGTGCACTTTGCCTACACCAGCCCTGTCTTGCAGGAACCTCTTAGAATGAAAAAAGATGTAACCCTTCTGAATGAAATGACTATATTCTTTATTTTCACCCAGAAAGGCCTGTGGTCATTTGGGTTTGTTACTTATGTTGTTGGTTGTTGCTGAAGTTTTAGATTTTGTTGTTTTTATGTTGAATGATTTACACCAGACAGTGGGTCTGTTTGGTTGTTGATTCTCAGCACGTTGCCGCTAGACACCACTTCTGTTCATGGGCTCCAAGCTCAGGAACATCACATGTCTGCAGGCTGGATATTTCTCCCAAACCTCCATATGACAACAATGGCAGCAAACAAGTCCAGATTGCTGTTACTTTGAAACTGTGAATATTCCTCCGAAAGAAATGTTTCTCAGTGGCGTGTTTCCTGCCCATGGCCCCTGCCTTGTCCTGGCCTGCCGCCCACATCCGTGCGGCTTCCGTCCCTCCGCTAAGGGGCCCAGCAGTCCTGCTTCCCCTCACCGACAGCACACGCCAGCCTGGCCTTGTCTCTGCCTCACCGCGGCTCCACAGCGGCGGGAGACTTAGGAGGAGCAGGGCGGCCGAGGCAGGGGCAGCCGCACGAACAGCATCGCCGCAAATGCTCAGGAAGAGGCGAGACGAGGCGAGACGGGGGCGAGACGGGGGCGAGACGGGGGGAGTGAGACAGGGGCGAGACGGGGTGAGACGGGGAGATTCGGAGCGATCCCCTCTTCCAGCCCCCCCCCCCCACCGCTCCTGAGACGCGGCCTCCAGCATGTGACCCGGTCTCCACTGCGACGGCTCCTGTCTTTCTTCTGAGAGTGTGGCTCTCAGTTCCGAGAGCAGATGTACTCTTTGTGTAACCGAGACCGTCCCAGGATTCTTGGATGAGTGTCAAGAAGGCTTAGCGACATACACTGGTACGAATGTGTGGAGAAAACATTTGGCGCCGAGCTCTGAGCACTGCTCTGCTCATCAGCTGATAATCACTACAATGCTCTTTTTTTTTTTTTTGCATATCCTTTGAAAATTTGATTTTTTTCTTTCATCACAGTCACATTGAATGAAGATCAATACAGCTCTGCATAGCAGGACAGCAGGACAGCAGGAATATTTAAATGCACAGTGTACATAGAATTTTCACACGCCTTGTTGATTAGGTCGAAGAATTTATGGTAAATATATCTTGGTTTTATGTCATTTATGAAGAAGCATCAAAATATTGTATAACTTGCACTGCCGATCTAAGGTGGACTATACTGTGTATTTTACACTTGAATAAAAATGTCCTCAAAATTTGATATATTGCATATTTGTTTCTCGGTGTCTCTCATTGACTTGCAAATGCAAAGGAGGGAAAAAATAATCAGTTATTAAAATTCAGGTAATGTATTCCTGTTTCTGAATTCTATTTGAGAAACGTTATTAATTTCATATATCAAGTTTGGAGCGGCCATCTGTTCGCTCCACGCCACTGCACCTCCCTCCATCTGCCTGGCTTTAGAGAGAGAGAGAGAGACAGAGAGAGAGAGAGAGAGAGAGACAGAGAGAGAGACAGGGAGAGAGACTGGAGCCGTGGGCTCAGAAAGCATGGGGAAGTTTCACTGTGACTTTTTGATTTGTCATTCATCAGCGACTCCGCAGTGCTGCCCCCCCCCCCCCCCCCCCACAGGAACGCGGCTCTCTCCTGCACAAGGTGCTGCTTAGGTTCAGTAAGCACCTCGGCTGCTGCCCCTGGTCCTGCTGCTGTCTAAGCTCCTGCCCCCTCCCCAACCCCTTCCTCCTCTCTTTCTCCCTTTGTTCCCCCCCCCCCCTGGTCGTCCTCTTCTCCTCCTGCCCCATTTCCTAGGAACCCCACCCCACTCCCCCCCCCCCATCCACCCCGAATGTAACTGGAGGAAGCAGATTGCAAAGTCGGCACAGTGAGATGTATCCCTGCCACAGTTAATTTAGCATCTGTGCCTCCATGAATATGAATACATTTACAAGTCCTGGATATAATTAGGTACTGCAGTGTAGAGATGGGCCCACAGCTCCAGGTGGGAAGGAGGATGAGGAGAAATGATGAGGATGAGGAAGAGGAGGATGAACAGGTTGCGTTCCTTGGCCTTTCCACACAGCACAAGCAGCAGTTTCTCTGCAAACAGCTCCCATAAATCAGGACATGAGCGAGAGGCAAACGACGAGAGAAAGAAAAGCAATAAAACGACCAACGCGACCTCGTTTGATGGAATATTTGTATTTATACAACACGTGGATAGTATTTCCAGTCGAGTGTGCAATGTGCAAGTTAAGGTGTTTACATGAGCGCGTGTGTATTCTGAGTTTGTGTGTACCTGTGTGTTTGGGGGGGTATTGTATATTTCCATGGGCTGTTGTGTGTGTGTGTGTGTGTGTGTGCGTGTTTGTGAGCCAGATAGGCATAGCGTACCAGCGCTCTGTGCATGCCCTGTGTGTTCGGCTGTGTTTTGGTGTGTACATATGTTTCTGTTCCCTGTTAATAACACAGCACGGGGTTTGGACTTGCTTCACTGGCAGGGCAGACGTAACATGATCGGCAGTGTGTGAGTCAATAAGTCATTCCTGATGCGTAATGGTTTATTTACTGAGGCGCTCTGCCATTAAGGCACAGGGGAGGCGTGCACTCCAGTGTGGGTAATGTAGTGTAGTTCGGCCATATGCCGCTGGATTACAGCTTCTGCGCCAGTGTGCGCTGTAGTCAATCCATAATGAAATCATTATGTGGGCTGGAAACAAAAGGATGAGATATGTAGGACTTTAAAACACTTCTCTGCTGCCGATGACATGCTGAGAATTTTCTTATATTGACTAGCACGTAGGTTTATAGACTGCACAGTAATCACCGCACCGATGTCTATAATACAGCCACACTGCATCGAGAGCAACCAAGTAAACTTGGTGTTTACCTCATTCATATTCATTTGAAATGCTCCCCACAAAATTCAGCATTGGTGGGTGAAATTGACCTTCAGTGGGGGAAAGACAGTTTAAGGTTAAAGTTAGATATTATGAACAGACAGTGCAAGGTTTCTCAGCAGGGGGAGATGGGAGATAATTGATTTTGGATGCAGTCATGCAGCGGGACACCCTGATAAGAAAGTTTTAGATCTGGATTATGTCAGAGCTCTGCATATAAATTACATCAGTGTAATGAAATAAAAGCATTAAAAGGAGAGGAGATGTAATTAAAGATGCCCCCCAAAGACTCTGCCACATTCCACTCAGTGGGGCTTGGATACCTCAGGTGGCAGAATGCTTTAATTTGACTCTAAGTACTCAAATGCATCTTTGATTTCACCCTTTGTTTGTTGTAACATGTGGCTTATACATCATGTACACCATACGTGGATATGGGCGTATTTTTAGACCTATAGTTCTATAAGTGGGAACATTTTTGCTCTGTTTTGTTCTATCTTGGCGAGATATTTTTCATAAACCTCTGACTGAGTTGAGAATCACACAGAGAGGTGCATGTTATAAAGGCTGGTGATGACAGTTGGTCCACCAAAAATGTATAAAACTTGTAACCTATGAAGCTCTGACGCATTCCAGTTATAGGAGAATGTCCTTGATTAGATTAAAGGAACGAAACACTACATTGCCTGTGCGAGACCATCTACAGCTTCAGTATCATGTCAGGAGCCTCAGTATCATGAAAGAGCAACAGCACACCAATCTGTTCAGATGTTGTTGACTCTTTTATCCGTAAAAATCATTCTTTCTCTCTCTCTCACTCTCTCTTTCTCCCTCTCTCTCTCTTTCTCTCTCTCTTTCTCCCTTTCTCCCTCTCTCTCTCTCTTTGCCTCTCTCTCTCTTTCTCTCTCTCTCTTCCTCTCTCTCTTTCTTCCTCTCTTTCTCCCTCTCTCTCTCTTTCTCTCTCTTTCTCCCTCTCTCTCTCTCTCTCTCTCTCTCTCTCTCTCTCTCTCTCTCTCTCTCTCTCTCTCTCTCTGGCTGTGTGTAGTGGCCAGAGGGTAAATTCAGAAGTCTTCCCTTAACAGGAACGAGTGCCCAGTCAGGGACTTTCATACACTTTGGTGAGCAGATGGTGCCAGTCCAACAGGTGCGCGCAGGCCGGAGAGCCAAGCGAAGAAGCGTCCCCCTGTCTCTCCTCCCCTCGTGTCCTCGTCCTCCACTTTCTGGGTCCAGATGGAGCCCCTGCAGGGAGGCAGCCGGGGGAGCAGAGCACGCGAGAGCACGCGAGAGTTTCCTGGCTGCGGCGAGGACAGCCAGTCGCCTGGAAACAGGCGAGAGCGCGTAGAGTCCAGCCACTGTGAGGGACGCTTTGATCATCAGTGACCGTCGTCCTCCCTCTGTCACGTCCTCTTCACCTCTGGCTAAATGACAGAACAAACCATAGCAAAGGCTTGGAGGTCGACACAGGACCAGCGTGCGGCAGTAAACACGTGCGTGTAGCTAGAGAGGCTCAAATTCTCCTCTGCTTCGGTAGGAGAAGTCAACTCCATCCAATTTACTATGTCCTTCACCTACTGAACATTTTGTATAAACTCTTCATTTAAATTCTTAATTTTGGATCTGTCTAACATTTTCACCTTTATTCTCAAATAACTTGGTGACATTTGTGCAATGAGTCTTTGAGAAGTCTCTCTAAGAGAAGTCCAGGTCTGGGAGTGATATCTCAGAAGAAGCTGAGGGTCGTAGGGTTAAATATGGAATCTAGAGGTGACAGAAGGAGGAGACAGAGAGAACCCTGGGAAGTCATCTTGCTGTAGAGACTCCCCTATTTCCACATAACAAATTGATGTTCTGAAATGATATGCTACTTTATATATATATGAACTATTTTGAATCGAAGTAGCTCACATACAGAAATAAAACCCCTATCAACTTGACTCGAACTGACTGGAAAGTCCTTATTCTTAGAAGAAAAGGGCACTGTGGTCAAAACGTGAATTTGACCAAGTGTGTTTTCGGCAGGCTGGATATTTGTTATGGCAGGTTGTTTGTGTTCCAAACGCGTCCTGTTCGAGGCGCGGCTGCTCGCCCTGGGAGGGTGGAAAAGTGGCTCCTGCCCAGGCACATTGATGTGACCTCTAGAAAGTTTCTCCTTTGTCCCGCGCGTCGGTGGCGTGCCAAGGCTGCAGTCTGTGCCCCGTGAGCTGGTGCTGCCAACAGGCCGGAGATTGGGAAGGGCGGCGTAGGCCATCTGGGATATCTCCAGGAGCCGCGCTCCGCCACGCGCTCATCACCACGTTTGCATTTGCACCATAATCACGAACAGACGTTCACTTCCTCCTCCGCTGCCCTCCTCCTGCAACTCTTCTTCTTTTGCTTTTGGCTCGGTGCACGACCTTTGACCTTTACCTCCTACAAAGAGAAAAGCTGACCCGATTGAAAGGTGAGAAGCAAGGGCTTTTTTTTTTATTTTTTATATGTTAATGCATTTAATAATTTAATGCATAATCAAATATGCTATTCAGTTTGACCTGTAAGCTCTGCCTACTATGTAATACTCATGCAAATGTTTAACACATAGCTCTCTTTTTAGGTGCTGGCACTTGTCAATTATGCAGTATTCATGTAAGAGCTGTTGAATTATTCTGTTTCACAAGTGAAAGGAAAAGAACATATCTCAAATAAAGTGTCTTTCAGAATGGCCCAACTACATATAACCCATTCCACTTACAGTAAGTGGTATGCATTATGGTATTAAAGGCTATTACCATCTACACTCACAAGGACATCAACATGAATTGATGATGAGTAAGAAAAAATTGTTTCAGAATACTATACCCTGGGAAGCATTTACCTAGAGACAAAGCGTTTCTGATCCTGTCTCCCTGTTCCTGTTTCCTGGGTTACCATTTAAAACATCTTCTTTATGATTCTTAAGTTAATGCTGGATGAAAGTGATGTTTCACAGCTCAACAGACCCTTTTCACTGGTGTGATGCATATTTTATACCATTGTATGTTCTCTGTGACCCATGGCGATTTCTTGCCCTGTGAAAACCCTCTGATCGATAAAATCAATTAGCTGGCTGCCACACCACACCCTGCTGCTTCTGTAATCATGTTAAGTCTTTTCTTTTAGTCCTAGTTCAGTCACTCAACCGTTGCCACATGGGGTTTATTGATCCTGCCACTCCTGTGGTCAGTGTTACAGCGTAAGCCCGGTTGGTCTAGCGTGCTCAGTAATCGTAATGGTGCGAGCGGAGTGGCCCGTGAAATGGCCCGTGAAGCTCTGATGGCTCCATCGGACTCCGCGAGCGGCGGGTCCAGAGCTGCGGAGCTTCAACACACTGGAGCTGCAGCCACAAAACCAGGACCAGGACCCTCCACTCACCCCCCCGTCTGGCAAGGGCTCTGCCTCCGATCATCCCCACCCCCAGGGCACAGTCTTCTGCCTCCGATCATCCCCACCCCCAGGGCACAGTCCTCTAACCCCCGATCACCTCCACCCCCAGGGCACAGTCCTCTAACCCCCGATCACCTCCACACCCAGGGCACAGTCCTCTAACCCCCGATCACCTCCACACCCAGGGCACAGTCCTCTAACCCCCGATCACCTCCACACCCAGGGCACAGTCCTCTAACCCCGATCACCTCCACACCCAGGGCACAGTCCTCTAACCCCCGATCACCTCCACACCCAGGGCACAGTCCTCTAACCCCGATCATCCCCACCCCCAGGGCACAGTCCTCTAACCCTCGATCACCTCCACACCCAGGGCCACAGTCCTCTAACCCCCGATCACCTCCACACCCAGGGCCACAGTCCTCTAACCCCCGATCACCTCCACACCCAGGGCACAGTCCTCTAACCCCCGATCACCTCCACACCCAGGGCACAGTCCTCTAACCCCCGATCACCTCCACCCCCAGGGCACAGTCCTCTGCCCCCGATCACCTCCACCCCCAGGGCACAGTCCTCTAACCCCCGATCACCTACACACCCAGGGCACAGTCCTCTGCCCCCGATCACCTCCACACCCAGGGCACAGTCCTCTAACCCCCGATCACCTCCACCCCCAGGGCACAGTCCTCTGCCCCCGATCACCTCCACCCCCAGGGCACAGTCCTCTAACCCCCGATCACCTACACACCCAGGGCACAGTCCTCTGCCCCCGATCACCTCCACCCCCAGGGCACAGTCCTCTGCCCCCGATCACCTCCACCCCCAGGGCACAGTCCTCTAACCCCCGATCACCTCCACACCCAGGGCACAGTCCTCTAACCCCCGATCACCTCCACACCCAGGGCACAGTCCTCTAACCCCCGATCACCTCCACACCCAGGGCACAGTCCTCTAACCCCCGATCACCTCCACCCCCAGGGCACAGTCCTCTAACCCCCGATCACCTCCACCCCCAGGCCACAGACCTCTGCCCCCAACTCCTACACGTGTCCGTCAGGGCTACGCCCACCTGTGCTCTGCGTCGCATTTCCTGTTATCTGTGCATGTCGGTTTCACGGTTGGTGTAATAAGTGCAGTCAACATCGTTATTTGTGTCCACATCAAAACAGATGACGGCGAAAGCGCTTTGTCCGTTCCCTTGTAAGCTGGGTTCATGTTTATGTATACGCTGTATGGATTTGGAGCGCGTGGAAATGTCACAGCCAAGTGCTACATGGTCTATCATACAGTTACTGGAGCTTGTAGCTATTAAAGTGTACAGAGTTGAGTGGAGGCTCTTTGTTGTCTGCTTGTTTGATACTCTGTGAGATGTTTAAGGTTACAGCACTAGGGCCCTTTGTCCTTGTAAGATATATTGATGCATTTCTCAGTTGCTAAGTAACAGCAATAATTATGTCTTTTAAGCAGCCAACCAATTATTCCCCTGTTTTCTGATGGCATGATGGAGAGGCTTGTTTATGAGTGGTGTTACTGCATTTAAAAAATGAATAATAATTAATCATACTGGGAGAATCGAATGCTAAAGTGCCATTTATTTTCATAAACTTTTTATTATGATAGCAAATGCACAATGGTGCTGTCAAGGGCTCTGACAAAGACACGTCAGGCTGTTTTTGTTTAACGGGCAAAACAACTTTAAATTTAAACGTTAACGCTGAAATTAAGCTAGAGAAAAGAAATACTAGTATAATCTAGAACCCTCCTAACGTGTATTCAACTGCTGATCACACAGACCTTCACGTTAGTCACAATGGTATTTAAATGAAATTTAGAATAAAAAGGACTTGGATTTGTGTATTAACAGTATGGATTTGAACAATACTTCTGGGGTCCTGCGTAGTGCTGTAATTCAGTTAGTTAAAGGTTGGTCATCCATCTTTGATGCAGATCAAAACAGTTCTCATTAAAGCGTTTGAGGAATATTAGGAGAACTGCCTCTGCATTTAGCAAGCGCACACTGATGTTTTTTTGATTATTTACCCAACATTCCCGTCCAGTAAGAGGGTCATTCAGTCAGCCAGTGTGCAGGTTTGGCAACTTCTCCACTGTGGAGTCCATTCCATCCATCTGATGATCTGGATCCTGATGGTTCCAACATAATTATTATTCACTCGGTACTTTGGCAATACATGTGTCACACATTAGCCTACATGGCTATATTGTTATAATCATTTAAAGACAGAAGACATGTACTTCATGTAAAAGGGAATGAAAGATTTAAAACAGTCATGCAATCATGTAATATGTTTAAAAGTAAATTGTTTTGCCTAAATCCATTATGTCTGGTTATGGTGTTTGTGTGTGTGTGTGTGTGTGTGTTGTGGGGTTGGGGGGAGGGGGAGCAGGCACCAGGGCGATTAGTCTCTGGTGCATTCCTGTCGGCATGTGCCATTTGACAGATCTGCACCCGTGAGCCACAGGGGAGCATGCACGTAGGAGCGTGCACGTAGGAGTGTGCACGTAGGAGCGTGCACGTAGGAGTGTGCATGTAGGAGCGTGCACGGAGGAGTGTGCACGAAGAAGCGTGCACGGAGGTGCGTGCACGGAGGAGCGTGCACAGAGTAGCGTGTACGTAAGAGCGTGCACGGAGGAGTGTGCACGTAAGAGCGTGCCACAGATGGCGTAATTAGAGGGAGCTGAGCCAGAGTGTGAAATTTATCTTTGATCAGCACCTTCTTGCCAGATTGTCATCTGTGTTAATATGATGCTAGCAAAGTGGAGCAGCGCAGAAGTGGCTGGTCTGGTCCAGGAGCGACTCCATGCTTGGTCCTTTGTTAAGTGCAACGTGTGCTCGTGGCGTGGAGCTCAAAGGGCCAGGCGCAGGGTTTAATACTGCCCCTTGTGGCCCCCGCGCGTTGCAGTGGGAATGCTGAGGAAACACTGCTAAGGTATGTGTCGTTTAGCCAGACAGAAAATGAATGAATAAACATGAGTGTTCTCTCTGCGGGTTTCGCTCGCAGTGTAAGTGTCTCCAGCCTGCGGCAAATGTACTTACACTGTTGGATATTAAACAGAATATGGAGATAGCCCTATAGCCGGCTGTAATAATAGTAATAAACCAGCCTAACGCTCAATGTGAGGGTCTGTCCTGAAGATGACATGGATGTCCTGCACAAAAGCAGCTCAGGAATGTCATGGCTCGGTGTTGGCAGGGTCCCTGCTGCAGTGTGCGGTGGCTGAGAGAGGCTGGGGAGGTTTGGAGGGTTTGGTGGCACAGTGCCCTCCTACTGCCCCAGCTGGGCTGTCCTGTGCACTTGGGGGGGGGGGGTATCTGCTCTGGCCTCCTGTCACAGATGAAGTCCACATGCAGCTTTCAGGGAATGAGCCATTAAGCTTAATGGCATGTAGGTGTAATGGAATGTGCCTGGAACATCTGTGCAGTGAGAGAGGCAATGAGAGAGAGAGAGACAGAGAGAGAGACAGAGAGAGAGAGAGAGATGTTAATAGATTTGCAGTTGCACTGCAGGGAGAACAAAGGATTTTTCCCTCTTCTGTTTTATTGCTCTAAGGTCCATCTGCACAGTTTATATGTGTGTGTGTGTGTGTGTGTGTGTGTGTGAGTGACATCACTGAATGGTTGGCTTGGGCATTACAAATCCTTTCACAGGGACACTGTAGATTTTGTAACTCACTCTGCTGAGTGTTCTGGTTGTTCATTTGCATCTCCACTAACTCACTAACTCTGTGTCTTTAACAGTGTGGAGCTGCTACATGGGCACTAAATGAGCTGATACTGGGCTGGAGTGACAACCTGTTTAACTTCTCTTATTGGCCATGAATAAGTGACAAGGTTCTGCCTGCTTGTGTGTGGTTAAGTGTATTTAAGTGTGTGTGTGTGTGTGTGTCTGTGCATGTGTGTGTGTGTGTGTGTGTGTGTGTGTGTGTTTGTGCATGCTCGTGTGTGCTTGTGTGTGTGTGTGTGTGTGTGCACGTGTGTGTGTGTGTGCACGTATGTGTGTGTGCGTGCATGTGTATGTGTGTGCACACGTGTGTGTGTGTGTGCATGTGTATGCGTGTGCACGCATGTGTGTGTGTGTCTGTGTGTGTGCACACGTATGTGTGTGTGTGTGTGTGTGTGCACGCATGTGTGTGTGTGTGTGTGTCTGTGTGTGTGCATGTGTATGCGTGTACAAGCATGTGTGTGTGTGTGTGTGTGTGTGTGTGTGTGCATGACCCCACTCATCATTTAGATCCTGGTCCTAAGCCAAAACTCCACCTCAGATGTGGCTCATAATAAGTAATAACGTGATATTTGCTTTCATGCTTTAAGCGGGTGGACTGTTTGGACCTCCCATTTAGACACAACAGGAGTTTGGCACTGATCGTGCACAGGTGCAGAGAGGCAGAGAGGGAGAGAAAATCCCTGCTGCAACATCTGTGTCAGTGGCTGGTTCTGCCTCCCCCGAACCAGCGAGAAGGTGCTTAAAATAGCAGCGTGGCTTTGGTGCCTGGCCAGGCATGCATGCCCCAATCAGGGAGATGTCACAGGAAAGAGCAGAGCATTTTTCTTTCTGTCTCTCCCTCTCTCTCCCTCTCTCTCCCTCTCTCTCTCTCCCTCTCTCTCTCTCTCTCCCTCTCTCTCTCCCTCTCTCTCCCTCCCTCTCTCTCCCTACCTCTCCCTCTCTCTCTCTCCCTCTCTCTCTCTCTCTCTCTCTCTCTCTCTCTCTCTCTCTCTCTCTCTCTCCCTCTCTCTCTCCCTCTCTCCCTCCCTCTCTCCCTCTCTCTCTCTCTCTCTCTCTCTCCCTCCCTCTCTCTCTCTGCAGTGGTGGTCAGCATTCACCCAGGCTCTTCTCTCTGCCAAAGGGACCACGTGCAGTGCAGCTGGTGTGTGTGTGTGTGTGTGTGTGTGAGAGCGGCGTGTGCAGCTGGTGTGTGTGTGCGTGTGTGTGTGTGAGAGGGGCGTGTGCAGCTGGTGTGCGTGTGTGTGTGTGTGAGAAGCGTGTGCAGCTGGGTTGCGTGTACAGGGCAGCAAGGCCAGCCGTAGTGTGCACATGCATGACATTCCGTTTGCATTGCACAGGAGCGTGTTGTGCACGAGGCTGGACACACACGTTTCTGGCTGTTTTTGAATACCAAAACAAGGCAAATTAACTGCTTCTCCTTGGCAAACAATTATCAGTTCATCTTTAATGCTTTAGATGTAGACACATTTCACATTGCATTTAGTAGTTGATTCAGAACTATTCAGTATTTTCTATTCATTTTTTTTTATTAATTAAAGTACAAGGTTAGCTGTAGCATATAGTGGTCAAACATATTTTAACATTTACCTTAATAATGTACGTAGCTCTTGAATTGGATGCTGTATGCAGGTGAATGTGTAGGTTCACAGCTTTCATGTACAGGATCCCTATATGTCAGGATCTTTCTCCTCCCTCCGTCAGGAACGCTGTGCACTGAGGATGCTTAAGGGATTTCTGGAGATGTCGGTCATGTTGTTTATTTAATACAGCTGATATGTAGCCAAAGAGAGTATAAACCCCAGACAGCAGCGCAAACAATTAGAGTGCATGTTGTAAATGTCATCAGATGTCTGCTCCTTTTCTGAGTGCTTATTATTCTCCAGCTTGCCCACTAAGTGGCTGTTACTCTAAAACGTTTTTTATTCAGAACTTGAGTCCGGCTCCAACTGTAATGCATAACCGTGGAAAGCGGAGATGCCAGTGTGGTGAAGGGTAAAGCCCTCTCACTCCAAGCGCAAAGGCACAATTTTGAACAGAAAATTGCGGCCTGTCAGGTAAGTGCGCTGCCACACAGTTGTGTTTTGCTTTCCGAGGCTGTTGCATTCGAGCTCTTGCAGTGTTACAGGTGAAAAAAACACGGAACTGAAGCGTATCCAGGACCGGCTCCTCTCTGTCTACCACATCACACAGCGTTTAGCTCAGGTTAAAAAACTCTGCATATCCTTAGGCCTGTGGCAAATCAAGTAGACTGAGGTCCCTGCTCAGGGGTCTTTGAATAATGTGTTAATGTGCAATTATTAAACAAAGAAAGCATCAGAAACAGACTTCTTCATGTTTGTAATGGAAGCCTTTGTTACAGACAGAGTCGGGCTGTGCAGCACATGTGAGTTTCTATGCACATGGTTTGATGGGCGAATACAGATGTTCGTGCTCATCTTCCGTCATAACGCATTGATTCTTATTAAGCTCAGGTTAGGCAAACAGCATCAACTCGCTGTGTCTGTGATGGTATGGAGTAGACAGTACCTGTTGAACCATGACAAGATCAGCCTATATACCACAGGAAAGGGGCTTGTGTAAAATGATAGGGTTGTGTAGTCATAAGAACAAAAGTTGTTCCAGGTTGAGGGTTGTGCAATCATTTGTGATTCTAAACAAAATTGTGTCAATGTATTTTTTCTTGGGTTAACACTAAAATCTGATAAAATCTAGAATCATTTATCACCATATGAAGCAGGCAGCGTGTTGGAAGTCTAGCACAGACATTCTTTCAGTTTTTCTTTTTTCTTCCCAGCTTTTCTTTGACATTGATTAGTCCTTGTGAAGTAGCCGCCCGCCCCTGACGATGCCTATTATGGGCTGTGTGAACGGCAGCACATGCTCTGCTGATGAGACCCTGTCACACCATCGCGCGAGCAGCGCCGTCGGCATTGTGGGTCGGATCAGGAGCCTGTGTGGATGTGATGTGCCTGCCACTGGAATCGTAATGCATGGATGCAGCCGCCCGAGGTTGGAGTGCAGTGCGTCTCTGCGGAGCTGCCTGGTTAGAGGTGGATGATCAAAGCACAGAGTTCCTTCGAGGGCAGAGAAACGTGTTCTAATCCTCATTACTCTCTTCTCTTTCTTTCTTTCTTTCTTTCTTTCTTTCTTTCTTTCTCTCTGTCTCCGTCTCCCTCTCAGACCCCCCCCCCCCCCTACCTCCCCTGGCAGACTGACTGGAATCTCTAACCAGCACTCCTGCAGATGAAAGCGTGTCTCTGATCTGAGATCAGTTCTTAAGTGGGAGTAATACTGCGTGACCTGGCCTGACCTGCAGATGGAGGCGTGGGCCAGAACCCCGTTCAGCCACGTACTGCCTGACAGGCGGCCGGCCGGCCTTCACCACGGCGGTGGTGCGTTCGACCAGCTGCTGCCAGGTGGACCTGGCCGTGTTTTAGCGTTGGTGCGTGTCCTCCCCTCGAGCTCCCAGGTGACACGTCTGACCTTTCATCTCTGTGCCTCACCTCTCTGATTCTCTGCTGCTCCACTCCAGCCTCCATGATGCCATTAACTTGTCCATTCGCACAGGAACCATTGTAATTTACTCTCTATTATTAAAATCTGGTGCCAAGCAATAGGGAAAAGAGCTCTGCTTCCAGTAAGCCAATAGGAAGCCTTCCTGGATGCCCCTCCCCCACTCCTCAAGGCAGACATGTTTTTAGGAAAATGCTCTCTAATGGCAGCCAGGCTTGAGTGGATAATTGTGAGTGTGGAGAAGAAATATGTGGCTAAGTTATAAAAGTATAAAGATGAAGCTGTAGAGGGCAATCACTTAACATCACTGCTATACTGTACAAAGAGGACATAATAACGTACCCCTAAATCGAGTTACTGGAAATTCATGAAGGTCAAATGTCACGGTGCACTTCAAGCAATAGTTTGTTTACCGTTGAACACTGTCTGTGCTTAGGAAGAAACATTAGGACGAAATGAACAAAAATTAAACAGTCCCATTGATTCCATCATGTGTGAAGTCACCAGTAAAAAGCCAATATATGATCAGTAGCCTAAAGTTAGGGAGCTAGTAAAACAGAAGAAACACAGATTGAGCTGAGTGCTACACAGAGCTCTGTCTGTTGTTTATCATATATTAAAGAACTCGTTTGTTTGTAACCTATCCTGAGAGCTGAGATTCCATTAACATAAATATGTTAAGTGTTCTTAAAACAATCACTACCACATTAACAAATGGATTTTCCCTTTTCCGTGATCTTAAGATGCAGCACATCGTATGAGTCTGGTGTCTGTAGACTCTTTCCTGTGGGTCCTCTGCTGTATCTGATATGCAAGGATGGCATAAATATGAGTTTTAAAATACATCTAAAACATTCCAATTTTACACAAGATATAGCAGATTCTCTGAAACAGAAATTTGGATACACATTTACATACAACAGATACATTACATATATGGAGATATACTGGAGAATATTTCAACAATAATAATGATCCACAGTTCGGAAATTCTGTTGAGACATCAATATGAGGAAATGTTGTACATTTTCAGCTGTGAGCCCAGACTAACTACACGTCCATCCAGGATCACAGTCACGTTCTTTCCAGTGTCAATTAGCTTCTAACACTATCAGCTTGCTTAAAACTCAAGGCTTGCAAAATACAACATGGTCTGAAGTCAGATGCTGGGACATTTTGAAACATTATTAAGTGTCTTAATAGTGTTACAGAAAAGAAAAACTCAAATCATTTTAAAGCTATGAAGGCAGTTGTACTTCTCTCTGTCCACTGTATGAAAATTACGTCCTAACGTCTCACGTATGTTTTTACTTATCTACTTGATTCTGAATAAAACTGATCATTAACTGTAAATGTCAGTTTGCTAGGTGAAGCAAATTCATACTGATTTTATCTTTAGAATCCACACAAACAACAACAAAATTTGCGTCCTGGGAAAGTAAAAACCACCACAAAATCCGAACACCAGGACTCTGAACTATACTTTTATGCTGAAAAGCAAAATGAATATTCAAATTACACTTCAGTTTCCTTAATGGCTGGGCATCTGCTCATCATCCTTTGCATAGACACATTTAACGCATGTCACAGTGTGCGTTATCCAAATAGGAATTAGCAACTGTAATAAATCAGAATAAGTAAAATCAGATTAGTTGTAACTATAACTCCTTTTGTTATGTATATCTCTAAGCTCCCATCTGTGGGTAATCTAACATCTCTTTGCCATGCACATCTGGTAGAGCAAGAGGGAGACCAAATGTTGGAAAGAGAAACATTTTACGTTGTTCCTTTAGCAATCCTAATAAAAACCACATTCGACTATGTGCAAGCCAGCCAGGAATGGAGGAAACTCTTCACGTTATTTATTTGTTTTCCAAAGGAAACCAGCACTCACCACTATTAAGAATGAGTCAGAAGGTCTGTTTATTTGTAACGGGATACTTGCTCTACACTGTTTTACATATGGCCACAATTATATCACTCTCCTCTCCCGTCCCTCACAGCTCAGCTGGGAGCTGCATTATTGGAGTGTGTTATTGGAGTTTCACAGCACACAGCTCAGAGACTCACACACACAGCCCCCCCCGCCTGCCCATTTAGGAATGAGGAATTGAGAACAAATACTTGCAGGCTAATCATTTGTGAGTGAGGCACAACCTGTTTCTATCGCTCTTTTGGGACAGGGGGAGGGTGGGGCGGGGGGCGGGGCGGGGGGCGGGGTCGAGCTGGTGGAGTGGGTTAACTTGGTCCGTGTGTTTTCCAGATTGCGACAGAGAGAGAGAATAAAGACGAACGAAACATGGCTCCGAGCTGAGATCCAGATCTGGGCTGAAGACGGTCATTTCTGCTCACCTCCCCCAGCTGCTGCAGCCGACTCTGCGCTTGGACCCCATCTGAGGAAAAACATCTTGATCCGTTTTATCCTCCTGTTATTCATGGACCTTTGCAGCCTCTCCCTCCTCTCTGGCTCTCACTGGGGAAGAACACAAATAAGGGCTTGCTGGCATCAGGCCTGACTGTGCAGCGGAGGGCTTCATGTTAAAACACACTGTCATAGCCTTCTACGCAGCGCACGACTCCTTCAGAGTAATTGCTGCACTATTAGTTTCTGCCCATTGCGTCTGACAGATATGAATTGGTTCGTGCCATGCAGCCTGCTGATTAATGACATCCAAAATGGGGCTTTAATTGTTGGGGACGGGAGCGGTGAGAAAGTGACGAGTGATGTGCCCATCTGCACACCTGTGATTAGGCTGTGTGAGGTGCTCTTGTCTCTGCCCTCCACTCAGCCACAGGCGTCTGACCCCCCGGGGGGTGGTACCGCACGGCTCCGCCCCCGGGGAGGGGCGGCCCCGTCTCCGGCGGCACCACGGACCCGCCGGGCCGGGAGGACGGAAGAGCGGGACTAACGCGGCACGTGCCGTCTCTGGCGCACGCCGGCCATGCGCGGAGAGAGTCGGGGATCGTATTAACGTGCGCGCTCACGCACACTAGTAATTAACCTGCCGCTTGGAGCATCTGGCAGCTCCAGCGCCCGCGCCACTGTGAGCCTGGGTGGCACGGCGGCGACGCTAAATCAGCCCAGGCTAATTGCCACACAGCCCTACGCGTTCTGATCCGGAGAGGTTCCGCCTCACTTCTGCCCCGTGTCCGCGGCTCGACCCCTTGCATATCTTTACTTAACAACTAAACCGGCAAACTGTGCGAAGGCCCAGAAATGACTGACATGTGGAAGAATTAAGGCACTCCAATCAAAAATGATAAAACCATATGGGCCATTATATACAGTAACTTTAAAACAAGGGTGACTTCCCCCATAGGCGCATGAGTAACCCTAGCGCTGCACAGGTGTTAGCGGCACCAGTATGGAGGCTAATAGAGTCCATTGTCCCCATGATTCTGTCTTAGTTTCTTGGCAGGTTGCGCTTATCCCTGTGATCAATTGTACTTCCTCAATCCGTAATGCACTCAGAGCCAGGAATGGTTTTGTCATCAATAACACTGAAGCCAGAACCCTACTGTGAGCTCCGCTCTGAGAGCACACTTACGTTTCAATGAAGAAATGCTATTTACCCGAACCATAAAAGGCATGCGAGTGGCCCGACTAAAGAAGTGATTGCAAGTGATTTCTACAAAATCGTTGCCAATGATTTCTGTAGCCTTGGCATCTGGTTCTCTCGACTGTGTTTTTGGAGTCATATTCACTACCGTGACAACCACAATGGCTCCATTGATCAAACGTAGCGGTGCAGGTGCATGTCATAATGTAAAATGACATTTTGCAACAGAACTTTAATGGAACATATTGTGCATTGAAAACAATTCTTGGCTCACACACCGACTGATTTGATTGGAAGGTGGTATCTGTGATCCCAGGAACACCATGTGATCTTAGGGTGCGATCAAAGCAAGTACAGCAGGAGACTTTACAGTGCTCGTAAAAACCCATATCTAATTAAAGCAGTGTGAATATGCATACACTGCGCTTATAGAGAGCATGCAGCGTGGCAGTGAATGACGTCAAGCTCTCCTGTTAGCTTCCCACCATCAATCTCTCTGCTGCTTGGCTCGGAGCTTCCTGCGAGAGTCGCCATGCGCTGAAAACGTTTGCGTTTTAGCCTTATTACTGAGAGCCCCTCGTTAACCGTTAGCCCAGGTTGGACGGTAGGGGGGTGGAGGAAAGGAAAGGGTGGAGGAGGAGAAGGTGGAGGAGACGAAGACATTTGGAGGAGGCTGACCCAAGCTGCTTCGCGTGGAGGGAACTCCCAGGGGGCTGTGCGGAAGGCGCCACCACCCTACCTCACACACTTAACCTGGTCTGGCAAGCGATGAGACACAATGCTGCTCTTTATTATTCGATGAACTGACTGGTGGGGCTGTTTAGCAGTGAGAAGAAAAGGGTAATCAAGGAGAAAGGTCACCGCCGTGGAAAGAGCATCCACCCATGTTGGAGTTCTTCTGGGAGAAACGAATAAATGACTATAATACGTACTCGTTTTGAAGAATTTCTGAAAGGTATTGCCTAAAAAAATAGAGAAAGCACAAGGAAAAATTCTGTTCAAGTAGTCAGTGAGTCACAGACCTGAAGCTTTGAAGTCATCGGGCCATTTTTTGTTTGGCCCTAATTTATAGTCTGCAGTGCCGGCTGCACACATTTCTGATGCCTCATTTGCCAATTATCATTACCCAGAACAGAAAGGGACAGACGTGGATGTTACAAGGTGTGGATGAAGACCAGCCTGCCTGTCCACACCACAGGACGTGTTAGCAGATTTAATGTTGCGCAATGCTGTATGTTCCCATTATAATGACTGACGAATATAAACTGCACATCTATGTGTTTACTCCTGTTCATTTAATGTTACTCCTAAATGCATTTAATGTGCGCGGCCATATTTTGAAATTATTATACACAGACTGTTGACAAAGGTGCCGAGGTGTATGATTGACATGGCTTGCTCAATCATGAGGAGGTCTTCATCAGTAACCTATAATACCCATAGTACCTATTATCTATGAACTATGAATACATCACAGGGTCAAAATAAAGCACCAACAGAATCATAGCTACTTATTCTTTGTTCTAATTCAGTACTGTGTTCAAGTTTGAAGTCAACACGCATTTTGCATTATATTCAAACCATATTGATCTAATATGGGCCAAAGGGGTTATATAAGATTTATATATATATATATATATATATATATATATATATATCCTTCTACCCAAAAGCTAATAATTTCCATGTTTCTGCCAGTGTGGCCGGGTTGCCAGCAGAGAGCTTTTTTTGTGTATGACTGCCATAATTAGCGTAGAGGGAAGCGAGTGCGGCTGAAGGGGGCTGTGTGAGTCTCGCTCCATATGGAAGCCATTCTCAGCCCTGCCATGCCTGCATGGCTCAAAGCCGCTTGCGCCCATTTGCAGAAATTTGTCAAAAGTGATATGGGATCCAATCAATTCAAATGCTAACACATGTCCAAGAGGCCCGATCGGTGAACAGCAGGTTGACCGCACGTCCTGGCACGAACGCAGGAGCTGAAATAGCCAGAGCAGGCTGAGAGATCGCTGCTCCAGCTCCCTCCATAATGGGTAGAGAGACCAGGGTCAAGTGTTACTTATGATGCCCACTAGGTCACTGACAATGCCCACTAGGTCAATAACAATACCCACTAGGTCACTGAAAATGCCCACTAGGTCAATAACAATGCCCACTAGGTCACTGACAATGCCCACTAGGTCAATAACAATGCCCACTAGGTCACTGAAAATGCCCACTAGGTCAATAACAATGCCCACTAGGTCACTGAAAATGCCCACTAGGTCAATAACAATGCCCACTAGGTCACTGACAATGCCCACTAGGTCAATAACAATGCCCACTAGGTCACTGAAAATGCCCACTAGGTCAATGACAATGCCCACTAGGTCACTGAAAATGCCCACTAGGTCAATAACAATGCCCACTAGGTCACTGACAATGCCCACTAGGTCAATAACAATGCCCACTAGGTCAATAACAATGCCCACTAGGTCACTGACAATGCCCATTAGGTCAATAACAATGCCCACTAGGTCAATAACAATGGCCACTGGCCCACTAAATAATGCCCACTAGGTCATTGACAATGTCTGCTGTGCCACTGACAGAACCCTGAAGAATCACTGAAGAACTTGGAGCCCTGTGATCATGGATCAGAAGATGTGACAATTACCTTCCAAGAGATGTTCAAAGACAGCTTAGTATTCCAGAGGGTGTGAGAAAGAGTTCATGTCAAGTTTAAGTGTGCTGTAAGTCTGAGGTATGCTGTGGGCCCACCTCGCAAAGATGAATGTATTTTTTGTGAGGACATGAAAACAATTGAGACTAAATGCTGCATAACGTCCTCAGAAATGTCTTTTTTCCCATGCCTGCAATGGGGCTTGCAGAACATTCCACCACGTGTGCTGATGGACGCTGTTGTTATTACATTAGTCAGAGTGAACGCATGTCACCTGAGGGTCGGCGCTTCACTCTCTTGCTCCTTCACTCTCTCCCGTGGAGTGTGTCCATGGAGCGGCTTGAACCTCCCAGCGAGCAGCAGGGGAGCCCCACTGAAGCCTGCAGTCTTTCAGGGAGTGTTTGCATAAACCGGGGGCAAATCATTCCACCAATGGCCAAGCTCTCGAGGTCAGAATGGCTTGGTGGGGAGAGGCGTGGAGCGGCCATCGAAGCAGCTGAGCTTCAGGACATCTGCTGCGTGGGAAGGGGCGGGGCGATGGCGGCTGGAACACGAACTCGGCCAAACGTCCGGCATACACGACGATGCTTGACTCCTTGACCGATAAATCTGGGCAGTGGAGAAGCTGCCAGACAAGTGGCCCAAGCAGAGGATGGGGGCAGGGGGCGGGTCTGAGGGCAAGGGGAGGGGCTGGGAACAGGGGGTGGGTCTGAGGGCAAGGGGAGGGGCTGGGAGCAGGGGGCGGGGCTGGGTGGAGCAGGGTGGAATGAAGAGTAGGCAGCTCTGTTGCAGTTGGTTTTCTTCCTCTTTCAGTGCTAGTGGCCCTCTCTCCCTCCCTCTCGTCCTCTTAGTCCGTCCTTCGTTCTTTTTTCTTCTCTTTCAGCAGTGTGAGGGAAAATGTGAGAAACAGATGTGGAGCCTTCATTGCAGATGTGCATGTTTATAGGCCAAGAAAATGCTGATCTCTCTCTCTCTCTCTCTTTCTCTCTCTCACATTCAGTACATCTGTGGTGCAAGTTCACTATGTCAATAATAGATGTAGGAAATTATAATAACACAGAGATAAGGTTTAATAAAGAGGATCAGTATCCTCTTAAAGCCACAATCTGTTTTTCATTGCCATTTTTATCTGTTTCCAGGAATCCCAAGAATGAGAGACGCCAGCTGATGATAACCTCTTATGATTCGGCAGAGTTAAAGACACACTCTTGTGACTACCACAAACAGTCTTACGGTTTTAAATGCACTCAAATATTAATGCATATCCTTTTGCTTCTATGAGACAGCCAGCTATTGCAGTAATAATCAGTCCAGAAAAATGGGTGGAGAATGGGTGGAGAGGGCTCAGGAGAGATAGAATACTTCAGCAAAAATGCTTGACAAAAAAAACCCCAAAAGCCAAATGCACATTTGCACTTACTGAGATGTGGTAAATGCGAATCGCAGCTCCGCTCGAGAGGACGTGAAAAACAGGCCATTTAATGCAACAAAAATGGCTTTACATGTTCTTGATTTTTCATATATAAAGTGAATAAAACAATATAGACCTTCAATTTCTGTCCCTGTGGAGAGTTTTTTTCTGACAGACACAGAAAAGACAGCGAGACATATAGACAGGGAGAGTGAGACAGTTAGAGAGAAAGAAAGAGAGACAGATAGAGAGATGTTTTTGTTGCATTCATGAGCCTCTGTCCCTGCACTGCCTTCATTATTCCTTCTTGTGTTCTCTCATCCAGTGAATATTGATTGGACCATGTTTGTGATGGAGTGTGCACCTTATGATGACAGGCTGCCTGGTGCCTGGTGTTAGCGTGAGATCTCTCTCTATCTCTCTCTCTCTCTCTCTCTCTCTCTCTCTCTCATTCTCTCTTTCACTCTGCTCTTCTCTATCTCTCTTTTTCTCTATCCCTCTCTTTTTCAGGCCTCTCTATCTCTGTTCATCTCTCTCTCTCTCTCTCTCTGTCTCTCACACTTTCATTCTGTCCCCCCTCTCTCACTCTCTCTCTCTCTCTCTTTCTGTGAAAGACACAGGGATGTTTGAGGCAGATGTCAGCTGCAGTCTCTCCAAGATGGACTTGCTACAGTACAGCCCATCTGAGTCTCCTGGCCCCATTGCACGCTGGGTGGATCTCTCAGGACCAGTAGTACATCCCTTGATTTAGTGTGGGGAGGTTCATGGAACTTATGTTTAATAAGCAGCACACAGAGTTGGGCTTCCCCTTCAGGACTTTAGGAATAATTACCTCATTTCCATCTTAGTCTGATTAGGGATGGGGTAAGGCCTCACATGACTGGGAATAGGGAACTACAGAAAGGTTCCTGTGCTGGAGCGGAGAAGTCCTTTAGGTTATTGGATATTTTATGATTTCTGTTTAAAGGGGAAATTTATGAACAGTTATGTAAATGTGATTAATCAGCTTTCATTCTCCATTTTCATGCAAGTGGTTGCTGGGTATGAGAGTGAAGCTTTGTCAGGCCCTGATTGCTGAGGGTGAGGTTGTATCCGTTCATGATGGAGCAGCTCGTTGTATGGCTGTTTGGCAAGCCTGGAATTGTTGACAGGAATCTTGCAACTCTCCGACTTTACTCAATATTTACTCAATAATTCAGTGTTTAAGTGTGTGTGTGTGTGTGTTAGTGGGGAGGAGGAGGTTTAAATGCACATACACCAGGGGGCTGGACGATAAACACCTCAACTATACTGAGAAACTCCTCAAATTTCTTAGAAGCAGGCATGACTCAACGATCTTGGCCTTTGGCTAGTGTACTACTGCAGACATGTACAGTACCATACTTAGCCATGGATATATTTGGAATACTTTAGACATGCTTTGCTGTTTTCTCCTCATTTTCCCCAACACACATGCAGAGATTTCAAATAAAGAAATCAGAGCAGAAATGAAACTATCCGGTCCTCTCTTTCACAACCAAATGACCACAAATGACTAGACAACAGAAGGAAGGAAAGGTGAAAGAAGAGATGGTGACTTTGTGATGCTTTCACAGGCCACTCTTCCTGCACGATGAGTGACAGAATGCCACACTTAGGCAGCGGGTGAGCTTGGGGCTATGAGGCCAGGTGTTCCTGCAGCTCTGGAGCGCTGTGGGCTACGAGGGGGAACTTACTGCCAGGGAAGTGAGCTCATCGGCAGCAGAGTCCTCACGATTGCAGGGCAATGCACCATTTAAACTGCTCTCAAATGTAGCTGCAGCTACATTAAATATAATATATATATACATTACAAATTTGATTAAACAATGATAAGTTGGATTTCAGTTGTTCGTGTTTTTGTTTGACAGAGGATTTTTATAGTCCAGGGTCCTGCAGAAACACGGTTTCATCTGTAGCAGTCTTGTGAACAAATCCGTCATGCCGAACTCCAGACGAGGTGCAGTGTTCACCAAACGGCTGGATATGCACTGGGCCATATTGCCCCGGTCGTCTTGGTTCCCCTCAGGAGCCAGAGAGATGGTTCCCCTTCTCCATGATGTTCTGGCCCCAGGGCCCTCCGCGGACACCCTGCCTCTTCCTGTTACTCTTGCTGTCTGCGCTTCCCACGCTCCCCTCCCTCTCAGGTGCCAAGATCTTGTCGATCTTCCCCAGTCACCCTGAATCCACTGTGCTCTGTCACTCGCGACCGAGCAGGGAAGCACGGTTTAACGAGGCCTTCTGTGTGGACTGGAGGGTTTGCTTAGACTATTTGTATTGGTGATTCCACTAATGTGATACAGTGAGTGATCAAATAAGTTCTGCATTTGATCAATCTATTTAGAAGTACACAGACCAAATTAAGCATGTTCTAAATGTTTGTAAGGGTTGTTTTTACAACAAAATATACTGTGCCTGTAAAAAATATAACAAAATATACTGTGCCTGTAAAGATCATTTTACAAGAAAATAAATCCATAGCACTTTTCTTCATAGATACTTTAACTTTTTCTGTCAGGACAAAAAAAAGAACAAACATAGATCTTTCACTCACTTTCATAAAAAAGATTCTTAGAATAGTAAGTAGATAAGTGCCTTGAATTGGCATAATTAGTCGAGTTTAAAATGCAGATTTAAATATGCTTATTAATTCCATTCTGCTCATTTCATATGACTGACTGCACTTAATTAAATCAGATTGATTAGACCTTTCCCAGACTTCCCCCACAACCACATAATTATGACAAATAGAGCACTTGCTACAAATGGGAACCTTTGACGACTTCTCTTCCTGTCACCTTTAAAGGTACTGCTATGCTCACACCTCATGTTGCTGTAGTGAAAGAGTGCCAAAGGAAATCTTTAACGCAGTGAAAAGCAAAATGGTGGTTGTCATTTAGACACCTTCTTCAACAGTTCTCACTTATGGTATACTCCGTAATGTATGCTCTAAGGTAGGCTGTATGGATTTCACAGCACTCAGGGCAACAGGTGAGGACCAGACTTACCTTAATAAATAAATAAACAGTTGAAGAGTGTAAAGCAGAAAGAACTGACCAACTGTTTTAGCACAGCGTTCTGCTTCTCAGTGGAGGTTTGGTAATGGCAGGAGGCCAGTTTGGCCTCTTATACATGAATATGTTTTTGCTGTCATTATATTTTTTTTTATTGCTTTTATTTATTTTGACTAACCACTCACATTTGCTTAAACCTATGTTTATATGAAGGTAAATAATTGTTGACACAGTTTCATAGATGTATTGATGGTACACATGGTAGGTTTCGGAATGTATGTTTTGTTTGTAGCTCAATGATGTTACAAGATATTGTTTTTGTGTAATGTTTATATTATTGTTATTACACGTTTTGTGAACAGCAGTCATGTTTGTGCAGTGATTACATTTGATTCGGTGTATATTGAACCAGTCCACAGCCCGTACTGGTCTGTGTTTGAGGGTAAGAGGCCAGGGGAGAATATGCTGAGTGTAATGTGTGGGCAGGGGGCTGTTTTTGCATTTGTTAAAAGAAATGAACTGCCTCTTATTTAATTAATGGAATGTTGTGAGCATTTTGACAGTGGGCTCCTTCTTTATGCATTTTACATCCAGCATGTATAGTTAGCAGTTAAGCTTTTTAAACAAGACTAGGTGGTTTCTCCTCAACCTTCAGCTTGAACATCTAACTTGTATTTGCACGACTGCCGTGCCCAAGGAGACTGCTCTGTCCCAACATGCTGCTCTATATGGACAGACTGCTCTGTCCCAACATGCTGCTCTATATGGACAGACTGCTCTGTCCCAACATGCTGCTCTATATGGACAGACTGCTCTGTCCCAACATTCTGCTCTATATGGACAGACTGCTCTGTCCCAACATGTTGCTCTATACGGACAGACTGCTCTGTCCCAACATGCTGCTCTATATGGACAGACTGCTCTGTCCCAACATGTCGCTCTATACGGACAGACTGCTCTGTCCCAACATGCTGCTCTATATGGACAGACTGCTCTGTCCCAACATGCTGCTCTATACGGAGACTGCTCTGTCCCAACATTCTGCTCTATACGGACAGACTGCTCTGTCCCAACATGCTGCCCTATATGGACAGACTCCTCTGTCCCAATATGCTGCCCTATATGGACAGACTCCTCTGTCCCAATATGCTGCTCTATATGGACAGACTGCTCTGTCCCAATATGCTGCTCTATATGGACAGACTGCTCTGTAGTAAACATGCTGCTCTATATGGACAGACTGCTCTGACCCAACATGCTGCTCTATACTGACAGACCGCTCTGGCCCAACATGCTGCTCTATATGGACAGACTGCTCTGTAGTAAACATGCTGCTCTATACGATCAGACTGCTCTGTCCCAACATGCTGCTCTATACGATCAGACTGCTCTGTCCCAATATGCTGCTCTATATGGACAGACTGCTCTGGCCCAACATGCTGCTCTATATGGACATACTGCTCTGTAGTAAACATGCTGCTCTATATGGACATACTGCTCTGTAGTAAACATGCTGCTCTATATGGACAGACTGCTCTGTCCCTACCAGGAGGGTTGCTCCTCATTTATAAAACAGACATGGCTTTTAGGATCTGGGGCTAAAACCCTTTAAGTGAAAGTTGCTTCATCCTCGTTCTGCTTCGGAACCAACCTGTGATGTTTTGTGAAACGTATTCTTAAGAAAAGCAAGGAGCCCTTTTTATAGCATGGAAGTGAATCATGTACATGTTCAGTCTGTAGTTTTCAGAAAATTGTTCACAAAATCAATAGACATGCTGTAGACTAAACAGAGAAAAGTGTGATTACCTTCATGTGACTAGCAGTGCATACTGCTGCAGAAGCAGACAGAGCTCTTTATGAGACGCTCTATAATGCCTAGATTGTTCCTTGTATCAATATCAGTTCAACATCCTTTAAAACACTTTGAGTTACTGGTGTGTATGAAAGGTGCTATGTAAAAAAACTTGGCCTGGTCTAAAGTTGTGATAATGTACAAATTATCAGTTATTGATAGACCATTTTAAACAATAGCTTACAAAAAGAGATAGGTGTTAGAAATAAAAGAAATAAAAAAGGTGTTTATCCTGGTGTTTATTGTTGATAGGGGTGTTGGTGAAGTGTTTCTAGAGCTTTGATTGGGATTTTGAGTGGAAATGATCTCACTGGTGGGGGGGGCAGGCTTTGTCCAACTGTGTGTACTGTTCATTAACTCTCTCTCTCTCTCTCTCTCTCTCACCCACAACTGACACACTGTTGCCTGTGTGTCAGAGTGGCAGAGGGTTCATCAACACTGTTCTTCAGAGGGTCTCATGCTTATCGCCTCTCTCCACCACACTCACTGCAGAATGTTCAGATCCAGCAGGTGGAGGACAGAGACTATGGTAGCCTGAAAGCTTCCTTCTCGAGTCAGACCTTTGTCCTGAAGTGTTCCCCCGCGCCATACCGGGCTGTAACGTTCAGGGTCAGCCTCTCTTTGGATGGCAACCTACAAAATGGCTCCAGTCAGTGAGACGTGCCTGGTGACATGCGCAGAGCTCATTTTTCACACTTTCTGCCTCTCCCCCCATGTTGATTTGACAATAATTGCATGATCTCTTTGGGCAAAAATGGCTGTTCTCAAAGTGGCATGGGCACTTGGCAGTCATGTTCATTTAATTACTGAGTGCGTTATTACCGTCAAGCACATTCCACCTCTTTCTCACGTAATGGCTTCTCGTGCATTTCCGTGACATTTCCTTTCATAGGCGTCTGCATGTCTAAAAATGCCAGTGCTGGCATTTGATAGCTCGAGTCACTCTGTTCACATCGCAAACCAGGCACGGCTGCGTCGCCATGATAACTCGCGCTAGCGTGACCCGTGTCACGCTCCTCTCCAAACGTTCAGGCGTTCGGAGTTGTCAGTATTTTCCACTTTTTAAGAATACAATCAGTTTGTGAATTGGCACTGTTTTCTCTTTGAAAGCGATGCCCCTCCACAATAGTGACCGTGGGTGATTGTGTATATTAAGTCAGGTGTATAAACTCCCATGGCAACCCGGAGGCAAAGCTATAGGGCTTTTGTGAGCTTTTGTTTATAATTATTGATTCTCCTGAAAGTGTTAATAGACACATCCCTGTAGGTATTGACTTAACCTGTGAGTTTCAAAGCTGACTTCATGTGAAATGCTGTTCCCTCAATGAAAAGACTGAAGTATGTATTGTCATTTTCAATTATATATTTTACGACAGTTCAGATGTGATATGTCGTGTGCTGTGTTCACCTAATTTTATAGAAAAACAGATTTTTATATCTGATTTCATAAAATAGAAATGATTTCCTTATTAGTAGTTTGTTTCTGTGCATATTTCTGGCGTTCTGATGCAGTTTCTCATATAGCTAGCTATCCAGGCACATTTTGATATCTCTTTCATGGAGGACAATAGCCAAAGAGCACATGTCATGGTGTGGGAGACGGCGGAGAGTGTGTGTGTGTGTGTGTGTGTGTGTGTCGTTTGCTCTCTCAGACAGCAGGCATGGACTGAAGAAGATGAAAGACTTGGACAGAGTGATTATGAGACCTGCTTCAGAGAGTCTGTGTTCATAAAGGTTAGTCAGTGATCCGTGACATAAAGAGTACTTTTCCGTGTAGTTAAAGTCTGTCATCGGTTAATGGACGGCAGGGACACACGGAGACGAGCAGCTCAGGAAACCGTCCCCTTCTCTCCGCAAGAGACAAACAAGACTGAACGGGTTTGGTTCAGGTTTACTTGCATGTATGTTTGCCTACGTGAGAGGCCGCTCCCCTGAACGTCCCTCACTCCTTCGCACTACGCAGGGCGCCTACTTACTGTCTGACACGCGAGTCCGTCTTAACCGAGATGCAAGACAGAGCGCTAGCTGGAAGAGGAATGCCCTATTCAACGTCAACAAAAGTTTTAATTCTGCAGTCAAACGTTAGCTGCGGTTACCATAGTTACAGCAACCACTGTCTCTATCATAGATGCAATAAGGCCCTGACAAGGTCACTGACAGACAAACCTCTCACAAAGAGCAGCCATGATTACTCACCAGCGAGTTGTGGAGCCATTATTTATGTTATTTCATTATTTATTTCATTATTTGTTGTTTTTATTTATTTTTTTACAGTGCAATTCATATCTGAGACGGCATGTTTTAAATTGGTTAAAATCAACATATCTATGTTTCAGTCGTCTAATGAGCAGTGCTGGTTTATGTGTAAGTCCTTCTGCACCCCCTGACGTGAGGCAGGAGTGGGGTGGTACGGAGAGGTATGACCGTGACCTTTCCGTGTTGCCACTTTTAGTGGAGTGACCTAACTGTACTCATTAAAGCCCCGTGTAACGGATCATTCCCCACTAATTGTTTTTTCTGACAAATTAGGTCTCAGACTCAAGGCTTCCACAAAGCCTGGAGCAGATTTCTGGCTAATGATAGTTTTTACCTTTCATTGTGTGTGCGTGTGAATGTGTTTATGTGTGTGTCTATGTGTTTATGTGTGTGTGTGTGTGTGTGTCTGCGTGTGCAGATGTGGTCATATATATTATATACGATCACTGCTCAGGAAACTGAAGGTGAGAGTAGCAGACAGGCACAGACCCAGTGAGCATGTGAAAAGTGCTCACAGAATGGCGATGACACATGTTACTATAGCGGAATTACAGTTGTCATTTTATTCTCTCCTCTTGTATGAACAGAATATACTATGGATATTTTAGCTTTGGAGTGCAGATACATTATTTTGTTGCAGTGGTGCAGCTCCTGAGTGTCATTGGTATTCAAGGGAGAAAGCTGCGTATGTTTTTCTATCTTCCACTCCACCTCACCGCCCCCCCACCCCCAATACCCCCCCCCCCACCCCTCTCTCTTTCTGTGCTATGCATTTATTTTCTCTTCCACTCTCCATCCCTCCCTCTCCCTCTCCCTCCCTGCATCCCTCCCTCCTCTCCCCTCCACCTGTTCCATGGTCCAGTGGAGGACTGTGAATGCTATCAGGGGAGTGTGCAGCACAGTGCAGCCTGCCTGGCTCCAGTCCATCACGGGTGCAGTCAGGCTGTGTGCCCAGCCAGCCAGAGCCGCGCGGCGCCGTGCCAGGGGCCCAGCTGTGGCCCCGACTGCCGCGTTACAGCATGACGGATGGCTTCATATCAGGTGTTTAAACTGAGTGGCCGCTCCATCTGCTGAAGGATTCGGGAAGTCTGGAGCTTGATGAATGGTGAGAAGCGACACTGCCAATCAGCCCGACCGTTGGCGCCTTCGTCTCTGTTTTCTCTCTCTCTCTCTCTCCCTCCCTCCCTCTATCTCTCTCCCTCCCTCTATCTCCCTCTCCTCTCTTCTCCTCTCCCCATACCCGTTTCTTCACAGCCAGGGCCTACAGTGAATCTCTTTGCTCCTTGGATTTCTCTTCAGTAACCCCACTCCACTCCTACTGAATGCTGGGAATTTGGTACAAGCATGGGGGTGGGGTGGTGGGGTGGTGGTGGGGGTGGTGGGGATGGGGGGGGTCACACTATAAAAGTCAGATGTGGTTCTGCACATGAGCTTCCTGCTGAACTCTCTTCTCCCCAATGGCTACTGTATCTAACAACCATCACAGGGCAGGAACACGACTTGGCACTGTTTACTACACCCGTACAGAATGGAGTGTTTTTATCAAGAGGGAATAACTGATGTTATTATTGCATTGCAGGTTATCAACGGTACATTATTCTCTTTTTGTTTTTGCTTTGTTTAACATTTTTAAGTTCTGGTTATAATTCATAACTGTTTAAGCCAACAAACACAGGTTAATCTTACATGCAAATAATATTCCTATAATAAATAAATAATTTTTGTCTCATTTGTTTTGACGGAGATTATTTTTATTAGAGGCTTCTCTGATATTTACAAATCATCAAGGCTGAAAGCAAATATTTATTTTTCAACATAAAGCTCTCTAGGTTTAAAGCATATTTGTGTAACCTGTGTTTGTGTGGCAGTCTGACTGTGTGTGTGTGTGTGTATTATAATTTATCTGGCTTCTTAATTTGTCTGCTCTGCAGACAGGCTTCTTCCTTTAATAAACAGAAAAGTCATTGAGTGCCTATTCAGTTGCCACATATCTTGGCAATTTAATTCACTGTCTCTGATCTACATGTTTATATTTCATTGAGCATGATTCACAAAGGTTGCTTGGTGGTGGTGGTGGTGAGTGCATGTGTGCATATGTGTGTGTGTGTGTGTGTGTGTGTGTGTACACACACGAGACTGACAAGCAAGACAGCATTACACTTCATGTGTCTTGTCTGTCAGTTTTTATCGCCATTGAGACTAGGTGTAGGAGGAAGAGGTGAGATGCTTTTCACATGTGCACACTTCAAACAGGCTGTAGTATGCCGAGGGCCCAGAAGACCCTGCAGTACCCCTCAGTTGCCCCCAGCCCCCTGAACTACACCGCTGCCAGAGTAAATCTGCCACTCTAGGCTCATCCACCTCACATCAGTCCCCAGCAGCAGAACACTATTTCTATTTTTATTTATTACCCCTCTGAAACGAGAGGTACATGTGCTTACGGGTGCTTGGGGCTATAAATCACATGATTTGCTGACCCATGTCAGCTCATCATATATGCAAAAAATGTGTGAAGATTGATAGTGTAATACAGGACCTATAGACAGGGGCGGGATTGCGATGAAAGCCCGTCTTTGGAGTGAGTTCACTAATTACATTATCACAGAGCTAGAAACAGCTGTCTGTTTCCTGCTGCTTAGCTTCTCCCCTTCAGCTGGTGTAGCCATACGGTATTTGTATCGGTATTAATATCCAGAATGACCTGCAGCTTTTCTCTTTTAAAAATATGTGTGAATGTGTTGTGTGGGGGGTTGTCAGTGTGGTTGTACCAATAAGAGGATAATGCCTTCGGCTGTGTGGGTCTAAGCTCTCTGCTATTGTGCTTGCTCAAATGGACGACTCTTTTAACTTGGATTAGGATTCGTTTTGCCAACACACCGATTTGACTTGTGTCATTCTGTTGTTATTATTGCAGTGTTCCAAGATAGTGGCAGCGATTGTGTGTGTGTGTGTGTGTGTGTGTGTGTGTCACAGTTGGCCCTCCAGTAGGTGGGGAAACTCAGGAAGTCTGCATGGCTGTGTGTGTGTGTGTGTGTTTGTCCCCATATGGAGGCGAGGTATCCTGTGTGTGTATGGCCCATCGCCCTGGGCGTCTCACTTCCAGGAACCTCAGCAGCGAAAACAGCCGTGTGTTTCCTGGTCTCTGGCGCTGTTATCAGAACGCGCGGCTGCCTCTCGGACCCCTGCCTTTTCCCCTGCAGGTTTCCTAAACCACCGTCCCCGTGCCTCCGGTGTCAAGATGTTGCTGTTTGATTGTCATGAGGAGCTTTTCTCTAACACACACTGGGCACAAAAGGGAGTGGAGTGATAACGCGGCACAGGGTGTGTTTACACGACTTTGACTGCTCTGACCCCAGCTCTCCTCTCTCTCTCTCTCTCACACGCTTTTCATTCTTTCTCTCTCCTGCTCTCTCTCTCTCTCTCTATCCTGCTCTCTCTCTCTCCTTGTTTTTCCAGTCTGCAGTACTCCGAGGCGAGGAGGCTCACCAAGGTGTCTTTGTCTGAAAGGAACAAAGAATATGAGTGGCACATCAAAACGGCAATGCCAGGGTTGCAGGTATGGCCTCTCTGCTACTCTCCCAGGACACAATACAGCAACTTACACACAGTTTGAAGGAGATACAAGGAGAGCGGACTAGAAAAAGAAAAAAACTGACCTATTTTTGTAGCAAAAATGTCTCACAAAATGCATCTCAGAAGTACACATCAAGATATAGCCTACTGTATTGTACTTTGTCTATAGTAGGTGTAAATCACTTAACATTGCAATGGAAGGGGCAAAAATGAAGTGTATGGATACCATATTTGGAAATTAAATCAGCATATAGTAACTAGAATAAGAGCAAACACCAAGAGAAGACAGAAAGTGCCCTGGAAATAAGAAAATAGTGTGTTCTAATTTGGAGTATACAATTTATGGGTTAAGTTAGGGTTAAGAGAGAGATGGAGAGTGAGTCTGCGATGCATTAACTTCAAGCGTCTGTGTGAAAGAGGCTGTTATCATCAGGCTGTAAACGAAGCTTCTGCTTTTCCTGGCTAGGCAGGCCGAGATGAGATCCAGATGGTAGGGGAAAGTGCCTTGAGTTATTGCAGGCTAGTGTATGTGTGTGTGTGTGTGCGTGTGTGTATGTGTGTTTGAGAAAGAGAGAGAGAGAGAGGATAGAATAAGAGTATTCACTGACAAACGACCACAGACAGACGTTCATCACCCTCAACAAGCCCTCGCCTAAGCTCGTGATAGTAAGCAACCTCGTTCTCCACCAAAAAATGTGATTTTACTCACTGTTAGTATTCACTGTATTGGCCCTGCCAAGATAGAGATGCCTGTTATCTCCGTCACCTCCCACTGAAATGGTCCCACCCCCTCTGCACCTGGGTTTCCCGAAGCTCGCCGACTAGAGGCAAAATACCAGCGATCCTCAAACCAACCGCGACGGACAGACTCCTATGTGAGATTCACAATTTGATTGCTGTTTTTTGACGAGCTTTAAATTTCACCGTTGTTACATCCAGGACGAATATTCTGTACCTTTTAGTGTGAACTCGCAAGGACAATAAAAGAGGGTTAAACTGAACGACTGGCGCGCGAGCGGTATAGCATCCTCGTCAGTGTCCGCGCTCAGGCTGGACTTACACTGAGCCACAACCACAGTGCCCTTAACTGACGGAAGAATTTCTGGAGCCGTGCGTTGCTGCCCTCGTGCACTGGAGTTTGACGGACAGGTCAGTCGTCTTGGAGATACACTGAGAGGACTGAGAAACATTTCTTAATCTAACGTTTCGACCGGAGTCGAAGACCGGGAATTAATTTTGCCCTCGTAACACCGTAACGCATGGTGGGAATTTCTGCTTCTTTTCAGTGTAAGTAGTACTGAGTACAATTTGGTTTTATAACCGACTGCTTTAGTAGTGAGTTACGTGCCTTAACGTTATTCATTTTAGTTGTTTCAGTTGTATCTAAACTGCAAGTAATGTTAATAAATCATGGAAGCGCATTACCTAATTTACTGGATGGGCTGGTAGCCTGATTTCCTAACGAAGGATGCCTCGTATTCTTAACCCAGTTGTTCACGCTGTATCGCTCTGTAGTCCGTTCTCCGCTTTTTTCTATTTAAATGTATCTTCATGAATTTCCATTGATTGTTAGAAAACGTCATACGCTAACGTCAAACGGCACAGAAGTGCTCAGTGTCGCTCACATGTATGCGCAGTAGTAAATTAAGTCACTACAACATTTCTGAAACGTATTCGTCCGCGATTGTTTGATATTTTTTAGAAAGCACGACAGTTACATAAAACGGCACTTAAAAGTAAACTGTGTTGCTTGTCTTGCCCCAAATTGTACAAGATTTTTTGGATTATATTGATATTTATTATATTCATCTACAAAACGTTGTTTAAATTGATTTTTTATGTGTTCCATTAATATTAAATGCAAAATGAACTTAAATGTACGTTACATGCAAAGTGTAATATTTTGCCTGGTGTTAACACCAGTGCAATAAATATGGCGAATGCTACATTTAGATATTTTTTTCCTGTGACATCTAATCCTAATCTGTAGCTTTTAGGTAAACCATCTAAATGTTAGTGTGTTAACTAACGCGAAATCATTCTTTGAGTTTGGATAATATAACGCAGGTCTGACTGTAGCCGTTTAAAATGTAAGACAGTCCCCCTAAAAGTGCATTCTGCTCGTCCTGGGAGGGTATATTAACTCGACTTATCCTCTTTCAATTGCATTTGGAGTTCATAATAATACAAGTCAAGTGCCTTTTAAATTGACAATACATGTCAGCTGTTGCCCGTGAATGCAAGAAATATCAACTCATGCGTCCCAAATGGCCCAATGGCGGAGAAAAGAGACACTAATAAGCATGCGAAATATTGCTGGTTAGTGTGCTGGCTTCTTATTTGCCATGGACGATCTGTCACATCTGATTTTACCCCTTCCGTTGGAGGTAAACATTATCTGAAAGGCTTGCAGCAATTGCGCACGCTTAATACAGCACAACCCGCGCGCCCTGCTTTTGGTCTCTCCGGAGTTGGGCGCTCTTAAAAGGCTGGGGCGTCTGGGAGTTTGCATTTGAAAAAGCTCGTACCCGTCACAATTGTCAAACGCATCTTCCCAGTCCGTCGTGATGTTTATTTATTTATTTATTTATTTTTGTTCCCGCGGCTACTTTTGTCAGCGCCAAATCCTCACGTGACTCCAAAGGGACGATGAAGTGGAAATGGAAATGGTGGCAATTTAAGTGTGACATGGTTTGGCTGCTTGAAATTAAAGGGTCGATTTTTACTTTTCGTGGGAACTTGGTCTCTGTGGCAATCAGCGTATCTTTTAATCCGACAAAAAGATCTCAGGCATTGGCTGCGTTGTACTTAGGGCTCCTCTTCATATCCGTTCTCACGGTTTGGATCAAGGAAGAATGTCCATGGAAAATCCACGCGAGTCTTAAATGCAAATTGAAAATGTTGTCTTGTAAATGGCACTTAAAGCGACCTTTGTAAGTCATTCAAATCAGAAAACCAGTCCTGTTTAACTCATTTTCTGGTATCAGCAAATTAACTGAAGCCACACTGATAAGTGTGTGGCATAAAGAGCCAACTTCAGAAAACATAATTTGTCATTGAGTGTTGCTGGTATGTCTGCAGGAGTATTGTGTATATTGACATGGCAATACAATAAGTCAATCACTTCTGGCAATCGGTCCACACTGAACAGCTCCTCACTGCAGTCTGTCCACCTTTCACCCTGCACCTCCCTTTGTGAGCAGAGGTGAAGATCAGCTTTAATTAAACTCAAACATACGGCAGTGTGGCTGACGGTGAATATTCTGTAAATTGTAAGTGTACTGTGTGTGTGTGTGTGTGTGTGTGTGTGTATTGTCTCTTTGTGGCCATGAGGCTGTTTAAACAGCACCAGGCTCGACTGGGACAGCATCGTTGTCCTGGCTGCGGCCATCTGTACAGCCACTAGCCCGCCTGCTCCACACCTGTTACCCTCTCCTCCGCCTGCCCTCCTCCATGTGCGGGTAGCGTCCACCCCCCCCCCATGCCTGCTGCCCATGATGCTGCACTGGCGATATAGTAAAGCGGCAGCAGAACTACCCATTTCACCACTGTACAGCTCCATCTAGCAAAGTTGCTCCATATCTCCTCATTAACTATTGATTCATCCACAGGATGGGCGCATGTCATGAACTTAGGGTTTGGTGTCATGTAGAAAGCATTCTGATGATCCACAGTGACACTCTCATTTTAGTACCGCATTCATGTAAGAGACAATCATCGTTATGCCAGTGTGAAAGATGGCTTTCGTTCAGTTTACACGCATTCAAGGTAACATTTACTATTGAGTAATTACAGTGCGTTTTAAAATGACGAACTGCAGACGTTGTGGCCAAAAGCCAAGTACCTTATCAGTGCAGTATGGGAATCGCTTCATTAGTGATGTCACGTAATCGTTAACCCCTAATATAAACCAGCCGATTTTCCCATCAGAGTCTTACATCAGCACTTAGCAAGCGGATTCTGCCGGCCTGTTTTTCTTTGTGCGCTCTTGACTGGGAAAATATGCAGCTGTACTGTTCACTGCTAAGTTTACATTTATGACAAGTGTGGCATTGAGAAACGCTTTGCAGGACCCACGACTATGTAAGCGGTCTGTAGGTTCAGACTACCAATATCAAGATTAAGCCGACCATTGTTTTAAATAATAACCACGTTCTCCCCGGCATATTCGTAGAGGGTCCAGACCAGCAGGAGTGTGCAGGCAAAGAAGCCCACTCTACTATTTCACCTTTCTCCCGCGTCTCTACTTCTTGCGAGCTTTGTCATGTATGAAGCTCTTTATATTCATTGAGCGCTGCTCTCGGACTTGCTGACAGACTCGACCCACGGCTGGAAGCGAAACCTGGGAGAGGTTTTTGTGAGCGGGGATAAAGCCCTCTTTTTGTGAGGGCTTCGACATTGGTTACTGTGGAGGACAGACGATGAATTATTGATGTGGACACCATCTCCTAGGACCTATGTTTCAGATCGATAGTAGCTATTGATGGGTTACAAATTTATCACTAAGAGGAATTTTTGTGCACTGGTTATAGAATTTTATCATGGGTGATGTATCAACTGAGATGAATGAATTGACAGTGTGACCGAATTTTAAAAGAACTGAGGTAATATAACACATTACAATAAATTGTACGATACAATGCATTTTTTTTGTGTGTAGAAAGCTGTGTGAATCGATGAATATGTTGAGAAATAATAGCTGTATATTTCCAGAGCAAATGCTCTTCCTGGCTGTATATTTGAGAATTGTGTGCCTCTGTGGACCAGGGGGCTGTAGGCCATCAGGCAGTGAGGAGCAGTGAGGAGCAGTGAGGAACAGTGAGGAGCAGTGAGGAGCAGTGAGGAGCAGTGAGGAACAGTGAGGAGCAGTGAGGAGCAGTGAGGAACAGTGAGGAACAGTGAGGAGCAGTGAGGAGCAGTGAGGAACAGTGAGGAACAGTGAGGAGCAGTGAGGAACAGTGAGGAGCAGTGAGGAGCAGTGAGGAACAGTGAGGAACAGTGAGGAGCAGTGAGGAACAGTGAGGAGCAGTGAGGAACAGTGAGGAGCAGTGAGGAACAGTGAGGAACAGTGAGGAACAGTGAGGAGCAGTATGGTCCAGGGTTAACCAAACAGCCCACTGCTCCAGCTGACAGGTGGCTGGACTGCCTGCTCTCTCTCTCTCTCTCTCTCTCTCTCTCTCTCTTTATCTTCCTCTCCTGTTAATCCAATGCTCATTTACCAATTAATGTCTCTTTCTCCCCATCTTTCTTAACCCAACATGTGCACATGCATGTTCACGCACACACACACACACACACACACACACACACACACACACACACACACACACACACACACACACACACACACACTCAAGCACACATTTTCACTCACATCCATACATAATATATGCAATCTCTCTCACACAGTCACACACACATACAAAAACCACCTCCCTGCCTTCCCCTCCGTTCCCACTCTGCTCTCTCTGTCTCCCTGTCTCTCTTCCCACCCCCCATCTCTCTCTCTCTCTCTCTCTCTCTCACTCTCTCACTCTCTCTCTCTCTCTCTCTCTCTCTCTGTTTATTTTCCTGCCTCCATCTGGACCAGGCTGATATTGTAATCGCCTTAATGCACATTGCCTTCCCCTCAGACACACACACAATGTGCCATCCTGACAAGCCCCTTTTTTTATTCCAGATAAGCTGGGGATGTGTGTTTAATGAATACAAAGCCATGGTGTGTCGCCGTGCACTCTGCCAGAAGCTAATCTTATTGAATAGGTGCTTTTCAGTGATGCAGAACGCGATAACAGTGCAGGAGTGAAGATGTAACCTGCTATCTCGCGCCTCCTCTATTTTCCTGTCACAGGATTTACATTTAAAGATTAGCTGTAAAAGGGTAAAAGATGCAGGGTGGTGAAGGTGTTCGGTGGCAGGGCACACGTGTGCGCTTGTGCACGGCCGTGCAGGCGTGCAAGTGTGTTGGCGGCGGGGGAAGGGCTGCATTTGGGGACGAGGACGGTGGAGTGGGTGAGAAAGGGAAGGCGTAGGGTGCGTTTGGACCGCGTGTCCGGGCAGTGTGGCTAGACGGCGTGTCTGTACCGCGTGTCCGTACCGTGTGTCCGTACTGCGTGTCCGTACCGCGTGTCCGTACCGCGTGTCCGTACCGTGTGTCCGTACCGCGTGTCCGTACCGTGTGTCCGTACCGCGTGTCCATACCGTGTGGCTGGGCCGTGTGTCCATACCGCGTGTCCGTACCGTGTGGCTGGGCCACGTGTCCGTACCGCGTGTCCGTACCGTGTGTCCGTACCATGTGTCCGTACCGCGTGTCCGTACCGCGTGTCCGTACCGTGTGTCTGTACTGCGTGTCCGTACCGTGTGTCCGTACCGTGTGGCTGGGCTGTGTGGCTGGGCCACGTGTCCGTACCGCGTGTCCGTACCGCGTGTCCGTACTGCGTGTCTGTACTGCGTGTCTGTACTGCGTGGCCTCCTCACTCCCTGGGAACATCAGCACATGGTTCTCTGTGGTTGGGTTTTGTCTGCATCCAGGGCAGCTTGGAGCCAGAGCCAAGGTGAGACGATGGGAGTGATGCTTTGGCATAGGTTGGTAGAGGTTGATCGATGGAGAATGCAGCTGGTGTAATGGCTTGACCAGGGGGGTTTGTGTTACTTGTCTTTATGAGGTGACGATCCCTGTGTGATGGACTAAACCTCTTGCTGAATGTCCATAAAATTCCATGATAAAAAAAGCTTTTCTTCTTTTTATTCGTGTGCATTGGGCAGTCAGAACTGTAGCCAAACTGCAGAGGAGGTAACAAAAATAGTACATCTCCCTTGTCCGTGGTTACCGGCTACTAGGTGCATTAATTGCCCTTACAGCCACACTAGCGTGTAATTACACTGTACAGTACATAGACGTAATGAATATTTTTCAGTAAGTCCATGTCAGTCTGTTTCGTGCAGAGCTAGAATGACAGATCTCCACAGCTCCTAATCTTTGATTTATGGGCTGTTCTTACATGTTAAATTTGATGTATGGATTTTGGTATGTATTTTATGAAAAGGGCGGCCTCTGTGGTCCAGTAAAGAGGAGTGTAATTAAGATTTGTTTAGAGGCCCGAGGCTCGACTCCTTCAGGAACTGAGGATCGATAAGCAGAGACAGTCGGCCCCCGTGATTTCACTTCACATATTGACATATTCAGTCAATTACAGCTCCTGAGAAAAGCGAAGGGAGAAAGGGAGGATGGAGGGGAGAGAGAGAGAGAGAGAGATAGATGAAGATGAATGGATAGAATTGTTCTCATCACTTTCTGGCTTCAGATAAAAGGCAAACAGCCTGGTGCCCAATTGTGATACACAATGATTTTCAAAGCACATTGAGGTTTATGTTCTGTATGCATTATACCACGTATTAAACACCCCACTGAGAGATCTTACTCTGCTACAGAATTAAACCTGCTGTTGAATAGCGTCCCAATAAGCTGCATAGCGGCTCCCTCCAATGGCACGCTACCCTCGGCAGTAGGCTCGGGGTGCTGTTCTACCTGCAGTTTGGTGCGTAGTGTCACAGACACTGTGGCGGGACAAAGGCACTGTGGAGGCTCGCGGGAAGATTGTGTTGTTGCCAAACGATCAGCAGGTGCCTCCGAGATGAATGCCCAGTGTCATTTATTTTTCAGCAGCGCCGATCCCTATAGCAGGGCTGAGGTGGGAGAGGCAGGGAGGTGGCGTAGGGGGCGTGGCTTTGGATAGCGTGGGTGGTGATGAATCTCTCCTTTTCACTGTGGGTTCATTTTGTTAAACGGTTGTTGCAGCTTGATGTTGAATGGAGCGGGACCCCTGGTGCATTAAAAGTGTATGAAATGAATGGGGAATTGTGGGGAATTACTTGGCATTATCTCCCCGTGTTATCACTGGCGCGCCGTGAATGACTGACGAGATCGCTTTAACACAGCAGAAGAGCAGCCGGCGGTGACGTGGTAACCTGGGAAATTCCATCTGCGGGTCTAGCTTTGTGCTCGAGGAGAGACATGCTGGTGGACGAGAGACAGCAGCGGTGTGTCCAAGGTGTTTGGTTAAGTCATGTTGGTAAACGAACACGATCTTGAGCGCTTGGCCCTCGCACACCTGCCTGGGAACTTCATAGAAAGCACAACTCGATTCCTGTTTACGGTTCTGCTTGTGCCTTTTTTTAACCTTGCTGGGAAGGAATTCCACCTCTTGAAATCCTTCCCGAGTGCTGGAAGCTTCCGGTAAGAACGGCATATGAGCCCCAGCCAGTGGGAGCAGAGATTTGGCCTGTCGTCAGGTCTCGGGCCTGCGGCTTTTTCAGTCCCTCCAAACCAGTGGGCGAAAGTTCTCTTCAGCCTCCTCCACTTATCTTGCTTCCACTGCCAGCTACCGGGGAAAGAGAGCTCCCCTCAGAACGATTTGGGAAGTTGTGAAGTTCAGTGTAAAGGACACAGTACTAGGAGAGCCTGACTGGTGGATTTCAAGTGAAGCAGAGGATCATTAGGGCTGAACTGTGTGAAGAACTGTGATCCATGCTGCATCGATCCACATGGGAATAGTGTATCAGTTACCTTATATGTGCGTGGCATGGCCACTGAAGGCCTGGGGTTCTGGATGTGGCCCGACCCACTCCAGATACAGACCCAGCCCCAAAACCCACCTCACATACCCACCGCACAAACCTGCACCACAGACCCACCCCACAGACCTACACCACAGGCCTGCCGTGTCTCTCTAAGGGCTGAGAGCAATAGGAAAGGTGCCTGTAGTCTCTTGGGAACAATCCACTGTACTCCCAAGGACATATTTAGAATGTACTTAGGATCTGTCTGGAATAAGGTCAGGGGGAAAAAACTCTGTAGAAGATAGTATAACTGGTTGTAAAGAGCTATTTCACTATGGTTTTGCTTCAGCAGAGTTTCCACACATTCTGCAGAGCGGTGTGCTCGTTGAAAAGCTGCTGACCAGCACATTTCCAGGCGCGGAGATGAGGAAGGTATGGATGAACTCCGGACGCCTGCCGCATGGATTTGCACCGAGTGTTATTTCATGCCCTCGCGCTCCCTCCCTGATTTATTCCTCTGAAAATACACTCCAGTGCCAGTGTTTAAATAAGTACAGATTGTGGTGAGCAGCGCGGTGGAGTCGAGATTAAGACCATACATACTTCCAACATGGACGGGTTTCTCATAAAGCAATGAAATGGCAGAGCGTATGAATCCACTCTGCCTTATAAGGTCAGAAATGTTTTAAGTTGTTTCAGGGCATTTTCTGCGTGCCAGTAATTGCTTAGCCATCTGTCTTCATATCTCTTTATCAACATCTGGTTTTGTGAACTATACTTCAGTAACAAGTATTCTTTATAGGACACGGGTTGCCGGCTCTGCTAGTGCTATTAGCTTAGCCTTGACTACTGCTCTGAGCGCTGGTGTCCACATACGCTTGCTATTACACCATACCGTTCACAAAATGTAATAACCTTTTGGGAAGAGAGTGAGTTTGTCTATGTGCTTGTGTTTTTCTTCTTTTACTTCATTTTTTTTCCATAACTATGAAGATTTCTTTTTTTGTTGTTGTTTTTGGTCTGGTCTTAATGTTTCCTTAGAGACCAGAGAAATGACTGGCTCTCAGGGTGTTCAGACGTACACAAGTGTAACAACAGTTTATCCACTAAAAACATCTCTACTTTTCAACACGGAGAGAAAGAGAGAGGGGGGGGGGGGCATCTCTTTTTCTGCTTCAGTCCAAGTCCTCACATTTGGAGAGAGAGGATGCGTCCGTTTTGAACTGCTCCTCTGCTCCACGGCTGAGGAACATACACACACTTTGGCAGCGTCGCACAGATATAATCTTAATCTGCTCTTTCCTCTTTGGCAGTATTAAATTGTCCACATAATAATTCACAGCTGCACAGGGCTAGATTATAATGATACAGCTGCAGCTCTGCGCGTGGAAATTGAAGCGCTTGATTTTGTTTTGCTTTCTTTCTGCCGCTCCTCCTCCCTCTGCCACCAGCTCACATCCCCACACGTTACGCTGCGTGTGCACCTGCGTGTCTCCGTGCCAGTGGCGCCTGAAGATTTTGCCAACTTTTGCCTGATGTTTTCTTAGACGCCACCTTTCCAGATTTGTCACACAACACGCGTCCCTGCACCACGTCAGTGTTCGGAGTGGAAGTTTCTAGTCGCCTGATCCGTGGGGCAAACAAAGCATCGTCCTTGTGTGTCACCTGAGGCCGGGGAGACAGCATGCGTTGGCCACGCCCACTTCTCCGCCCCCCACTGCCTCTAAGGGTCCCTAATGCTAAAGAGACGAATGTTTGGAGAGCCCCGCCCCAGGCTGCTGCTCTTTAAGGCCGGCGCGGGTGGAGAATAGGTGGAGCCGGTTGGAGTCTGAAGAGAGGTCCGGGGGGCCGTGCTTATTAAGACCTTCTGATTCCTCCGTGGTCCTGTCTGCCATGCGACACCCAACATGACTCTCTGAAAAAGGCCCCTTGCATCATCTGAGAGCTGGAGGCACTCGCTTGTGTGTGTGCATGAGTGTGTGTGTGTGAGTGTGTGTGTGTGTGAGAGAGAGATGGATTAGAGCTATAACTGTGGAGTTGGATTTATCTGCGGTTGGCACCATATTCCTCTCCCTGTAGGATTTGGGGACCAGGAGAGGAGGGGAGAGACAAGAATGCCTTTATTCAAAACAACTGTTTGTGCGTAATTAACATATGAAAGGGAGCTTACAGTCTGGCAAATCCCTGCACTTGTTTTCAATTATTTATCTGCATTCTGGGCGATGTGTGGTGTGGGGGAGGGGTGTTGGGCGGAGGAGAGCTCCTCTCTGCCATGAATAAGGAAGTGGTTCTTCTGTGACAGAGCTGAGGACCTGGGGGACTGCACCTTCACACATGATGAGATGGAAATAAAGTGATGCTGCCGAGTGGATTAGGGTGGATGAGGAGAGGAGGGCGAGGGCAGATGACAGCCCCACCCTCGGTGAGACTCACCCAGGCCTGGGTGATTATTGGACAGGCCTCCATCAGCATGGAGCGTCCGTTGGTGTCGGAGCTGGGCATCGATCTGTATGGTGTCAAGCGATGGCATGTGAAATGTAGATGATGGGGGTGGTGAGTGGGGGAATGTATGTATGGAGCTGACGGGAGGTCACTGCAGGGACGGAGGACAGAATTTGGGTAAGAGAGATTCCCTGTAGCACGGGGTCGGGGATGGGAGGAGTCTTGTGTGTGGGCGGGGCCTCCACGCGTCCGCCCCCGTTCTGCGCTGAAGACTGATGGTGAAGGCTGTATCAGAGAAGAGAGCAGGAGAGTAAACCAGAGGAGAGAGCAGGAGAGTAGCTCAATGACAGAGAGAGAGAGAGAGGGGAGAGAGAGAGAGAGAGAGAGAGAGAGAGGGGGAAAGTTATATGCATCTCTGCTACAGACACCGACAGAGCTATTGAGCAGACACAGAGCCCCACTGCCAGGAGCCACTGACCTACAGCACAACGGCACAGAGAGAGCTGGGGCTCTAGGAGCCAGCGCAGAGGGCAGAGGGCAGAGGGCAGAGGGCAGGGGGATCTGGGAGCCAGCACAGAGGGCAGAGGGCTTTGGGCACCAGGGCAGAGGGCAGAGGGCACCAGGGCAGAGGGCTTTGGGTGTCAGGGCAGAGGGCTTTGGGTGTCAGGGCAGAGGGCTTTGGGTGTCAGGGCAGAGGGCTTTTGACACCAGGGCTGAGGGCTTTGGGTGTCAGGGCTGAGGGCTTTGGGTGTCAGGGCTGAGGGCTCTAGGAGCCAGCGCAGAGGGCAGAGGGCAGAGGGCAGAGGGCAGGGGGATCTGGGAGCCAGCACAGAGGGCAGAGGGCTTTGGGCACCAGGGCAGAGGGCACCAGGGCAGAGGGCTTTGGGTGTCAGGGCAGAGGGCTTTGGGTGTCAGGGCAGAGGGCTTTGGGTGTCAGGGCTGAGGGCTTTGGGTGTCAGGGCAGAGGGCTTTGGGTGTCAGGGCAGAGGGCTTTGGGTGTCAGGGCTGAGGGCTTTGGGTGTCAGGGCTGAGGGCTTTGGGAGCCAGGGCTGAGGGCTCCCAGCAGATCACCTTCTAGATGTGTGTGGGTTTCTTCTCATGTTTAGATGTGTGGGCTGATTCCACTGAGTGGATGAGATTGTGGTTGTGTACCCATATTCAGCACTGGTAATGTATTTTTAAGACTCCTTCCTGTAATTTCAACTTCCAAGGACATTGTAGCAAGCCCACAATATGCTGCGTGTAATGGAATAATGCCAGTGGGTGCATATCTTCTGTTTTCTAACCAGGAGTATGTGGTGAACTGGAGTAACTGGTCTGTCATATAGGCAATGCAGGATCCACTGGAAACTACGTGAGGTGACCTTTATTTTAGGCCTTTGTCAGTTTTTAATATCTGTGAATGTCAAATTTCATATATTTCAGTCTTAGAAAGGCGCTGGTTTATAGCAGGCCCTCGCCTTCCTACGTCGGTGTGTTCAGCAAACCTGAAGGCAAGCAGATGGAGTTCGTGGTGCGCATGTGTGTTTGCTTTTATTTTGGCTCTCTGCAGTCTGAAGAGCAGGAGCCCGCGTAAGCCGCGCGCGTGTGCCGCGTAACGCTGAGCAGGGCGTGGCACGTTTTCCCCTCATGCAGAATTAACATCGCCTTAATGTGGAATCACAGGGAGGAGATGCACAGTCTGCCACAGAGACACTGCCTACCCAGTGTGTGTGTGTGTGTGTGTGTGTGAGTGTGTGAGTGTGTGAGTGAGTGTGTGTGTGTGTGTGTGTGTGTGAATCCTGGGTGAGAGGTCTTGCAGGCCTGGTTTCTCGTGCCCATGTGGATTTGAAATTGTGAAGATACTGAAGTTCTGAAGCCCTTGCAGCTCCTCACACCTTCTGTGCTCCTCCGCTCCTGATCCAGCCCTCGTCCTGCTGACGCCGTGTTGTCTTTGGCTCTGATTTAGGGGCTATCGGGCTCTCCTAGGAGTGGTGGAGAGATGCTAATAGGGCACATATGCTGGGAGACGGTGTTTTATTTTTATGAGTCAGGCATGAGGTGATTTTGAGTCAGGCGAGGCAGGACACTGCATCACTGTCCCTGCGCCTGCCGCCGTATTTTATGAATGGTGAGGCATTTCTCCGTCTTTACCTCTTTTCATGCGTCTCTTAACTCTCCCTCTCTCTCTCTCTCTCTCTCTCTCTCTCTCTCTCTCTCTCCCTCATGCTCTCACTCATACATCTCTTTTCTCGCTCTCTCTATTTCTCTGTCTCTTGCTCAGTCTCCGTCTCTCTGTGTCTCCGGGGGGGGTAGTAATGTTATTTAGCGTACTGCACATGTTGTATTGGGCACTGCTGTGTGCTGAAGGGAGGAGCGACGTTGCCCAACTCGTCATGTAACCGTAGTGCATGCTGTCATAGCAACAGCAGACACAGCAGCGCGGCCCTAGGGGTGAGGTGAGCCAGTGCTGACAGCCCCTGCCCGGACCCACAGGGGTCAGGGGGCGAGCCCGCCCTGGACCCTCATCGCCTCTTCAGCGAAATCGGCCGAGACGGGTTCCTGCAGATGTTACAGGCCACCTGGGTTTCTGCACATGTCGTAGGCTCACTGGAGCATTGCTTATGTGTGAACATATGTGCTTGGACTCTGCCCTGGCTAAGGGTGTCTGTCTGCTCCATGTGTTGTATACCTGTGAGAGAAAGTGATCCAGGCTGCTCACTTTCTCCCTACCCAGTGTGATCTGATGGCTCATGGCAAAATGGGGCTTCAGTGTGAGGGAGGAGGGGTAGGGGGTATCAGGGCAGTAGACTCCTGCATGGTGTAGGGGGGGGGGTATTGGTGCTCTAGTCCCCAGCGTATGCTGTCCGTCCTCCTCAGGAAGGAGCACCGTGGGGCAGAACCTGGGCGGCGGCGTTGCTGATGCCCCAGGCAGGGGTGCGGAAGGCAGATAGAGGGGACGGCCTCTCCGGCAGGACGGTGGAGGGTCAGGCCTCCGGCTCTGCTGCCCCCGGGACTTCCGACCTTAATCACCTGAGCATCAAAACATCCCGGCCGGCCCGGAGGCGCGAGTGTGTGAACGGGGGAGTATCGGGGGGGCGGGCGGTCCCACGGCTGCGACATCCTGCCCTGCTGAGGCGCGTCTCTGCTTGCCCTGGTTCCTGACAGTGGCCTATCTCTGCCCGCAACACGGTTCCTTCCATTCTCCAGCCCATTGTGTGGAGCGGGGCCGGACCAGGAACGACTGGTTCCTGTTGGACTCTCAACCCTCCCCCCCCCAACACACACACACACACACACACACACACACCCTACTGACAGAGTCCTCCTGTTTTCGTTTTGTCATCAGCGACGACACAGTTGTGGCGACTAACAGACTGATGAGATGTTGTGTCCGTATCGACTGGCTCTGTCCCCTCGGTGACGCGCTGTCGCTTCTGACGTCCCTCCTCTCACGGACACGGAGAACGAACCAGAGCAGAAATTTAGACCGCTTGAAATTTTGTGCAATTTCATACGATGCTTTTGTGCTGTCTTGCATGTGTGTATTACTGCATGTTTTATATCTTGGGAGCTGTGTGTGTGCGCGCTGATACCGTACGAGTGTAAGAACTAGTTTAACACAATCTCAGTGACAGCCTGCGAGTATGAGCATGTTTGTGCGCGTATGCGTGTGTTGTGCATAATAGGTTTCTCTAGTGTAGTGTGTACTACTAGCGCCACCTAGTGATCACATTTAACAGGATGATGCCTGGATCTACCTGACTCTCTTGCTGTGTAATGAGGCAGAATGTTGAATGGTATGGACCATCGTGGAGGCTGTGATGAATGTGCAGTGCTGTGTGTCGGCTAGCGCTACGCTAGCTCCTCGGGACACCTCGGGCGTCGGCGCGTCCGACTCTCCAGCGCGGCTTTGGCCTCCGTTCAAACGGGGAGAGCTGGTTCGTGACTGATGAGATAATTGGCTTTTGTGAATCAGCAGAAATGGAGGGATGCTCTGTCTCCAGCGTGGACCGGCCGCACGCTCCTGTGGCCACAGCCGTTGCGATGCGACGGTGCTGCTCAAGACCAGCGTGGCCAGCGAGACAGGAGGTGGTGGTGGGGGGGGGGTCAGCAGCGCGGAGCCAGCCAGCCAAGCTGTAGAGGAGGAGAGAGGAGGAGCAGATCCACAGTCTGCTCAGAGACGCGGGCAAAGCAGAGTGGACAGATGGCTCAGTAGCTGGACACACAAGCTCTCGCAGACACACACGTGCACACACATCCACTCACACACATACACAGACACGGTTCCTGTCTTCCTCTTGCTCGTACTGTCTCACACCCGGTGCTGTACGGAGAGAAGGCATGATGGAGTAAGTGATGAAGGGCATGTAAAGCCACACGCTGATGACATAAGGCCATTCCTGAGTGATAACCTGGCCTTCCTGTCTTCACACTTCTGATGGTTTCTAGACTACAGGCTGTGGATCTGGCTTTTCTGCGAGGGCCTGGTGCTCTTTGGTGCTTCCGCCCCGCCACTCCAACGCACTCCCTGGCCACCGGGCTTGCGGTCTGCTCGTCACAGAGTCCTAATGGCTTCCAGCTGGGTGGAAAATCAGGCCTTTGTGCCGCAGGAAGGCGGCGGGGCGGACGCGGAGTGGCGGGGCCCCTGTTCCCAAACGCTGTTGGACACGCTGGGTGATTCGTTCTTGTGGCCGGGCGGGAGGGGGCGGAGCTTTGGGGGCGGGTCTCCACGAGGAGGAGGGGTGCTGTGGTGTGCGGACACAGTCGTCCCTCAAGGAGCAGCCCTAATCAGGGGCGGATCGGGCCTGAGAGAGGTGGCGTCAGCGTCTGAGAGCTGGTCCCATTCAGCCTGGCCACGCCCCCTCCAGTTAACCCAGCCCACCATGATCCTGAGGGATCTCCTCAGCACTCTGCTTTCCCACTGTCTCTCACCGTGTCCCCACTCTTCTCAGGCCGTTAACACCGCCGGGCGTTCAGCGGGTCGGGCTGAATACAGGCCTGTTGTCTGCTGCTCTGGGGGGCAGGGTGCAGATACGAACCTGGCGGGGCAGCGCGCTCCGTCATCAGGGTGGAGCTGGCTGGAGCTGGGGTTTGGAGAGCTGGCCGTAACATGCATGTACGCTCAGCACATGACATATCCGAACTCTCTCATGCCACAAGACCCATGGCACGGGTCGGCCTGTCTTCATGGGACGTGACGTCCCTGGACTTATTCGGCTGCTGTTTGCATCACTGGTGAGATTTTGGTAAGACTGGTGAGACTCATTACAGTATGTGACATTTGAATTTGAATTAAGCAAGATTTTCATTACTGGATTTTTCATTCTTTCCAAGTGTAGCTGAAACTGAGATGTAGTGGTTTAAAACTGAAATAGTTCTGGGCTTTAGTTTTTCTTTCTTCCTTCTTTCTTCTTTCTTTCTTCCTTTCTTTTGTGAAAGTTTGAAAGCACAAGGTGAGAGTCTAAATGGGTTGACAGGGAGCTGCTCTGTATTCATTCAGGTAGCATTTACAGACGAGCGTTATTTTCAGCAGATTTAAATGATCCAGTAATGTTTAAATGACCGATTTAGAGAAGCTCAGATGTCATGTTGTCATGTTGCTATCTCAGGTGTTGTCTTAGTGACATATCAGGGCCAATCGGCTGCCTTCAGCTCACGCTCTGCTGTGTGGAATGTGCAGGCGTACAGATCACCAGTACTGGTGCTATTTTCCAACTGGCACTATGTAATTCTCAAATGTAACTTCACTCACCAGCATAACGGGATGGAGAGAACAAGGAAGAGGAGGAGGGGAAGGTGAGAGAGGAAGGAGGGATGCTGGGGTGAAAGAGGTTAAGAGAAACAGAGAGAGAGAGAGAGAGAGATAGAAACAGAGAGAGCAGATGCTGTTAAAAAGAGGAAGAGGAAAAATCTGTCCATCCACCATCTTCCCTTTCTATCTCTTCTGCTCTCTCTTCTGCTCTCTCTCTCTCTCTTCTGCTCTCTCTCTCTCTCTCTCTCAGCCTGTCTGTCTTTCTCTGTCTAGGGTTTTCTCAACATGGAGCTCATCTGCTGTTTAAGGCGGCTGGGAGAAATGCCTTCAAGCTGACAGGGTCTGAAAGCCCAGACATATGTTAATCACATGTAGTGATGACAGTCTGGGAGGGGGCGAGAGGGAGGGAGGGAGAGACTGGCGAATAGAGGAGAGAGAGAGAGAGCGAGAGAGAGAGAGAGAAGGGGAGGGAAGTGCTACTCTAGAGACTTCAAACCCAGCAGTGGCAGCAGACGAATGCCTTTGTTAGGACTCTCCAAATTGATTTTTCTTTTTTTAATGAGGCTCCTGCCGCTGCAGCTGTATCTACGTCTGACAGGAGGGGGAGGGACCAGGGGGTGGGGCCTTGCAGAGGGGCGGGGCCTTGCAGAGGGGCGGGACTGTTGTTTTAGAGGAAGGATGCAGCTCAGATCTCACAAATGGTGATAGCAGCAAGTCGTTTTCCTACTGGCCAATAGTGGACATATATGCTGTGCATTGCTAACTACCTGCAGTTTTCATTCTAACGTATAAATCCGATTTTTTAAAAATTGATTCGCCTATGAAGGCACAAGCCTGCCGTGTACGACAGCCTCAGATGTGCTAGCAGAAATCAGAGCTGTGTGCACATAACCAGGAGCAGATGCTCTTGAAATCGCAGCGCCAGTCTGCTCTGCTCTTCCTAACGTGCCAGCTGGGAGAGATTGACAGGCCCCTGTCCCATCCCATACACTCCTCAGCACCTGACATCCACCACCCATCTTCTGCATTCCTCCGTCCTGCCGCATCCCCATTTTCTCCTCTCCCTCCGTACAGAAACACCTCTCTCTTTCTGCTTTTGTCCACGTCAGCTTTTTCCCGTCTCCGTTCCTTGCTAAATGCTTCTGGCCCTTGCGTGCTCTTGCAAAGACCTTCTCATCCTCCCTCTCGCGCTAACCCCCCCCCCAACCACCACCACCACCACCACCACCACCACCTTCTTCTCTCCTTTTGAGCAGTCAGATGGAGCAGGGAGTGCACGTGTGTGAGAGTGCGTGCACGAGCGTGTCATTGTTTCAGCCTCAGGACTCGTCTCGCGTGCGTGCGTGCGTGCGTGCGTGCGTGTTAGTGTGAGGCCCCCGTGGCCAAGCCTGCCCTTGCTCGGCACAGAGGAGCGAGTCTCGTGTCACCTCCTCTTCTGCTCCTCCATGTGTCTGGCAGAGAGGGAGAGAGAGAGAGAGAGGGAGAGAGAGGGCCAGGCTCGGCTCGGAGGAGACAGGGCAGCTCTGCTCCTGAAGCTCCATGGCACTCTGCACCTGAAGTTCTCTCATGTGCTGAGGAGGTCTTTCCTTTGCCTGCTGTTTCAGCGCAGCAGATATGCTGATAGCACTCGCGGGATGATGGGACAGTAGTGGGATCAGGCGCTGGACACCGATCCTCCAGTGCTACTCTATGCTGTCTCTCTATCTTACCCCAACCTTCCTGGCCAAGTCCATCTTCAGCCGTGCGCTGTAGCAGTCAGAGCGTCTGCTGGAGGACACGACAGCGTCCACAAACGGAGGAACGTGAGCTGAGGAGAAATGGAGAACACAATACAGCACGGAGCAAAATGGAACAGCAAGAAAGGCAACAAAGGAGACAGAAGGAGGAGGATGAGAGAGGAAGAGAGGGAGGGAGAGAGAGAGGGAGAGAGAGGGAGAGAGAGAGGGAGACAGGAAGGGAGAGAGAGAGGGAGAGAGAGAGGGAGAGATGGAGGGAGAGGCAGACAGACAGAGAGAGAGAGAGAGAGAGAGAGCAGCTGGCAGCTTGCGTGTGTACGGGGCTTGTAGGCTGTGCCGCGTGCTACATGCTCTCTGCTCTTCACAGATGGTGTTGTGAGACAGACTCTGCTGGCACTGCTCAGCGCGCTGCTCTCCTGTGTGCCATGAGCACTGGGGCCTTGCCAGCCCCCCCACCCGCTACCCCACCCGCTACCTCCCCCCCCCCTCGCCTTCTCTCTCTATATCTGTTTCTTTTGTAATTCCAGAGAAAAAGTACACTGCATTATAATGGATTTTCTTTAATTTCCCCTCAGTGCATCTCAGAAGGTGCCAGGGATTATTGTCATCGCGTGCGACATCTTCCACGCGATGAATAGCCGCTCAGTTTTAAGACTCTGTGTATGGCTGCTCGTCCGTTCGAGTGTTGCGTTATGGAGTGAACGTGGTCTTATTTTAGATGTG